>CM023452.1:84478360-84655269 GCA_013339765.2 Haemaphysalis longicornis | reverse complement strand
AGTTGAAAATGAAGCTGCGTATATTCACTGGCCAGGTGCTGAGTCATGCTATGAAAGGCTACAGTTCACAGCGCTGGTTTCCTTCAGCACCGAGTACGGGGCTGGTGGAGCAGCCAGAAATTGTTTGAGAATGACAGGCGGGCTCCCTATAGGCTATGTGCGAATCACCAGTTCGCACGTCAATGCTTGCCTTGATCGCCGTTGATGGCAAAATCTATTCGGCTGGTTCCAACCAGATCCCCGCATCTATTATGGCATGGGGGCAGGAGCATCGACCGTCTCCTTCGGGGCTAGTATTGGCAGGTGGTGGTGCAGACTCCCATGCCTGCCTACGCCCGCCTCCATGTGATGTCCCGCGGTAAACGCCAGTACCTACGCGTCCGCCTACTAAAAGAGACTGTGGCATTGGCCATACGGCCGTGGGGTGGAATGTGGCGCCTTTCGTTTCTTCCTGGAGGGCCTGTGTCATGAAGTGGCCTGAGCGCGGGAAATACAAGAAGGAACGGCGGGGAAAAGGCGCAGCAATTAAGCGTGCGAGTGGCAAAGGGAAGAGGAAGAAGCGAATATAGAAAAGGGGCTCGAGACAAGGGAGAAAGAGGAGGAACGAGGCTCGGGGGTTCCAGAAGGATCGAGAAGCGATAGAGGGCAACCAGCGGAGCGTCTACCCCGTGGTAGCCTGGCGGACCAGCGGCAGTCGACCGGACTGCGGGTACGCCGATCCTGTGAGGGACCCTGCGCTTCAGCGGCAGTCGCCCGGACTGCGGGAGCGCTACCCCAAGCACTGCTCGTGTTCCCGCCGACCAGCTTCTCGGGCAGACCAACGGTAACGTCGTCATGGCGCGGTGACTGTGCTCGGATGCCGGGGCCACGCCGCGTCAACGACAACCACCGCCAGCGGTAGCAGCCTCGACCGGAGCTTCTACTCGCTGCCGCTCCCGCCGCCGCCAAAAACTGTGAGGCCCTTGAGCGATTTCGCGCGGCTTGGACTTGGACCCTTCTGACAGCGACAGCGTATTCGCGTGCCACGCCGGACTCGCGTAATCTTTATTCATTTTTTTAAATGCATAGCATTTTAGTAACTCGCAATGTCACGCGGCGTTGGCGTGCCTTGTCGTAGTCCGCATCCGCGCCTTGTCGTAGTCCGCAGCCAGGAAGAAATAAAATAACAGTTTCCGGCGCCCTTTCGAACCCATGACGCCGCGGGCGGAACGCAAGGTGCCCGGCGCCCTACCGACCGAGCCACGAAGCCGACACACATTTCGACGCACCGAACGCGCCTTATATCCTTCACTCATTTCTCGTTTGTTTCGAAAGCGCCACAAGTTGTCCCGCGCCTCCAAAAGATGGCGACACGGGTCCCGCAATCAAGAGATACGACTTGCCGGCGCACCCCCTCGGAAATGCTGTGCATTTGATCGTGCCCCTCGCGAGGGGGATGTCTTTTTCTTTTTTTCTTGATCAGCAGCGAAAAGAACTCCACTGCTCGGCCTCAGTAGCCTAGGAATAAAGTTGCGGGTTGAGAGGCGAACGGCCTGGATTTGAGCCCCGGCCAGCAATGCTAAAATTTTTTTCTTTCCTCCTTCCTTTTTCTGCCTTTTTATTTTTTTGATAAATATTTCCGTTGTTTGAATTTGGTCACCTGCCTCGTCACTTGAGAGCCGCTCCCACTACGGCCCTGAACCTGCCATAACATCACAAGTGGCGTCCGCGACAGGACTCTTCTTAACACCTTGAAGAGCAGGACGTAGAACCGAGCGGAATTCACGAGTGAAGTGGCAGCATGGACCTCGAAAAGACTATCGCTCTAGGGAAGGAATTGGGTTACAAGGACGCGGAGCTTCGGGAATGGGTGAAGTCTGAGCAGGCTCGATTAAGGGAAGAACGGCTGGCAGAGCGTGAGGCCGTGAAAGAAGCTGCAGAACGCGCGAGGGAAGAAGCGCAACGGGAGAAAGAAGCATCCGAGCGGGAGCAGAAGACATTAGAGATGAAGATCCGCTTGCAAGAGCTCGCGAGGGATAGCGCGCAAGTTGATCGCTCAGCACCTGAACCAGTAGCCTCGGGACACGCAACGGCGGTCAGCCCTCACAAGCTTATCCCGCCTTTTGATGACAGGAGAGACGATCTCGATGCCTATCTTGTCAGGTTCGAAAGAATCGCGCTTTCGCAGAAGTGGCCTGAAAGTGAATGGGCAGTAGCTCTGAGCATGTGCCTCGCGGGTGAAGCGCTGACAGTGATAGGGAGAATGACCCCAGAGGACTCCCTAGATTACAAAAAAGTGAAGCTGGCCCTGCTTCAACGATTCCGCTTCACTTCGCAGGGGTACAACGAAAAGTTCAGGAATGCGAAAGCCGAAGACGGGGAAACCGGCGTACAGTTCGTTTCTCGCCTTGCTGGCTATTTTGACAGGTGGCTAGAGACGTCCGGCGTCGCGAAAACTTTCGACGAACTGCGGGACAGGATGATTGGGGAACAATTCATGAAGTGCTGCCACACGCAACTAGCAGTCTTTATCAAGGAAAGGAACTGCAAGACAACTAAGGAGATGGCAGAAGCTTGCGACCACTTCATGGAAGCACAGGCCATCAAAAACTTGGGTAAGGCCCGAGATGAACCGAGACGGGACCAGAGGTCAGATCAGGCCCCAAAATTAACGAAGACCCAAGGTTGCTTCATCTGCGGCAAACTAGGCCACCGTGCTAGTGACTGTAGAATGTCAGGACGGCATGGTAGCTGCGGCAAGTGCGGAAAACCTGGCCATAGAACTGAGAACTGTCGAGGCAAAGAGGGCGACGCAAAACAGGTTTCGGCTTGCACCGTAGCAAAGCGCCGACGTCTACAGAAGAGGACCCCCGAACACCCTAGAAAAGAGTGATTCAAGGATCAACAAGTTCTTGGTTGAAAACCTACCTGTGGTGACTGGGGAAATGTACGGGAAGCGGATATCGGTGCTACGAGACTCCGGCAGTAATACCGTAATCGTGCGCCGTGATCTTGTGCCAGACTCTTGTCTGACGGGCCAAGCTTCCAGTGTGGTGTTCGTGGACAAAACTGCGCAGCAACTTCAAGAAGCGTACGTCAAGGTCCACACGCCCTACTTTTCAGGGATGGTTCTGGCGAAATGCATGCAGGATCCCTTGTATGATTTAGTACTAGGGAACATACCAGGAGCCAGACCACCCAACGACCCTGACTGGAAATGGCATCCACATGTTGATGAAGCCAAGACAACCCCAGAAAGCTATCAAGAACCAGCTCAGAGCCCGGGCAGCTCTAATACTGCGATGGACTCTCAGAAGCTCGTGGCTGTCGCCGAAATCGACAGGCTGCCTACAGGTAGCTTTAACATCGCGGAGGTCACGAGAGATGAGCTCAAGGAAAAACAAGAACAAGATGACAGCTTGAAAGACTGTTTTCGGAAGCGGGGGACAACTTTCACATCCAGGAGTGGCAACCACTACAAGTATGTCGTAGACAGGGGATTGCTGTACCGGCAGTATCACCTTTTGTCTGGACGCTCATTCAAGCAGGTGGTGGTACCCCAACCTTTGAGGAACGCAGTGCTACAGATGGCACACGAAGGCATCATGGCCGGACACCAAGGCATCCGCAAAACAACGGACAGGATCCTTGATGAATTTTACTGGCCGGGCATGCATGCCGACGTGAAGCGATTCGTGAAGTCCTGTGACATTTGCCAAAGGACTGCACCGAAAGGAAGAGTAGGCGTCGCACCGTTAGGAAGTATGCCGCTCATCGACACTCCGTTCTGGAGAGTAGCAGTCGACCTAATCGGTCCGATCAGACCCGCTTCCGAGAAAGGAAACAAATATATCCTCACTATGATAGACTTCGCGACACGCTACGCCGACGCCGTCGCGCTACCGAGCGTTGACAGCGTTCACGTCGCAGAAGGGCTTCTCGAAATGTTTTCCAGAGTGGGACTTCCAAAAGAAATCGTCACGGACCGAGGGCGAAGCTTCACCTCAGGGCTCATGCAAGAAGTCAACCGACTCTTGTCCATCAAGTCCCTCCATACGACACCTTATCATGCCATGAGCAATGGACTGGTAGAAAGGTACAACGGCACGCTGAAGACGATGCTCAGACGGATGTGCCAAGAAAAACCAAGATGCTGGGACCGTTACTTGCCACCGTTGCTTTTTGCGTACCGGGAAGTACCCCAAGCCAGTCTCGGATTCTCGCCTTTCGAACTGATATATGGCCGACATGTCCGGGGACCTATGACAGTCCTGAGAGAACTATGGACTGGCGAGGCCATGGAGGAAGACGTACGGACCACCTACACGTACCTCGTCGAGCTACGACACAGACTCGAAGAGACGTGCAAAGCTGCCCAGGAAGAGCTGCAAAAAGCGAAGGTAACACAAAAGAAATACTATGACCGGAAGGCCGTTTCACGACAGCTTAAACCGGGAGATCGCGTCCTAGTTCTCCTTCCAAGTGAGGCTAACAAACTCACGATGCACTGGAAGGGTCCCTTCACGGTTGTTCGAAAGCGTGACGACCTCGACTACGAAGTCGACTTGGGCAAGAAGACCACCCTCTTTCACGTGAACATGCTCAAGAAATACGAAGAACGACAGCCGACGTCTTCGAGCGTAGCGGCCATCAACACTATAGAGGATGGCATTGAAGGCGAAGAAATACCCTTCCTGCCCCTTCAACAGCAGCAATCGTTCAAGGACGTGTGCATTTCAAACAGCCTATCGTCGTCGCAAACTCAGGAGGCGCAACAAATATGTGAAGACTATCGAGAGATCTTCAGCGATTTGCCAGGCAAGACCGATCTGGTAGAATGCCGATTGGAACTGACAAGCACCACGCCAGTTCATGTACGGCAGTACCCCCTACCATTTGCCTTAGAGGAGGTCATCGAAGCAGAGGTGCAAGACATGCTTCGCTTGGGAGTGATCGAGAGATCACAGTCTCCATACAACGCGCCCCTCCTTCCTGTAAAGAAACCGGACAACACCATCCGTCCTTGCGTTGATTACAGGGAGCTGAACTACTGGTTTCCGACAGCGAACCGATACCTCGAATTGACATCCTCCTAGCTCGCGTAGGGCCAAAGAAGTTTTTCTCGAAATTCGACTTCACTAAAGGTTACTGGCAGGTACCCATGGCACCTGACAGTCGGGAAAAGACTGCGTTCTCAACCAAGTCCGGGCTGTACCAGTTCAAGTACATGCCTTTTGGCATCAAGACCGCCCCAGCGGTCTACGCTCGACTGATGCGGAGAGTTTTTGAAGGCGTGGAAAACGTATATCACTACTACGACGACGTCCTGGTCGCAACTGAAACGTGGCCGGATCACATCATTGCATTGAAAGAAGTATTCCAGCGGATCCGGGCCGCAAGGTTGACCGTGAAACCTAAAAAGTGCGAAATAGGGCCACAGACTGTCACCTTTCTGGGTCACAAGGTAGGAGATGGAACGGTGCAACCAATGGATAAGACGTTGGACAAAATATTAGGCTCAAAAAGACCTCAAACCAAAAAGGAAGTCCGCTCCTTCCTAGGCCTCACAGGCTACTACCGAGACTTCATCCCGGACTACGCTAAAATAGCGAAACCACTGACAGAGCTGACGCGCAAAGGAGCTAAAAACGTGACTGACTGGAACGACGACAACGAGAGAGCTTTTTGCACTCTGAAGCAAAACTTGTCGTCCGCCCCAATTCTGCGTGCAGCAGACACGTCCAAACAGTTTGTTCTTCGGACAGACGCCTCAGACAAGTGCCTTGGAGCAGTATTGCTACAGGAATACAACGGCCAACTGCACCCAGTTTCTTATGCCAACCGAATGCTTTCTCCACGAGAAAGTCGTTACTCCACGGTTGAGCGCGAATGCTTAGCGCTTGTGTGGGCCGTCCGAAAATACAACATTTACCTATATGGAAAGGAATTCATACTGCAAACGGACCACCAGCCCCTGCAGTACCTTCAGACTGCCAAGCACTTGAACAACCGCGTGCTTAGATGGAGCCTATATTTGCAGGAGTATTCCTTCACGGTCCACTACATCAAGGGATGCGAGAATGTAGGCGCCGATTTTATGAGCCGCGTCTAGGCCCTTGCATTTTTTTTTTCGCGCCACTTTGGCTTTTTACATCCTCCGCCATTTTTTTTTTCGCGAGAAGTTGTGAAAGTGCACGTGTTCTCACCCGGCAACTTTCTTGTGCGGGGGGTGATGTCATGAAGTGGCCTGAGCGCGGGAAATACAAGACGGAACGGCGGGGAAAAGGCGCAGCAATTAAGCGTGCGAGTGGCAAAGGGAAGAGGAAGAAGCGAATATAGAAAAGGGGCTCGAGACAAGGGAGAAAGAGGAGGAACGAGGCTCGGGGGTTCCAGAAGGATCGAGAAGCGATCGAGGGCAACCAGCGGAGCGTCTACCCCGTGGTAGCCTGGCGGACCAGCGGCAGTCGACCGGACTGCGGGTACGCCGATCCTGTGAGGACCCTGCGCTTCAGCGGCAGTCGCCCGGACTGCGGGAGCGCTACCCCAAGCACTGCTCGTGTTCCCGCCGACCAGCTTCTCGGGCAGACCAACGGTAACGTCGTCATGGCGCGGTGACTGTGCTCGGATGCCGGGGCCACGCCGCGTCAACGACAACCACCGCCAGCGGTAGCCGCCTTGACCGGAGCTTCTACTCGCTGCCGCTCCCGCCGCCGCCAAAAACTGTGAGGCCCTTGAGCGATTTCGCGCGGCTTGGACTTGGACCCTTCTGACAGCGACAGCGTATTCGCGTGCCACGCCGGACTCGCGGAATCTTTATTCATTTTTTTTTTCCTCCTTCCTTTTCTGCCTTTTTATTTTTTTGATAAATATTTCCGTTGTTTGAATTTGGTCACCTGCCTCGTCACTTGAGAGCCGCTCCCACTACGGCCCTGAACCTGCCATAACATCACAGCCTGGAACATGTGTCCCTGTCCGCAACCACCACGCTTCTGGGGTGCAGGTAACTTTGGCTCCAACTGCCACACCCGGCCAATTCGGGGTGCCCACAGACCTAACGCTTCTCGACCTAGTGTCTCGTATGCAAGCTAAGGTCGGTATTGGCAGATAGCCTTTTCTAGGTCGTGTTGGCCTTCACCGGTAGTTTCTGCGTGAGCTCGCACAGGGTGGCGCAGGGACCTCACCCTTTGGGTGACCCATGTGCACTCAACCCTTTGCGGTGGTTCAATGGAGACTGAGAGTGTGCCTAATGCTGCATACGCTTGAGGAACTTTGCTGGATACTAGTTTTCAACAGCTAGTCGCCCTTGCAGGGCTGCGCAAGGGAGCGCGTTACACTGCATATCATGAGTGGGTGGTCGAGGGAATTTTCCCAGTACCCGCGACTCGGCAAGTAAGACTGCGGTGCGGCAGTTGTTGCTACGGGCAAGACTCACCTCCGCCTGCCTGATCCCCAAACCACAATAGACTTCCAGTCATTAGGAGATAGCCTGTTGCCATTCAGGTGATTATGCATTACGATTAGTCTTAGAGCTCCCGCCTGTCCGTGTACATTATGACACGTGGAATGTGGAAGGCGTCCTGGATTGGGCGGCCGGTCTTTTGGGCTCTCCCGACGATGGTGAAATCATCACCGTCGGTTGTCTCTGCAACATATCCCGCACGATGGTCAGCGGCAAAAAAACTTGTGGTAGTTCTTGTGGAGCTTTGGGCCCATAAAAGGCATATTTATCATCTATGCTACAAGCAGGCTCAGCAAAACTGCTTATATGCATCTTAGCTTCAAATGTGTCGTGGGAGGGAACAGCAGCAACATGCGTAGCTAAATCAAGCGAGAACGCAAATTGGGTAGGCGACACCAAAGGAAGAAGGGCAAGTCGTGTATCCTAAGTCACAGCTGATCGGCTGACGTGGCATACATGTGCAGAATGGTCGTGTTCGAAATTCTGCGCACAAGTGATCCTACAACCACTTTTTTGGGGCGGCTATTGCGTCTGGAGGAGCCTTCAGAAAAGGGTAGGCGCTGGGGCGCCTGCGGTTACCAGGGATTCACTCAGAAATCCTCGTATACTTCATGCCTCGGCGACGCTAGCTGATGCTGAACCATGATATTCTGCGGAACTGCCTTGCTAGCTATGTTGTAGCGCAGCGCTTGGTAGCGAATGCTATGAACATAAAAGTGACACTAAAGCACTGCAAATCAAAGCAGAGGGCGTTATCACGAAACATCATTGGTACCGACAAGCTGATGTGATCCCGCAGCACAGATAAGGGGTTCAAGCCGTTTGTGGCGTGTCCCAGGGCGCGACTGCCACCATAACGTAGCAGTGGTGATAGCTGCTAGAACGATTGCCATCAATGTAACTCAAACATTAGGCTGCGGTCGTCGTATTCATCTAGATTTCCGTGGTTACGGTTATATAGGAGACATCAAAGACATCCCGCCTTCATTTCTTCAGTAGTGCAGGTCGATGAGAAAGCCATTGGTGGTGGAGAGAGAGCAAAGGCTCCGGCAGGTGGAGTTGGCTCCTGCGTTGGAGTGGCAGAATGCGAGCACAGGGCCAGCCGATCGATTATACAATTTCACTGTAAGCCACCCCACTCGTGCCTTGAAGCTAGTGATGGGAGCCCGAATTGCAGGGTGCATTCCAATCACCAAGTGACCTTGCTCCATGTCCGAGTGTGAGGCGCTACACTACCTTACTACTCTCCTCCTTTCCCGTCCTTCTCATCTTCCTTTCCCGAGAGTGCATTTTTCCATGCCCTACAATTTCATACCTCCTGGCTCCTTTTTTTCTGAATAAAGCTTGAGTTGGGGCTAGTTGGTTGTACACTCAGGAAAGACAGACCAGGGACGGGGACAAATGCAAGGAAAAAAAAAGGTTGCATTTTTGCAGCCGCCCTAATTCAGAGGGGCGATTTCCAGTACAGGAAGGGCCAAATTCTCAAGTGATGTGGTCCCACAAAAGGGCCCGGGGAGCCGCTTGACCCTATATTTCCGTTAAGTGCCCGGCACTACCAAGGCACAGGAATGCACATGGAGACTTCCACAGCCATGGTGGATGCTGAACTCGTAATCACATGTGGCAGGACATGTCACCCGACTCTTTAACCCCCGCCAATGCGGCGACGTGAAAAGAATGCCGGTGGCTCCGCCAGAATGACGAAGGTGGGGGCACTTTGACCAGGGATGTCTGTACCCATTGCAGGGACCGGTGGGAGCCCGGTGGTACGCTAATTCGAACCCGGCACCTCCCACCCATGAGGCCAGTGCTATACCTCTGAGCCAGCCCCGCGGTTCAAAAAAGCTGTGCGTGTACTGCCTTTTTTCTTCCTTTCGTGCTTGTCTTTGCGCGGTTTTCCCCAATATTCCCGCCCTTGTCTTTGTCGCCCTCCCCGATCCTTCCCTTTCTTCCTCATAACTTTCTCCTTTCCCAATCTTTCCTTCTCCTTCAATTCTCTTTAGTTTACGTCTCTATCTTTATGGCCTCCTAGTTCCCCCTTTCTTTCCCCTCTGCTCCATTCCTCTTTTTTTGCCTATTGCCTCACTGTGTTTTCCATCCCCTTCCCTCTTCCTTGCCTTTTTTGCCCTTGCGATCTCTACCTTCGCCATTTTTTGTATCACGATCTTTTTTCCATACCCCTTACAATTACCAGTTCACCTCTCCCGACTGCGTCTTCGGCTCCTCTCTCCCCACTTCCTTCGTCCCCTTCTCCATTTCCTCTATCTCTAAACCACTCTCCCCAATTTTCGTCTACCCTATATTTTCTCTCACTCCCCTCATCTCAGCTGCTTATCTTTTTCCCCTTTTCTCAATTATAATCACATTTTCGTGCTGCAATCACATTCTTCCCTTTATCCCTTCAAATCATTATACCATTGTGACTGCTCGTCAACCCCTCCCACTAATCTTCTTCCACTCTCTGTTGCTTGCTCTGGCTCGAATATTTCCTTACTTGTTTATCTGATATTTTACTTTCCCCTTGCACTCTTATCTTCTCCATCAATATTTTACCACTTGCACAGCGGTGGCGTAGAGGTAGAGAATCCGCCTCGCGTGCAGAAGGACCGTGGTTCGAATCCCGGTGCCGAAACATTCCCACCGGATTTTAAAAAATGCTCGTATTGATGGAACTGCCGAATCGGGCTTGGGGTGCGGCTTGACCCCGGCGACTACTGCTGGTAACGCACTCCCTCTCGAGAGCAGGATTGGCCACCCTGCTGTAGTAACGGCCAAATACCTCCCATGAATACGCCAATTAACCTACGGCCCTCAGTCTCCAGTTGCTGCGAAGCAACTGACCACGGCGGCGGTCAGACCTGTGACGCAGCAGAGGACCCGGACAGGCCGGCATTAGAATCTGAACCTGGCAACGTTTATCACGAGAACCTTATCTAGTGAAGCGAGTTTAGATGTGTTGTTCGAAGAATTAAAGGGCATTAAATGAGATGTCATAGGGCTGAGAATCATAGGGCTGAGAAGCTCTGCACACGGCAGACATTCTCAGATAATGAATGGCAGCCTACCATTGCCTCTCAAGAAGAAAGTGTATGACAGCTGCATCTTACCGGTACTCACCTACGGGGCAGAAACTTGGAGGCTCACTAAGACGGTTCAACCTAAATTGAAAACTACTAGGTGAGTAATGGAGCGGAAGATGATAAGTGTAACATTAAGGGACACGAAGAGAGCGGAGTGGCCCGAGGAACAAACGCGTGTTAAGGACATATTTTTTAGAAACTAAGAAGAAGAAATGGATGAGGGAGGGCATGTAATGCGAAGGCAACAGTGTGGATCGCTAGAGAAGGCAAGCGTTGCAGGGGGCGGCAGAAAGTTACATGGGCAGATGAGATCAAGAAGCTTGCGGGGATAAATTGTTCGCAGTTAGCCCAGGACCACGGCAATTAAACATTAAGGGGACAGGGCTTTGCCCTGCAGTGGTCACAGATAGGCTGGTGATGATGATGAAGAAGATGATGATGATGATAGGGCCTAGTGAAGTTAGGAGGACAGGTGAAGCCTCAACGGGCTCAGAAATGGACACGTCCTATGTTACCGTGGTCTAGTGGACAGCAGACAACTGGCAGTGGGATTTCTAGTCAATAAAAGCATAGCTTATAACATAGAATAACACTATAGCTTTACCGAAAGAGGCAGCAGGTCTTGTGATTAGGATCAATAAGAGGCACAAACTCAAGGTGGTACAAGGCTACGCGCCCACATCCAGCCACTACGACCAGGTAGTGGAACGCCTCTATGAAGGTGTAGAATTGGCAATGGCTAAAGTAAAAACACAGTATACCGCAGTTACGGGGGACCTCAATGCAAAAGTAGGCAACAGTTAGGCTGGAGGCAAGGCAGTTGGGCACTAGGGTCTAAGCTGTAGAAATAGCAAGGGGGCCTACTAGTCGAGTTCGCAGAACGGAATAACCTACACATAAAGAATACCTTCTTCTGCAAATGGGAGAGCCGGAAGTGGAAGTGAAGAAGCCGGAATGGAGAACATAAAAATGAAATAGACCTCATATCATGCGATAACCCTGGCGTCGTGAAGGATGTGGAAGTGCTCGAAAGGGTAAGGTGTAGTAACCACCGTATGGTAAGATCTCGAATTAGGCTAGATTTGTGGAGGGACCGTAACAGGCTAGTACGAAAAAAGCCGATTAATGAGCTAACAGTACGACGTAAATTAGAATTCAGGATCGCGCTGCAGAACCGATAATAAGCTCTCACCGAGGAAGCAGAGGTTACGACACAGGAAGCTAGCGACAACCTTACACGCATTATCACGGAGTGTGCAGTAGACGTTGGGGGCACGATGGCTGGACAGGTTAATTGTAAACTTTCGCAGGAGACGAAAGATCTAATTAGGAAACGGCAAATCATGACAATCTCCACCCCAGGTGACAGAAAAGAAGTAGCGGAGCTTTCGAAGTTAAGCAATAAGCGTAAGACAGCTGACATACGGAAGTATATTTTAGAGAGGATCGAATACGCTGTAAAGAACGGAGGTAGCCTGAAAGCAGGGAAGAGGCGTCTTGGAGTGGGGAATAATCGAATGTATGCGCTTAAAGACAAGTAAGGCAATGTCATCACAAATAGCGATAAAATAGTCACAGTAGCCGAGGAGTTCTATAGGGATCTGTACAGTAGCCGGGACATCCGGGAAAATGCGGAACAAGAAAGTAGTTCACAGAAGATAGACATCCCACCAGGAACGACCAAAGAAGCAAGGAAGGCTTTAAAAGAAAATGAAATGGGGCAAAGCACCTGGTGAGGATGAAATAACAGCAGACCTCTTGAAAGATGGGGGAGAAATTGTACTTGAAAAGCTGGCAAACCTGTATACGCAATGCCTAATGAGCGCAACTGTACTGGAATCTTCGAAGAACGCGAACATCATCCTAATCCATAAGAAAGGGGACAAGAAGGGATTGAAAAATTACAGGCCGATAAGCTTACTGTCAGTCGTCTACAAGGTACTTACCAAGGTAATCGCTAACAAAATTTCGGGAACATTAAATTGCAGTCAACCTAAAAAACAAGCAGGGTTCCATAAAGGCTATTCAACAATGGACCATATTCACATGATCAAATCAGGTGATAGTGAAGTGCGCTTAGTATCCGGAACCCCTATATACAGCCTTCATAGATTATACGAAAGCATTTGACTCGGTCAAAACCTCAGCAGTCTTTCAGGCATTACAGAACCAGGGGTTGATGAGCATTATGTAAGAATACTTGAGGATATCTACAATGGGTCCACAGCTACCATCTTCCTCCCTAAAGAGAGCAGTAAAATACCTATGAGGAAGGGCGTCACACAAGAAGACACAATCTCTCCAATGTTCATCACAGCATGTTTGCAAGTACTCAGAATGTTGGATTGCGAACAGGTGGGAGTAAGGGCTAATGGAGAATTCCTCAGTAACCTGAGATTTGCTGATGACTTTGCCGTGCTAACTAACTCAGGGGACGAATTTCAAAGCATGCTTTTCGCACAGGACAAACAGAGTATAATCGTGGGCCTGAAAATTAATATTCAGAAAACCAAAGTAATAATCAATAACCCGGGGAGCACAGCGGTTTGAGATAGGTGGCGAGGCAGTGGAATTGGTAAGCGAATATATCCACTTAGGACAAGCTGTGACTCCGGATCCCAACCATGGGGCAGAGATAATTAAAAGGATAAGAATGAGGTGGAGTGAATACGGCAGACATTCCCAGATTATGAATGGCAGCCTATCGTTGTCCTTGAAGAAGAAAGTGTATGACAGCTGCATCTTACCGGTACTCACCTACGGGGCATAAACTTGAAGGCTCATTAAGAGGGTTCAACATAAATTGAGAACGACTCACTGGGCAATGCTGCGGAAAATGATTGTTGTAACATTAAGAAACAAGAAGATAGTGGAATGGGCCAGGGAAGAAACGCGTGTTAAGGACATATTAGTAAATATTAGGAAAAAAGAAATGGACGTGGGTGGAGCATGTAATGCCAAGGCAAGATAAGCGTTGGTCATTAAGGGTAACAGAGTGGATCCCTAGAGAAGGCAAGCGCTGCAGGGGGTGGCAGAACGATAGATGGGCAGCTACGATCAAGAAGTTTGCGGGGATAAATTCGTCGCTGTTAGCACCGAAACAGGGTAATAGGAGATTTGTGGGAGAGGCCTTTGCCGCGCAGTGGGAGTAGATAGGCTGGTGATGATGATGATAATTTTACCACTTCGCAGTGGCTAAGCTCCGTTTAATGAGCAGGCTGACTTATGATAATCCCAGCTGATTCACGTGACAGGCGCCCAAACACAAAATTTCAGGTTCATGTACCTACAAAAATCATATCGTCTCTAAGACGAGGGCTGGTTCCGTGAAACATAAGTACTTTCACTCCATTTTAATGAACTGCTGCCATCATCAACGTCCGAAAATATTTTTTTGTCCCACGGTGTTGCGACCGGGCGGGGGCACCCGATCCGATCTCCGTGGCCTCCGACATACGAGTGGTAGCGTGTATGATGCGAGCGGCCAGCCGCTGTTGCAGCCGTGAAGAAGTCCAGAAGCCGTAGGCTAACGTAACTGTTTACTTCATAGCGAGAGGTGAGCCGAAGCCAAAGAACAATGCCCCGACGGGCGAGGTCACAATACAGGACTTGAGCAGAGCGACAACATCGATTCGCTGCTCTAACAGGAATGGTTTACAACGCTTGGGAGCTCTATTTATACCCAAAAGCGGTAACGGTCAAACGCCAACACGCTGGAACACGCACTACACTCTTTCCAGAGTTCGTAAGCTGTTCATAGCCTCGGGCACGTTGAGTCCGAGAGAGGGGAGAGAGGAGGACTCCGTTGCGATCACCGGGGCCTGCCTCTGTGTCCTTGAAGAGCGTGGAGACGAGCCGTGCAGGCAGCCGCCGAAGTTCAGCCGCCGCAGGCAGCCGCCGAATGCGCAGAGAGCGAAGCGTCTGACGAGGCTTTGTCGCAACTTGTTGCCGACATGATTGCGCCTGTTTCGAAGGAGCACGAGTGGCTTCGCCGCACAGCCGAGGAGTGATGCGGGGAAGTACTGCGGCGCTGGCCCATTCGTAACAGCTTCTCCGCCGGGGGTCCGAGATCCCGATGGATAAGGGTCTGCAACCGTTGTCCGGAGGGATGCTGTCGAAGTGAAGTGTTCGGCAGACGCTCGACTCCAGGCCTTGGCTGTACGACACCGTGCTGGAGCTTCACTGGGCGGGTCACTGGACGAGTAGTGGCTCCCCAAGAACGTCTCTGGCTTGCTCAGGCAAGCAACAGAACAACACAGGAAGACACAACCGCATCGCCGGCAAGCGCGAAGACAAATCAACACTGAAGATCTACCAGGCTTTTAGTTGCAAAAAGTACGCGAATAACTAACTACTCTAGTTATATTTTTGCCCAGCAGTACTTTAGACACGTGAACAAACCTGAAAGTTGACATTTCGCGTGATTGGAAATGTCCCATACACAAAAAGAAATGTAATCGTAAAGGGCAAAACCTGCGTCAGGAAAAACAATGAACTTGAGAAAGTCAGGCGTCTACAGGCCACTTCTCGCGCTTAGAGCTGCAATTCGAGCTCTCATCATTGCTCCGAGTTTTCCCCTTCTTGTATCGCACTTTAGGTGCGCCAGTTCTCTGAAAGAGACTGCTGCGACCGCGTGAAAAGACACCGGTCGTCTTGTTCGACAAAGGTCGAGCGCGCGGAGAAGCGAGCGAGATTTTCCACCGTTCGAACGTAAGGCGCGCACTCCTTCCTGGAGGCGGCGTTCCCTTGGCGCGATGCGAGCTCACGGCTTTGCCCCTCGGCGTGCCCGCAGTGAAACACGCGCCACAAGTAGGCGCAGACGTTTTCCCTCTCTCCTCGTTGCTCGCCTTCTTACGAACGCGTTCGGCAAGCAAACGCCGGAACGCGTTTACGTTCTCTCCTCTAGGCTGATCGGTTCCCGACTTCGGCTCAGCCGCAGTCGACACCGCAACCTCAACTAGCTCCGCCGATGTTGGCCTATCATCGGAAGCATCAGCTTGGAGTGAAAAGGGCACGACGTGTTCATTAGACACCTGGTAGCTTCGAACAGTCCACTACCTCGTCGTCCCTAGCGCTTTCGGCGACAGCCTCAACACGCGAACACCGAAGGGTTGTTTTCGTTCTGTTTTGCGGCTGTCAAGGCTACACTAGATCCAAGCTGCCCTGTCTCAAAAGACGGCTCAGCCGCCCCAGACACCCGAATCTCTACGAGCTCAGCTGGCCGTTGCTCGAGGTCAGCTACCTGAGCTGGTGGCAGAACGGCTTGCTCAGTGGCGAGATCGTCATGACTCCCAACTGAGCTGTGCAAACCGCTCGCTGCCTCGGCTGCAGGCTTTCCCACCATGTCGCTCGTTTCCGCACTACCGTCCGAAGGAACAACTTCCGTTTCAGCGGACTTGTGCGGTCTCTCGGTAACCTCATCGGTTACGCATTCCTCCTGAGCTGGTGGCAGGACGGAATCGGCTTGCTCAGTTGGCGAGATCGTCATTTCTCCCAACTGAACCGTGCAAACCGTTCGCTGTCTCGGATGCAGGCTTTGCCACCACATCGCTCGTTTCTGCACTACCGTCCGAAGGAACAACCTCCGTTTCAGCGGAGTCGTGTTGCCTTCGGTAGCCTCATGGTTTCCGCACTCCCGCGAAACGTCGCTATCTCGCGAAGTGTTCACGTTCAAGTCGGTAGCCGTTGCCGTTCCCAAGGCCTCCCGCGAATTTGAACCGTCCGAACACTCCGCCGAGATCTCCGAAACAAACGCCGACACATTATCGCACTCAGTGGACACACACTGCCCTCTGCCGCCTCTGCCGACAGTCTGAGCTAATGCGCCGTCGTTATCTCTCTCAGCAACCTTGACGCGCTGCGGGGCAAGCAACGGTCGCTTCCGACTCCGCTCCCGAGCGTCTGCTACTTTCTTTTCGTTACCGTGGCCAGTTTCTCTATCCACGACAACGAGGTCTTTTCCGAGCAGCAATTCCAACTCGGGCTTCACTTCCTGCTCGAGTTGAATTTCATGCTCTAGGTGCTTGTTCTTCCGTTGGAGTCTCTCTCGCTCGCGCTCCCTTCTTACCTGTTGGATTTGCTTGAGCTCGAGGTCGTACCCTCGCATCTTTTCCTCGTGTTCCTGCTCTCGTTTCCTTTCCTCGAGTTCCTCCTCTGCAGCCAGACGTTTAGCCTCTGCCTCTGCGGCCTGACGTTCGCGGTCTCCCTGCCATTGAACAGCTCAATGCATTCCGACAGCTCCTCATCGTCAGCGCCGACAGCGAGTATAGCCTGTATCAGCTCTGGCTTTCTCAGCGCGTCCGTAACAATCCAAGCGCAACTCTTTTGCAAGCTCCAACAACTGCGGTTTTTTCAGCGCTTTCAAATTCATGGCCGGTCTAGAGTACTGCTTTCCCACTGCTCCAAAATGTTTTGCGCGAATAACCCACGCGACAGAACACACGCCCTACCAGCTATCCTCAGAAGCCTGGTAAAACTCAGTGAAGACAAGTCCCGCACTCACCATTGACCGCCGTGAATTCTGCGAAGTCCGAAGCCGCCTTGACGTCCGTGGTGTTGGGTCTCGCACAGCTGGCTTCAGGTGTTACGAAGTTGCCATCCGACCGCTGCCAACCAGTTGTTGCGACCGGGCGGGGGCACCCGATCCGATCTCCGTGCCTCCGACATACGAGTGGTAGCGTGTATGATGCGAGCGGCCAGCCGCTGTTGCAGCCGTGAAGAAGTCCAGAAGCCGTAGGCTAACGTAACTGTTTACTTCATAGCGAGAGGTGAGCCGAAGCCAAAGAACAATGCCCCGACGGGCGAGGTCACAATACAAGGACTTGAGCAGAGCGACAACATCGATTCGCTGCTCTAACAGGAATGGCACAGAACAGGGAGGATTTTAGAGAAGCAAAGGTCTAGCTTTGCCTGTAGTGCCAGAAAAAGCGTAGTGGCGGCGTCGTGAACTACCCAGTACGCCCGCTTGATGGCGCTGTAAACACGGCTTTGTAAACATGGCGGATGCTTTTTGCACAGGCCGCTTGAGCTCCTTAATAACATGGCTGCCCTCGCACGGCGGCCGCCGGCTCGCTGCTCCACGGCCGGACTCGACTCTCCTCCTCCCGCGCGCGAAAGGGGCGTCGAGTCCGGCCGTGGCTGCTCCTGCTGGCTCCTGGCTGGCACGCTGGTCGCGTGTTTACTTGCGCCGCGCTAGTGAAGTGATGTTACGCCCAGGTGACCAGATGGCCTCGACTGGCACAGACCACAGTGAGCAGCAAGTGAGAACAAATCGTTTATTGACATCCGCAAGTTTACAGAGGCCAGGACATCATTTCATTTCGATCGCTGCAATTGTACGTCGCTTTCGCGACAACATTTTTTTTTTGCCCATAACAACTCGTTCACTTGCGCTAAGATTTCGAACGAAGGGCACAAATGAAGTATTGACGGCGACAACGGTTTCCTTTGCACCGTCTTTCTAGCGGAGTGCATAACACTCACCTCTGTTGGAAGAATGGAATATTCTGGCTCGACAGCTGCCTTCCGATGCGGAATTTCCCACATTTGTTCATTCCACAAGCACTCAATTCCCGTGTTTTGCCAGTCCTCTCAACAACTGATGGACGCAAAAAGCACATAACAGCAATAACAGTCACGAAACCGGTGCTCCGCGCACATTGAAACGGTCGGCCGTTGCAGCGGTTTCAATTTGAATTGGCGGCTTTGTGGTTGCGAATTCAGAAACGAGGTGGTGCACCAGTCGGCTGTTCGTAAAAAGTTGCGTACATTTTTGCTCAACGGATGTTTGATGCGGAACTTGTTAATAGTATTTTTAAAATAACACATTGTAAGCGAACTGTGTGGGCTCTTTGAGTCACGGAATGAATGTTTTGTATTCTATACCAAAAGTAACGTTTTGCCTGCGCCGTCTGGTGGGCTTGATGGTCGAAAACAGCGCTTTAGGTTGGTCACGTGGGGCGTCGATTTTTACGCCGCCTATAGGGAAGACAGGGAACGTCCAAGCTTGAGAGGCCTGGGAATGGTTTACAACGCTTGGGAGCTCTATTTATACCCGAAAGCGGTAACGGTCAAACGCCAACACGCTGGAACACGCACTACACTCTTTCCAGAGTTCGTAAGCTGTTCATAGCCTCGGGCACGTTGAGTCCGAGAGAGGGGAGAGAGGAGGACTCCGTTGCGATCACCGGGGCCTGCCTCTGTGTCCTTGAAGAGCGTGGAGACGAGCCGTGCAGGCAGCCGCCGAATGCGCAGAGTGAGCGAAGCGTCTGACGAGGCTTTGTCGCAACTTGTTGCCGACATGTTTGCGCCTGTTTTCGAAGGAGCACGAGTGGCTTCGCCGCACAGCCGAGGAGTGATGCGGGGAAGTACTGCGGCGCTGGCCCATTCGTAACAACGGGTAAAATATTTCCACAACGATATGGCATATAAGGGGCTAATTTTCAGCAAGCTGCTCTCGCCGCCAAGCGCTTTTGTGGTCTGATGCACTATTTGATAAGTCCCGTGATCACCCAACTAGTATTTTATTCCTATTTATTACACACATTTTTATGATTCTGTGCTTGCAGTATGCAACTTTGAGCAGCGGAATTACAAATTTAGTTAGGGGCTTTGCTTAGTATTTTTAAACGAGCAGTATATGGGTCGTTTCTTCTTGAACGCTCCACCAAGTGTTTCTAAATAACCATGAACGTCATGAGAACTTTATCGGAAGAAAATTTTCATTACTCACCGCTGCCCTCTCAGAGGGAATCACTTTTGTTGCTTGCAGATCGCATTTGTTACCAACGAGAATCTTTGTGGCGTTTCTTTTTCCAAGCTTTTCAAGATGAAGAAGCCAATCATTCACTCCATCGAATGATTCCTTGAAGCCACAAATTTCGCAGCGGCGTTCCATTTTCACAATACCACAGGGGTGGTTCAGTGAGGGCACCATAAAACGAAAAAAAAAACAGTATAAACAGCGACGTAGGTAAACGGCCGCTCGTCAATTTTTAATGACAGTTAGCATAAACTTTTCCACAAAAAAACCATCAGTCAAGTTTGACCCCTCTCGAGCAGTGAGTTGTTTATAGTACAGTGAATAAAAATGCAGATTAGAATTTTTATTTATACAGCGAAACAAAGCCGCATTTTTTAGGGACAACCTCCCCAATAGCCGTATGTCAATATGATTGAACCCGGCTTTTCAATCAAATTAACAGAGCGATTAGCAGCTTTTCCTACAAAAGGATGCCGCGTAAAAAAAAATTCCGAGCATTTTTCAAGGAGGAATACCTTTGGTTTGACAAGAACACAAAATACTTTGGGCCGCCTGAACGCTTCTTTTTATAAAGTCAAAGCGAAAACATTTGTTTTGGATGCTGGAACGAATATATCAGGATTTTGTGCTCCATCACGTTTCACAGCGAAAAAGACTCTCACAGCACATACCGCACCGATAAAATTTGTAGCTCAAATGCCCCGTGGACGCAGCGCCTTCATGGTATGCCCAGTAATGGCGTGGCGTCGGTAACAGTGTGTGTCCGGTTACACGTATGCATCTTCCTTCTAAATATCAGCATCATCCTTTTGCGACGTTTCTTCCTTCTTGGTTAATATGAAGGAGAGGGTTGTGTAATAGGCGTTGTAGGTTTTACCTAACCATGGTTACCTAAAAAATTGGCTTCAATTCGCGCTTTAGAGGTGGTTTGAAAGCAAAGCTTCAAACGACACCCACAACAATCGCCCATGGGACGTCACTTGAATTCACACACGTGGCACTACAAAGAGCGAAACCAGAGATTCTGCCAGGCGTTACCTGGAATTCGCAGCGGCGGAATCCCGAACGCAAGAGCGTCGGCCATGGCCGGGCTAGAGCGGCACACGACGCCGCCGCTGTAGCCCGGCCGTGCGTCGGCAGAAAGAAAGCGGAGAGAAGCGTCTTTCGCAGGCTGAGACAGTGACACCTAGCTATCCTGATGTGCTAGCTTGTGACTACACCACCGCGCGACACAAGCGGAGACACCGAAACATGTCGGCATGTGAGCTTAGTGATTTCCATTTATATCGATTCAAAATAGGCGTTGTAGGTTTTACCTAACCATGGTTACCTAAAAAAATTGGCTTCAATTCGCGCTGTCGAGGTGGTTTGAAAGCAAAGCTTCAAACGACACCCACAACAATCGCCCATGCGAGTCACTTCAATTCACACACGTGGCACTAAAAGAGGAAACCAGAGATTCTGCCAGGCTTACCTGAATGCAGCGGCGGAATCCGAACAAGTCGGCATGGGCTAGAGCGGCACACGATTGAGAAGTAAGATTGAGAATTGCGACAAATCTTAGGTAAATTCTATAATCGCTAATTATCAGATCCAGTTGTTCATTTAGCTTTTAGTAACACTTGTTAAAACACAACCGAATTACCGTGTACCAATTTAGAAAACGGAGTCACATTCCTGGCAAGCAGTGCGCAAAACGTAGTGTTTCTCTAGCTGCCAGATGTCTGTATGTAGCGTCACATTTTGTTTTCCCGCCTTGCAAACCAATCTTTAACGTATATTTGCCGTACTACCACTTAATTCCGTCGGATCCGGGTTATCAAGGAGGTGCTGTCGAACAACTTATCCAAGCTATGCGAAGGCACCGCGCAATGGACACAGAGCTGCGCCGAAACGGGCCAAAAACAACTGTCACTAAAGCACACGACAAAGCCGTCCCTCCAACGCGCCCGCCGGTGCGAGAAGAAGCCGCGCGCGGGGAACGCCAGGTAATAGCACCCTATCGCCGCGCCATCTACACTGTGCTCCGGTAAAAAACTGCCCTCCCCCTCCCCATCCGCATTCGGAGATCTTGTCCCGCACGCCACGAAGCAATCGTTGGCTGACAGAAATAGAAAGGTTTGCTTTGAAACGTGATTTTCGAATCACTTAATTTCTACTTCTGTAATTCCCGTACTGAAACCTGTAATTCCCGTTCTAAATGTTTGTAACATTCGTTTCTACGTCCCAGGAAGGGCACAAGCCTTTCGCAAGATTCATATCTAAAATAATGGATCTGTGGAGGTGCAGGGGTCTGTGGTCTACTCTTACTTCGGAGGACCCAGGCTCAAATCCGGTACGGCGCGGAGTTTATCCACTTTTAAAGAAAATTAGTTACTCTGTTTCTAGGAACTTCCCTCACAAACGTGGCATTCTTGCAAAACTTCAAAGACCCGCTTTTTATCCTTTGAGCACTTCGTTATATGTGTGCCATCCGTAGACCATTTCGGGTACCATCCGTCAGCAATTCTGTGTGCCATAGATGCAAGGTTTCTAAGCCCTAGTAAAACCTGTTATAACAAAACGGGGTTTAACGATCGACTGAATATAAGGAATCAATCTTAATTCCCCTTCCAATTCCCATACCCGCCAACATATTTAGGACCACGTTTTAACGAAGCTAAAATTTCTTCGCAATGGGTATAAAGAGCCATTTTCCCCCACGAGAACTTCTGGAACATTTTAATACCCGTTAGATCAGTAGAGACTTTAGTATATCGTACGAAGGAATACGCAACGGAATAGCTTACGTTAAATTTTTACGTCGCTGCAGTGAGCGTGCGCGGTACGCTATGTGTTTTTTGCGCTTAGCGTGTGTTCGTGATACGTACGGTATATCGGCAAAATAGCGAGCGTAAGTTGAGGCGACTGCGTGTGCCTGTGTTTAAAACATGGCGGCCGCTAGAGTGGAGGAAGCCAACGTTTTAGTTTCTCTATGAGCGATAATTTGCATCTTACGGAAAATTATTTTGCACCCATCTTCTTAAACAGGTCCCGTACTTTCCCCTTCGCTGTCGCAGTGAGCGATCCTAACGTAGCTTTGCTGGCTGCCCGAACAAAGATCCTGCGGGCAGGCGTCCAATGCTATGTGTGTGCTGCTGATGCGTTGGCCTCATGTTGGAAGGCGACGGCGTGCTCCTGCGAGTTCGGTGGCTAAGGCGTTGCGCTGCTGAGCACAAGGTCGCGGGTTCGATTCCCGGCCGCGGCGGCCGCTTTTCTGGTGGAGGCGAAAAGCAAAAACGCCCGTGTGTACGAGATTTCGGCGCACGTTAAAGATCCCCAGGTGGTCCAAATTAATCCGGAGCTTTCCACTCCGGCGCGCCTCATTGCCTGCGTTGCATCGGCGCGTTAAACCCTACAATCAATCAATCCTGCGAGTTCGGAATTAGTTATCACTAGCGACGACTCAAACCAGTGTGTGCGGTTTAAAGCCTTCTCGGATTGCGCCAAAGCGGAAGTGACTTGTTGTTCCACCAAACAAATGACGTGAATTGAGTGCACTGTTTACGACGGGTTTGAGGCAAAAGATCGCATTTTATTTTTGTGCTTTCGCCTCACAGTGCAAGCAGATACCTCATAACGTCGAGTGTGTTTGAAACGGTACTCTGGATTGTTTAGTCGAATAAAATGTGTTCGTGAAACCCAGTCCTTTGGTTCTACGCATTGTGTGCGATCGCCAGAACAATAACCTCGGGACTTCAATGTTTCCGCGTTAGAGTGTATTTATGTAACAGAATATTTCTACCATGCACGGCACGTTTCGCATTCAATACTGATGGGGTGGCGTTTGCTTCTGCTCGTTCGGTAGTCGTGCCAACTTCCGGGCGCTTGTTCGGCCAGATTAGTGTCGCTTTGTATTTTGTTGGTTCAACAGATAGCACCATATGAGTTAGCGGGCCGCAAAGCAAAATTGGTGAAACGCTGTACTGAACCTCTCCCTGCGGTGCAAATTTAGCGTGTCGCAAAAATTTAACGTTTAACGTGAGCAAAGGCAGAAAACGCCATACTAAAACTCTCTAATGTCTTAAAGCGCGCGGCAGTTTACGTGGTATCAAGGAAGCGGTAATTTAAAACTCGCGCTAGTTAAACGCCGTCACCTCCATCACGCTAAAATGGCTGCGAGCGCCTGGCAACGCGGCAGAGGGGGCGCATATCCCTGGCTCCCGGGTGTGTGTCTGGACGTTCCTTCAGGCACTCTTCCGGGACGCGGCAGACCTGCTGCGCCTCTTCTTTCGCGCTCACAATGACGGAGAGGCCGGACTCGAAATTGCGGCTGCAGCTGAGAAAGCCATCATTCGCCTGAAGAAGATGCGGCAACCACCTATAAAGTACTTTTTCTCTGTGAAGTGAGCCGCTAGCTCACCTGCGTGTGCTGTCGAATTATCATGAATAAGTAGGTTGGCGTGAATGAAGTACCAAGGCCTTGGTGTTTTCTTTTTTCGCTTGCTTTTTTTTGTTTGTTTTCATGCGCTGCTGTCAGTTTTGGACGTGAGTACATCCTCTCTTGCATAAAACTCTCACTACAAATTGGCATTCGCTATAACGAAGTAACGGTTATCACGAAGTAGTTACGACACCCTTACACTTTGTTATAACAAGGTTTCACTGTGGTGAAAAAATAATTTCGCATTTAAAACAACCCCGGAGCAATTCAAGTAATTTTAAAGACGCCTTCGGACCACTCAACGAGGCCTTTAATCTCTAACCGAGGGACGCAGCAGCAACAATGATCATCTGGCCATTAAAATGCAGCTCCAGTTGTATCTAGGCCAGTAAGGGTTAACGAAATCCAAAAATATGATTTGATGCAAGAGTGTTATTAACTCCATTTGAACCTCATGAATACTTTGAACCTCATGAAAAGACAGTTGAACAAGTTACAGCCACCATAAAAGAAGTGAAAAGGAATTTTTTTGCGTGTGGCAATGGTGAGGTTGGTTCAAAACAATTGGGGCAATAGGAACCCTTCCCGGAACCAAATTGAGCCTACATTAAGCAAGGCTTGGGCTACAATGACATTTTTTCCTAGTAGCCAATCTAGTCTTTCGTCGGATGGGACATTCTATGAAATGTCTATAGCGTTATTTGATGTGGCAACTGGTGGCACATTCTTTAATGATGCAACGATTTTTCTTCGTTTGAAACTATGTCTACGTCATCTTCTTCTAATATAGATTTCCCATTAACAAAGTATCATTCTTCTCAAAATATCATTCCGTTTTATCACAAAGTTCCTTGCCGATCTTCGTTTTCGTTGGCAATTCCTTGCCGATCTTCAAAACCGCAACTTCGCATTGACCCATCAATATATCTGACCTGTCTTTCTTCCGGCCCACCAGGAATACCACCCCTTTAAATTTACTCCATTGTTCGCCCGCACATCATAACATCATTTTTCCCGCGAACATATCCGATTGGAAAGTCTTCTGCCTCTGTGTTCACTTCGTCTATCTGCATGCATCATTGATCAGCTTTTTCACATGTAGAATTTTTTGCCGTTGGCCATTTTTAATTGGTAGAGATTGTATATCATTTTGCCTGATATGCTACGTTTTTTTATGTTTCCCACTCCTGCTTGGGCCTAATTCTGGCCTGCAGTATTGTCTAAAAAAAAAAAAAATAAAAGTTCACCTTTTTGCAGGCCATGTTTCTAGGTGATTGGCAGCAAGGTGTTCTAAGCTAGCTTCAACGCCGAAAAAATTTGGTTTATGTTATCAAACAATTGTTTTTGGTTTTCTTGCCTTTGAAATGCTTTCTACACTTTTCCAGCTGCTACTTGCTTCCCTCAATAAATGCAGCATGTAAGCACATCCCTCCAAAACATATTTAAAACACAAGTATTGTAATCCGGAATCGTAACTCAGGCTCAATAAGCGCCCGAGTCAGGAATTGAAGATTGTTAAAAACACACAATACGATTTTTTATATCTTTAAAAGCGCATCTTTTTCCTTTTCAGGAAGCGAGAAAAAAGATCACGGTATGCACAAATTCTGTATACATGCCGTATGCTGAAATGCACGAAAGGTATACAAAGCCTGATTTAGCACTTTTTCAAGACAGAAATCCAAAGACTATAAAACAATTTTGATGAGATAAATTGTTTTATTTCGCATAAAATTGGTTCTACATCAAAAGAGAAAGCATTACTGCAAAAGTACAACTTTGATTTCTTATAATTTGCAATGTTGCGAGTGATCTAGCTAGGGACGACCTTGTTCCATACTAAACCGCTTGACTCTTAACCCCGAAGTGGGCCCTATCTCCAAATTAGTCTGATCTTCCTCTAAAGTGGTGTCAGAACGAATCAGGCAACTATGGGTAATGAGAATGCGTTATAATTTTAAAGTTACCAGTGACATCTGAACAAGGAAGCGCGCTAGACACTACTTTTTTTCTATCGGTGGTGGTGGGTCACTGCAGTGCTATGAGCTATTGACAATTTCTGCGTGTTGTGACAGTACACATAAAAATAAATTCAAGAAGATATAAACAGATAGTTAAAGAGTACTCTTCTCTGTCCATCCACGAGCCATACATCTGGCGCAGACTCCACACCGGCCTTTATTGTATACCCAGGATCTTCACCAACACAGCCCCTTCCCTCTACAACCCCTTATGCCAGCACTGTGGCCCCTCTTAAAGGGACACTGAAGTTATTTGTAAACATTGCGGGATTACTAGCGCAAATTGTACTTCTAAGTCCGAAGACCATGTTCCGACCACTCGGAGTGCGTTTACGCGAATTTATTTAGTAACCAAAATCAATACGAAAATGGTGTCCTTCTCTCTGCATCCTCAAACATTTTCTCTGGCACATTCTAGTGACGTCAGAAGAAAATGACTTTGCTTAACTTCTCTTCTGCACGGCTCGCCAACCTTGCGACAGAGTCAGTCGGCCAAGCGTTTAGTCCGCCGGCCGCCGACGGGTCGTCACAATTCGTTCGCTCAGTTGAAACGAAGCCACGACACGTTTGTGGATGGAAGAATGTGCCTTTCTTTACTTTTTAGTTTTTACACTGCATCTAACTCCAAATCCAAGTCGCTTCACACAAGCGCTGCACAAGCGCACAAGCGACTCTTCGCTGACTGGTACTCTAGTAGGAAAATCTAAGGGCACTTGAAGGCAGGAGAAGAGTCAGCGAAATCAATATAGGTATAAGCAATTTAAATCAACTAAAACTGTTACCGTGAAGCGTAAAACTAGGGAGCAGGAACCACGTTTTTGCGCTGGGTGAACAAGCACAGCGGCCAGCAGCACGACCACACACCTGCGAACGCTTGTCCCTCTAACAATGAAATTGCTAGACGTGGGATACTGTGGAAGTTTGGGGGATGCGTACGGGATGAGCGCTATACAACAAATATTCACCTATGCTGCTTGAAGTGCTAAAACTAAATAAAAGTGTAAGGTGGATATACATTAAATACCTTATATTTCCAACGCCGGCCGCGCTGGCCCGTGGCCGAGTGGTCTGGACCTCTAGGCATGCCACTTTGCTAGTCGCAAGTTCGAATCACCGAGGGTACTCTTTTTATAAATTGACTTTTTTCCTTTTCGCCGATGTTTTCTATACTGAGTTCAATATTTTTGGGTCGTAACGTTTACTGCTCCACGAGCGAGTTCGCAGAACGCGGGCAAACTGACACTGACGCGCTAGGAGTTCTCGGCGTGCTCTTGCCAAAGACAGCGATTGCTTGCGGGCAGATGGCACAGGGCAGAATTAGCAGACCGTTGGACTTGTGCGAACACGCTTTTTACGCTATAGGCATGAGTGAGGCAAGCTCCAAATATGGGGAAAAAGCGCATGGCATTCGAGCGTCTGCGGCGACGCGGAGGGCGTACATCCAGTGCGTACGCCTCGGCTAGTGATTTGTACGATTCCAAGCCGTCCTTGGAGGCTTACCTTTAGCATATTACAGCCGACAACATGACAGATCTGACAATTATTGAGATATCGAGAATGCCCATCCCATAATAACGTCGGATGTAAAGCATGTTCCTTTACAGAACCGAAACTTGTTTGAATAGTAATCTGGGACATCGTCCAATCACGGTGCACCTTCTCCCGACATCACAACTTTTAGTTGATGCGGCTGCCGCATACCGCGCAGAGTAGTTTGTTTTTCTTTCGGGCTTTTGTTAAATATTTACCGACTTATCAACCGGATAAATGGTGAAAAGTGTGTTAACTTGAGCCAGTCTGCGCAGTGCAAGCAAAACCAGGAGGTTGAAAAATTCACTTCAGTGTCCCTTTAACGCCTACCACTTTGTTTTCTCTTGCCCTCACAACTACCCCCGCTCTACCAAACTCCACGCTTGAGCAATGGAAGACCGTTTCGACCAAATTATCACCGGAGCAACGGCACGCCCTCGCGACTACCCTAAAAGCAGCGCGGGCTCGCAGCCTTATGGGCTAGTCTATTCACAGAGCGTTAAAAAAACACGGGACGATTGCCTTTAGGAAAATGAACTATTAATTGCTACTGTTAACCTTCGAACGATAAAGCAATGCGCATGTTCCTTCCACCCAGTGAACGCGGTGGTCGAACAAGACGCCATTTTTTACTTTAAACCTCCTTTAGATTTTTGTTATTTTATGGTTGAAATAGAGTTTCACACTACCTCTTTGCTCTAAGAAATCGGGGGAGTATTTCAAGAGTCCAGCAGTAATGGTACTCTTGTAAGCGTGGGCGCACTACCCTCGAAAGCTGTGGGGAGTTACATGCAATGCTCGCTCCCCGTGAGGAGGAAGAGTAAAACTGACCGCGTACACTTCTCGTGTGGGGCGGAGTGCAGCCCCAGTTCCGCTCCCGCAGAAGTGAAGAGTATACCTGCGCATCGTCTCCCTCGCTCCAGTACAAAGTGTAAAATCGCACTTTCATTCTTTTGCATTGCGGGAGTAAGCACGGAGAGGCATTCCTACCATTTACGCACACCAATTCATCAGCCGATTTATTATTTGCATACGTATATATTATATAATGAAGTTGTGAAAAAGAGCCCGATTACTTCCTCCGCGCATTCTAACCATGCAAGAATATGACTTCTTGTAACGATTGCTCGCAGCCTTAGTGACATGAATGGAGCAAGCTTAACAAAGCTCAAAAAGTGCATGTCTCGAATTGTTTTTTTTGTTTTGTTTTTCCTCTGTCATGGCTTCGTTATAGACATTTAAAAACTTGGCTTCGTTATCGACATTTAAAAAGGAGCGTCCCACGGTGGAAAGAATACTGCATGCCGATTTCAGCGGTGCTGCCGGCAATTTCGACTCACGTTGCGCTCGGCACCGTGGATGCCAAACATGCATGCGTGCGTAAAAGGCCAGAATACATCGAGCGAATACGCGACGAAAAGACGACGAACAACGACCGGCGGAGTGCGCCCGACGCCCGGCAGCGGAAAAAACAAAGTTATCAACCCCTCAAAACACTTTGGAGCACTTCAAGGACTAACACGAAAGAAATGACTTACATCCAAAGATTAGGGGACTAACATCTAAGTGCGGAGCAATTTATGGTCCAGGTATGTCTTACCAATGAGAAGAAGATCCCGGTATCTAGCGGCCGCAGGCATGTGGTAAGACACACTCAAACAGAGCCTTTAAAAAGTATAGGCCCGGCAGAGGGCGAGATCGCTCATTTCCTGACAAAGAGTTTAAACAGCAATCTAGCCGTTCACGTTTGCTTCCGGACGACAGCGCACGTAAACTTGCTTTTGTCGTCGCCGGGCCGGGCTCCACGGTGAGCAGCACCCTGGGCTTCGTTTGTTCCTGCCCGGATCCTCGAGCAGAGGGCACTGCCGGTGCCTTGCTTATCCGGGCCGCGTACGTATCCACGCAAGTAAACCTAAAGCGTGCTAAACTGTTCGCATGGCGACGCAGTCAAACATCCTCCTCGCGAGGGGCACGATCAAATGGAGAGCATTTCCGGGGCGCACAACGTTAAGTAGTTTGCGTTACGTTAAGTTGTTGCACTTGTGGCAACTGCTGACGAGAGAGCGCTCGTCAGCAGTAAACTTGGCAGCCTCGGCGCACGTTGAGTCAGAGAGAGGGGAGAGTGTCCTTGAAACGTGCCTGGGCGCGCTATCTAATGTTGATCGCGCCGATAGCGAAACGTCTGAGCCGCGCATGTCGAGGAGAGCGATGCGGACTACTACGGACGCCTAGAACGGGTGACATCGTGAGTTAAAGAAATACTCTGCATGTAAAACGTCGTCCGCCGCTGATCTAGCTGGGTCAGAAAAGTTCGTCGGCGGCGAGCGGCAAACCGAAGGAACCAATCTACGGGCCGCTGCAGACGGCCGCTTTGGAAGAGTGTGATAGACGTACGCTTGTCCTGCGCCTAGTCGAGCTAAAAAAACGGATTGTAAATCTGAGATCGACTGAGGAAACTGGTGTTGCAAGAAGTGAATTCCGCGCTCTTCTCATAGCTGAAGCTGCAAGCGCAACACGGTACGAATTAAGCTACCGTGGTGGTGTCGCCTAGATAGGCACGTACGATAGCTTTTATTAAGGTAAACAAAGGAAATCCGGCTACATAACTTGTATTGACAGCAACATGGGGCCCGTCTGCAAGATCGGCGTGTGAGGAACAGGCGATATCACTGCGAGGGCATCTCAAATACAGCAAAATAGAAGCAACCAGTCTTATGTATTCAGAGCCAGGGTTGACATGCCCTATTTTGCACTAACGCGCCCTCTGGCGAGGTGAAGTGGAGCTAGAACGCCGGTTCAATGATGTGGGAGTCGCTGGTTCAAGTCTCCTCGAGAACGCTCGTTTTTCTTTTCCTCTTTAGCGCATTTGAGAACTGAAAACGCATATTTAAGGAAAAGAAACGCCCCCAAGTCACGCAGAATCGTCAAACGACGTACAACCCAAGCGGGAAGCTCCTTCACTGGGTCTGTTTACTGAACGTAGACGTTGATTAAAGGCATGGCGCATCCCAGCGGCGGCGCGGCAGTCGACGCCGTGTATTCGTAGTTCAGCCCGACCATGGAGGAAAGACAAGCTGAGGTCGACGAACATACGGCGTCCTTCCACGCGGATTTTCCGCCGTGCGAACTTCGTCGTGAAAGTTCGCTCCATGTATTCCGGCCTTAAGAAGTCGGCGGCGATCGCGAAGATCTCTCGCGTCTACGGTGAAAACCGACACACGGGGTGTACCCGCCAAGAACGAATGGGCAACTGAGTGATCACGCCTGACCTTCATGTCCCACTAGCGGGGAATACAGGGTTGCGCTTTGTAAACAATGTGCTACGCACGAGGTGGGCTCTCAAACAGATGTTTTGTGCAACATGGGAAGTTGGACCTGCCTTTATCGTCATACTTGCTTCGACACAGTACTTCGTGTGTTCGCTAACTGCTTGCATGCCTGTGCGTCAGCTCAACATCACGAACACGCGAGCAAGCAGTTTATTCGTTTGTTCGTTCGTGCGTGCCTGTGTGCGAGAAACTAGTTTTTCTTTCGGACGAACATCACAGCGGCAGCAGCGCAGACGCCGATTCTGGAACTATGAGCACTGTGTAACGATGCGCGCGCTATTGGCCGGAGTGTATTCGCTTCGCGCCTTAAGCTTGGGATCTTTCGCTGCTATGACGGCCTTGGATTCATCCGCCGGACGAAGAAATGCTCGCGGGAAGTAGAGATAAAGCATTAGTTAACCTCCTATTCTTGTCTGATGTATTTAACGAAGCGGAGTTGGTCTCTAACTTCGGTCTGCGGAACAGGTTAGCCCTAACGTTTCGTGATTAATTTTTACCGTTGCTTAGATTTGAAGGGCGGATTTTTACCCGTGTGGGTACAGCATTGATTGTTGCACCATTTCAATTCCTTTGATTCCTGAAGTGCTGGTATCCTAGCCGAATGTTTTCGCAGGTAGGAAGCACGGTCACGGGAGTAGTGGCCGCGCTACCGTGCAATCTTAGGTCAGCGACTAGGGTTAGAGTGGCTGCCGTGCAGTAGATGTGGCTACCTGCACGGCTGCAACGAATTGCGTACTATAGGCTGTGTGATAGAAGCTCGTGTAGAGCGTGGAAGTCACTAAAATACAATACTTTTAGTTGCATCTCCGCGTACAGCAACAAACTGAAATGCTGTACAGACAGGTTTTCGCGTTTTCATTGAGGGCAGGATGGGCGGAAACGGGGCTTTTCGGGCGTACGCTCGCACTGTTAAGGGGTAACTACATATGTCTATGGCGATGAGCGACGCGAGAAACCTCACTCAATAGGTACAGCAAACAGGTATTGTGGGCGACATAGGCAAGCTAAAAAATTTTACAAAGGCCGCAAATGGCGTTGACTGCGGGAGGCGACGGGCCGTCGTCGTCGCGGGCTTATTACCGGCCAAAAGCAGCCCACAAGCGAGCGGCAGGACGACAGCGGAGGGCACTGATGGTAATGCATTTTTTTTTTCGTTTGTCGCTGTCGCCCACACTGTTTGTTGTACCCATTACGTTACGTTTTTCGCGTCCCTTGCCGCCATCGCTGCATCTGGTCACCCCTTTAATGTTCGAGCGTTCTGATAGTTCAATAACGAGCCTATTGGTTCTCATCAAATGTTGCGATCTGCAGCGTGTATGCAACAAAGCGTACTCGAGAATGAAGAAAACAGTAGCTATATGACCCATAGCAACTTTTCCACGCTGGACTTGTGAACGTATAATGGGGCCCTACGTTGCAGTCGGCTGAGGACAAAATCCAATGCAAATTATTCAGGGATTATAACCTTACACAAAGAGTTATCTGTACTTAAATTTTTTGCAATGTTTTTATACCGGGAACGATAGCGGGGTAAACAATGGAAGCTACGGACACGTAAGCACTAATGGCTTTGGCGTGCATTGCGTAGGCAGACAGCTGTAAGGCGCGCTGTCTGACATGACATTGGCCAAGTGGCACAATGAGCGTTGCTGCATCCAAGGTCACCGCACATTCGCATCTAGACTGGTGACTGCGCCAAGCAGTATTGCATTCCAATACGGGTTCAGTGCGTGCTCTCGGCGCAAAAACTAAGCTATCACCCAATAAAACTTCATTTAACCCTTGTAAACTACCTTTGCTGTCCCCCTATTTCTGCCGATGTAGGATTCAGGGGAAGACGCTACTTGCCCGAAAAGTTTGTTTGAGAGAGAAAGATATCCCCGAGGCGTCAGCAAGAGTGGCCGCCGCATTCGAGACAATTCTCCCCACAGCCTCGGACATCGTGGATGGGTTCCCATTGCTGCTGTCTGTGTTTTGGCTGTTCATTGTGTAATACGCTTTAAAGGCGAAGCGCACCTTCTTACTTCTGGAGACGTTACTTCGGTTCAAGCCTTGGTGCTCTGTTCGTACTGTTCTGAAGGCCGCCACCAACATTATGAAGCAGTCAGCTCGAACGTGTTTGTTTTAATACCAAGTTATGCCTTTTTAAAATCTTACTAGCGCATCCTCATTCGAGAACCACCGCGTCTAAAAAACCCAGTGGCAATGTTTTCTGCGGTTTCCTATCGTCCCACCAAAATAAATCTGTTGCAAAGTTCCTGTGTCAATGGCTTTGTATCTTTGTGTTGATGGCACATTGTAATGCGTTAATAGTAATCCACGCTGACATGTTTTATTCCCAGATTTTTGTTTCGCAAAATTTATTGTAGAATCTTTTTATAGTGTCCTAAATAACAGCTGGCTTTCCAGTCCATGTGAAGCACTCACTGATGTACTAAGGCCATTTTGTTTTTATATTACTGTTAACTATTCTCCAACTGCTGTATTTTACTGATGCTTTTTGTGCTATATTGTCAGTACCTTTTTATTTGTGGGTGTTACTGTAATTTTATTGTCTTAATTTAATATTTGTATTTGTGTTTTCAGTTCCTTTGCTGCATTTCATTTGTGAATTTTTTTTGGATGAATCCAAAATAGGCGCTACGTCTCCTTCTGTGTGCACGTAGTGCAGGAACTATTTTTATGTTGTGATATTTTAATTCGGAAATAAAATGCTTCTTGTGTGAAATTGCAGAACGAACCGATTCTTTTAGTATTTTGTTGGAAAATAAAGTCTGAGCTCGTTTTTCCGTCTTTTCCATGTTTCAAAATAGTTCGTCCTGTTCTGTTTGCTTGTAACTGTTTATAGTACCATCGTGGGGAAGAGGGGGCAGAGGGGGGCGGAGTAGCAGGCGGAGCGAAAACACGCTGCCTCGCGGAGAATAGCAGTACGTTCTTGGGGCGTACGGGGATGCTTTCCAAAGAGAGTAGTCGTACCCTTCTGCAGTATCCGGGAACGCCGCAGCCAATAGAGCTTATTCACGCCTAAATGGAGTGACGGAACGCTGCCTTCGAGATGACATTCGCCTCGAAAGCAGCAAGTAAAGCTCACGAGGAATATTTCGCGTCTCGTTTTGACCGCCACGCGCTAATACTCGGAAGAGTAGCCAAATGCTTACAAAGGGAGTGAAATACAGGACAAAAGTTTTTATTCCTAGACAGAGTGCCCAGCACACCTCGATTTCTTAGAGTGTAAGAGATCTCCCCGTTGGTGATATGCTGCTCGCCAGAGACCCCTCCTCGACGTATGCAGGTTGCCATGAGGCGCCGTTGTTGTGAATATTTTCAAAGTACGATTTTTTTGTACTTCAATATTTTCAAGCTCCACGTACCTCTCTAGTAATGTCGAACACTATGATGAAGCCATGTGCGCTCTTGAAGAAGTGTGGGTGAAGTGAGCGATTCGTCTCGATGCCCGCAATGTCTTTCTGAAACATACATGTATTACAGCAATGCCATCCGTCCATTCGAGATAAGAAGGTTACGGTTCGTTCTCTCGCTTTTTTTCTCTCTCTATGATTGCGTTTGGCGGACTCTGCATTTCTGACTGCTTGTTCATATTAGCCGCATCAATGATTTCACCGGCTCATTGAAATTTAAAAGCAAGTTACTGTTGTGGAATCTTAAAACATATATCTGGCCTTGGTTGCGATCACACTCCAAGAAAATATAAAACCAAATTTCTTACAAAATATTGTTCCCACAATTGAAAGTCTGTGGCCACGTGATTCTCTCCGTTTTGTGTCTTTGTGTACTGGTGACCGGCTGGTGTCACTGTTACAAGTAGCCTGAATGGAAGGGGGCGCCAAGGCAGGAAGCCAACCACAAGCGCCAATGCACACGGTGGTCCATAAAAACAGCTCTCCTCTAAGCAGGCCGGAAGCCCGCGTGGTAGTCCAATCAAAATCAGCTGCAGCGGTGAGCGGCCGCACTGAATGGCCATGAGCCACAACCACGAAGCACGGACGAGATAAATCAGCCTCCTAGCTTGACGCTCCCCAGATGGCTTTGGACCAAGCGATTGGAGACACAATTGTGAATAGACTGCCACACTTATGTACTTTGTAGATAAGCGGTGCAGGGATTTTCTGGCTGTTGAGTTGGTGTAATGCATTTTTTGTTTTAACTGGCGTAGAATGCACTGATGCGTGTAGGTGTGATTTCACGAGGAAAGTTCGGGAACGCCAACACCTCACACATAAGAGAAATAAAGGCTGGTCGCGTAATAAATGTTTTGAGGAGAAATATCAGACAAACCCCAACTAAGGTGCAAGAGCCGCTTTACATTCCCAATGCTTCCCATATTAGAGTGCGCTTGCAGTCGCTGGGGCTGTTCCACAAAATTAAATATAGCCGCCCTAGAACGCGTGCAGGCACGGGCAACGCGCTTCGTGGCAAGCAGTTACACCCTCACGCTGAGGTCATTAGTTCAGGGTTGACAAGGCCTGTGCTGACTGACGAGCACCAATACGTAAGAATGACCTTATTCTGCAACGTATTCACAAACAGAGCCGGTATCTACAGAGAAAAACACGTAAAGCATCCTGCCTACATGTCCCCCAGTACTGACCATTCTTTAAATTCTCATGAAGATGCGTCGAGGATCAAGATGCTCAAAAAGTTTTTTTATTAGAGGACCATGCATGAGTGGAAGGGAAGAGCTTGCCAGAAAAAAAATAACTCTGGGCCTGTCTTATATAACTCTAGTTACCAAGTTTGTACAGTTTCCCATTAACATAATAATAACAGTACGCTTTTTTTTTCTATGCGCAACCAGTAAACACTTTTTACTTCTTGTTTTTTTGTATTTGCAATGTATAGACATATGTGTGACGAAGTACACTAACATTTTGTTGTTGGAATAATGTGGCAATCCCTCCGCAACCCTCATCACCAATATCTTGAATGCCTTCTGTTCCTTTTCTCATTCCGCTACAAAAATGCCCCTGAGGGCAGTGCAGCTACCTGTATATAGAAATGGATATAAAACACACTTACGATCACCAGCCTTATGGTTTTTCCCGCCAGTGGAATTGTGGATATTTTCTTCGGTGAAAGGCGCCGCAAAAAAAAAGAACACATACAATTAGTTGCATATTGAACCCATGAACGCCCAGCGAGCACACTGCATGACTTGTTCACAATAGCTTGACTAACTGAATCACATTTGAAATTTGTTCACCAGAGTTTTATAACTTTTAGGTATATTTTTAAAAACTGGCACAGCGTGAATCCACCGCGAGCTCTGCAAACAGCAGAGCTCGCGGCCTTTCGCTTTTCATCGCATCTCTGGCTATTGCGCCAAACATGGATTTCCAAACTTGCCGCTGAAAATTCTTTATGACTGCACACCCAAATCGTTTAGTCCGCAGGCTGTCACATCTCTTTGAAAGTGCACCGAATTGTAATTTACTAGAACCCGTGGCCACCTGCTTCGCAAACTCGACCTCTGTTGTGCGAACTCCGCGTCGGGGCTCCCCACTTCCGGCGTGAAGACACGTTAACTGGCAAGGATAACACCACGCAAGAGATGACGTCACGAACGCTTGGCAGAGTAATCTCGAAGGTCGAAGCGGCCGACGAAGGAAGCCCCTCACGATGCGCACGCTTACGCGAGCGCGGTATTTTTTCTGGCCATTTCTTTGGTAGCTCTCACGGCCTCTCGGTATTTTTCTCGGCATTTTGGCTGGTAACGCTCGATGGCGCAACTAAAAGCTTCAACACCTCCGCTGTTAAACGTTTAAGTTCTTATAATAAAGGCATGTATATAAAGCTCGCCCACTAAGATAGCTTCGGATATAACAAAAACTCACTTCCTGTAATACACCGAACATAACCCACTTTTCCACCTTATCTTGCACGTTAAACCACTCAATCATTCCCACATGATCCCACTAGGGTTCGATTCACGCTATAGTATCTACTAAAAATTCTTGGGACTCGGTGTCTGGACTAAATATTTCGCAGATGGATTTCCTCCCGATCCGTGGAATATCGAGTAAAACAGCTCATGTTCACGGTTATTAAGCGCTGCTCTGTACCCTAATGCTTGCGCAAGTTCATTTGTGGGCGTGAAAGTTCCCTAAGCTTCAGACTACGCACATGAGACTTGAAATAACAAACAATTCTGTCGACAGCCGTCCTAGTGTTTGCGCAATGAGCGATTGACCAATTCATTCATTGCTTCTTGTATGAGTATGCATAGTCTGTAGCGTTTCACAATACCGCACTGCAGCTCCGCACCTCCAAGTGCTGACGCTTAAAGTAATTTTCTATTCGTGCATTGCTCATTTTGTGAGCAAACAGCATCGGTAGCAGAATACGTTCCTACATATAAAGCTTGGTCTAATACACTACTGCGGCTATGGTACTTCCAGTGCTGGTGCTTTAAGTAATTTTCCTCATTCATTAGTCAATGTTTTATCAGTAAACAGCGCCTGTAGCAACACGCGCTGTAGAAGAATACGTTTCTGCATATAAAGCGTTGTCCTGTACACCACTGCGGCTATGGTCCTCCTAGTAGTGGCACAAGTAATTTACTGATTCATTCATTGTGCGTTGCATGAGTAAACTGTGTCTGCACTAGAATACGTTCCGACATATAGACCGTTGTCCAATACACCACTGCAGTTACGGTCGTCCTAGTGCTGTCGCTTTAACTCATTCACTGATTTATTTATTTTGCGTTGTGTCGGTAAACAGTGTATGTAGCCAGATGCTTGCCTGAATAAAAAGAGTTTCCAAAAAACCAGTCCGGCCACGGTCTTCCTAGTAGTGCCATTTAAAGTAATTTAGTGATTCATTCATTGCTCGTTGCATGAATATACTGTGACAGTACCGGAATACGTTCCGACATATAAAGCATTAACAATACACCAGTGCTCTTATGGTCGTCTTGGTGGTGGCACTATAACTTATTCACTGGTTTATTCATTGTGAGTTGTATCCGTGAACAGAGTATGTATCAGGATGGTTGCCTGTATATAAAGAATTTTCTAATACACCACTGCGGCTACGGTACTACATATGGTAACACTTTACATAATTTGCTAAATTCAGTCATTGCGCTTTGTATGCGTAAACTGCATATGTACCAGCATACGTTACGACTTATAAAGCGTTGTCGAATGCACCACTGTGACCACAGTCCTCTGAGTGTTCGCGTTTTAACTTATTCACTGATTTATTCATTGTACATCATATTGGTAAACAGCGTATGTAGCAAGATGTATGCCTGAATTTAAATTGTTTTAATACACCAGGGCGGCTACGGTCCTCCTGGTGGTGGCACTTTAGGTTGTTATCTGATTCCTTTATTGCGTGTTGTATGAGTAAACTGTGTCTGTACCAAAATACGTTCCCACATAAAAAAGCGTTTTCCAATACACCACTCCAGTTACTATCGTCGTAGTGTTGGAGCTTTAAATTATTCACTGATTTTTTTATTGTGCATTGTATCGGTAAACAGCGTATGTAGCAAGATGCGTGCCTTTCTATAAAGGGTTTTCTAATACACCACTGCTGCTACGGTCCTCTGAGTAGTGGCACTTTAAGTATATACTGATTCAATCACTGCGCGTTGCATGAGTAAACTGTGTCTGTACCGGAACACAATTCCACATATAAGCGTTTTCCATTACACCACTGCAGTTACGGTCGTGGTAGTGCTGGTGCTTCAACTTATTATCTGATTTATTCATTGCGCATTGTATAGGTAAACAGCATATGTAGCAAGATGCGTGCATGAATATAAGACGTTCTCTAATACACCACCATGGCTACGTCCTCCTAGTGGTGGGAAATTATTTACTGATGCATTCATTGCTCATTTTATGAGTAAACTGTGTCTTACAAGAATACGTCCCGGCATGTAACGCATTGTCTGATACACCACTGCAGTCACCGTCATCCTAGTCGTGTCACTATAACTTATTCACGGATTTATTCATTGTGCGTTGTATCTGTAAACAGCGTCTACATCAAGACGCTTGCCTGAATGTAATGCGTTTCCTAATACACCTCTGCGGCTACGGTCTCTCTAAGAATGGCACTTTGGGTAATTTACTGATTCATTCATTGCGCGTTGCATGAGTAAACTGTCTCTGCACCAGAATACGTTCTGACATATAAAGCTTTGTCCACTACACCACTTCACTTACGGTCGTTCTACTGCTGGTGCTTTAACTCTTGTATTGTCTCTTGTATCAGTAAACAGTGCATGTAGCAAGTTGCTTGCCTGAATACATAGCGTTTCCTAATACACCACTGCGGCTACGGTCCTCCTAGTGCTGCCACTTAACGTACTTTATGATTCATTCATTTTACATTGTTTGAGTAAACTGCATCTGTACCAGAATACGTTCCGACATATAAAGTGTTGCCCAATACACCACTGCTGTTACGGTCGTACTAGTGCACGGCACTTTCTCTTTATCAATAATGCATCGGTAAACGGCGTACATAGCAACATGCGTGCGTGGATATAGAGCATTTTCTAATACACTACTATGGCTACGGTCCTCCTGGTGGTGGCACATCAAATAATTTACTGTTTCATTAATTGCTCATTCTATGCGTAAACTGTGTCTGTAACAGAATACTTACCGACATATAAAGCGTTATACAATACCTCACTGCAGTTACGGTCATCCGAGTGCTGAAGCTTTACTTATCCACTGATTTATTCATCGTGAATTGTATTGGTAAACAGCGTGTAGCAAGATGAGCGCCTCCATATGAAGTGTTTTCTAATACATCACCGCGGCTGCGCTCCTCCTCGTGGTGGCATGTTAAGTAATTTACTGATTCATTACTTGTGCGTTGCATGAGTAAACTGCGTCTGTGCCAGAATAGATTCCGACACACAAAGCGTTCTCCACTACACCACTGCAGTTACGGTTGTCCTAGTGCTAGCGTTTTAGGTTATTCACAGATTTATTCAGTGTGCATTGTATCGGTAAACAGCGTGTGTATCAAGGTTTTTGCAATATTATAAACCGTTTTTAATACACCTCTGTGGCTACGGTAGTCATAATGGTGGCACTTTAAGTATTTACTGATTCATTCTTTGCGCGTTGCATGAGTAAACTGTCTCTGTACCGGAATACGTTCGCACATATAAAGCGTTGTCCAATACACCATTGCAGTTACGGTCGTCACAGTGCTGGCGCTTTAACTTATTCACTGTTTTATTCATTGTGCATTGTATCTGTAAACAGCATGTGTCGCAAGATGCGTGCCTGAATATAAAGTGTTTTCTAATACACCACTTAGGTTACAGTCCTCCTAGCAGTTGAACTTTACGTATTTACTGATTCATTCACTGTACGTTGTATCTGCAAACTTCGTCTGTACCAGAATACGTTCCGACATGTGCAGCGTTGTCCAATACACCACTGTAGTTACGGTCGTTGTAGTGCATGGTACTTTAACTTATTCACTGATTTATTCATTGTGCGTTGTATCGGTAAACAGCTTATGTAGCAAGATACGTGCCTGAATATAAAGCGTTTGCTAATACACCACTATGGCTACAGTCCTCCTAGTGTGGCACTTTAATTTACTGATTCATTCATTGGTTATTCTACGAGTAAACGTTTCCACAAGAATACGTTTCATTCTGTTTCTACTGTTTCATTCTTTGTTTCATTCATTCACTGTTTCATTCTTCGCGCGTTGCATGAGTAAACTGCGTCTGTGCCATAATACTTTCCCACATATAAAGCGTTGTCCATTACACCACTGCAGTTATGGTCGTCCTAGTGGTGGCGCTTTAGCTTATTGACTGATTTATTGATTGTGCGTTGTCACGGTAAACAGTGTATGTAGCAAGATGCTTGCGTTAATATAAAGCGTTTTCTAATGCACCACTACGCCAACGGTCCTCCTAGTGGCGGTACTTTAAGTTAGTTACCGATTCAAGTAATGAGTGTTGCATGAGTAAACTGTGTCTGTATCAGAATACATTCCTACAGATAAAGTGTTGTCCAATACACCACTGCAATTACAGGTGTCCTGGTGCGGGTGCTTTAGCTTATTCACTGATTTATTTATTGTGCGCTGTAACGGTAAACCGCGTATGACAAAGATGGGTGCCTCAATATAAAGCGTTTTCTAATACACCACTGTGGTTACTGGGCGCCTAGTGGTGGCACTTTCATTTACTGATTCATTCATTGCAATTGTATGTGTAAACAGCATCTGAACCAGAAGACGTCCCGACATATATAGCGTTGTTGAATACACCACTGCACCCCGCACGGGGCACCTTGAGTAATCTTGGTGACGGTATTGGCGACACCATGGACCCCGAGCCCCCAAACATAAGCCGCATTAAACCGTGGCGATGCGTTTATAGGTGGAGTGTGAGAAACCACGAACGGCGTCCGTCGGGGCCTAGGTCAAGCACCGGCGGATGGGCTCTCTGCTCTGTTTACCAGCCAGGGAGCTCCGGATCTCTTCAGCTATCAGGGCAAGGCTCACGAAGAAAGTACCCCCGTCTCCCTGCTTTTGTACTATGCTATATGGTATCCAAATTTTTTAAATCCAAAGATGGGCCCCTTAAAAGGGGCCGCACCTAATTAGCCTTTCCTCTGTTGCCAACGACGAGTTTTCCAAAGCCGAACAACCATGCTAGGTTTTTGGTAATGGAATCTGTTGACACGTCGAACCCCCTTGCTACAAAGTCTGTCTCTCTGATCTCCAAATTTCTTGAGGGCATTCTTGGTCAGTCCTACAAAGCCAAAAAAACTTAGAATAGGAGAAGTTCTCAACTCAAGACTCAACTCAAGAAGACTCAAACTCGCGTCGCAGATCTGGACATCAGGGTCACACCCCACCGCAGCCTCAATAGCTCCAGAGTGTGATCTCTGAGCCAGATCTGATGAAGGAAACTGAAACCGATCTGTTGGAAGGACTTAAATACCAAGGTGTGACAGTAGTGAGGTGTATCAGGATTCGTCGAGATAACAATGAAATCCCAACAAAACATGTAGTATTGACTTTCGACCATTACACAGCTCCTGAATCAGTAAATCCAGGTTTCATTCCTTTCCCCGTCAGGCCATACATCCCCAACCCGCACCGGTGTTTTATATGCCAGCAGTTTGGGCATGGCACTAACACCTCCCGAGGTCGACTAAAATGCGCAAAATGTGCACAACATGATCATGCCTGAGAGAACTGTCCTTCACAAAAATCTCATCTGCGCAAACTGCCAGGGACCACAAGCTGCATACTCCCGAAAGCGCGAAAGATTTCAGCTTGAAAAAATATAATTAACATCAAGGTCACGGAGAACATCACCTTCCCAGAGGCGCGAACGAGGTTCACCTCTTTCCCCCTGGGGAGGCACGCCGACGCAGCTCGCCGGGGGTGGATCAGCGTCTGGTGTCCACAGGAGCTCAGTTCAGTGAGCCTGATCTGGTCCCGCCCCCCGCTGTGCTGCCCAACCCGCCACCACACCACTTGCTAAGGCAGCAGCGGTTGTGGTGAAAACCGCTTCTGTCGGGACCGGTGCCGCTCCCGTCCCTGCCTCCCCAGCCTCCAGTGCGCTAGACGGAGCCCAAGGGATGGACACTGGGGACCCCGCATCGGCTCCCACCGCTACCACACCGCCCGTGCCACCTCTGGCGCCCCGTACGCCCTCGGTGGTGGTGGCTCAAACGGAGGGCCCTCGAAGGGGGGCCAAGTCCAGGGGGCCCAGTCCGTCGGGCACCCCTCTGACATCCGACGACGAGATGGATTTCGCGCCTTTTATGCCTGCAACTCAGCGCAATAAGCGGCCTCCGACGTCCAAGCCAACAGAAAGGCCCCAAAATCTCATAACAGCCCCGAAAGACAACACATGAACATACACACGCACACTCCAGGTATTCTTAAATGTAATTAATGGGAACAGAAAACATTATTCAATAGAACTGCAGAGGCCTCCTTAAAAATCTCGGGAATGTGTATGAGATGCTGCATGCCAATCAACCAACTGTCATGTGTCTCCAATAAACTCACCTCAATTTCAAGCAAAAAAATTCCTAAATAGGTACATGGTATCCAGAGAGGACCGGGTAGGCTTCATACACTCTTAGGGTGGTGTGGCCATTGTCGCCGGGAAATCATTAGCATGCCACCCACTCGCTTTTAGCACTGTCCTTGATGCTGTAGCAATTCGTACAATATATTTAATAGCTTGATACCGGTATGCTCTACTTACATCCCTACTGATTTTCCACTTCTGAGCTCTGATGTCGAGGCACTGGTTGACCAGCTACCCGAACCATGTATCCTCACAGGCGACTTCAATGCGCGCTACTCTCTTTAGTGCTCCTCCCAAATGAATGGCAGAGGTCGCCTGATAGAGAAGTTTGTAACATCCTCTGGAGCATGCCTTTTCAACAAAAAACAGCCTACATACCACAACTTAGGACACAATACATACTCACATCTTGACTTGGTTATTGGTTCCGCAGTTCTTTTTCCGTATCTTGAGTGGGGTGTGGGCAAGGACCCATATGCTAGTGACCACTTCCCCACTTCACTAACGTATATAGGTAAAGGGCCATGCAGTCCATCTTCCCACAACAGGTTTAATGAATGAAAATCAAACTGGAGTAACTTCACAGATGCATCTAAACAACACCACACATCCATAAAACACCTACACTTGGAGGAAGCAGCCCAACTGATCACGGCGCACATCCTCGCGCCGCCGATAGGTTCATTCCCAACGCCTCCCGTGCCCCGCGAAACCAAAGGAGGCCGTGGTTGAACGAGGACTGTAGGCGGGCGCGTGAGGCCCAGAAGAAGGCGTGGGGTATCCTCCGTCGGTACACCACATCGCAGAACCTCATCTCCTTTAAACGGACAAAAACACTTGGGAAGCGTGTGCGCCATGAAGCAAAAAGGGACAGTCAACGCGCCTTTCTCACATCCATAATCTCATACACAGACACACACAAGTTATGGACACGAATGCGCAAACTTAACGAACACCAAACACACAGCCTGCCCCTTGTCAGCACCAGAGGGGACACACTTGAAGACCAGGCTAACGCACTCGCGCAACTCTTCCAACACGTGTCCAGTTCTGCACACTACACAAACACTTTCACGAAACATAAAACATTTCCAGAAAAGAAGCCCTTACATGACAAAAACAAACCTAATCTGCTTACGACGGCGAATTTACACTTGAAGAGTTAAGGGCTGCCCTTTGCACATGTAAGACTTCAGCTTCGGGTGCAGACAACATTACATACACTATGATACAACTCATGCATGCAGACACCCTAGAAACACTTGTCCACTTATACGATAAGATATGGCTTTCGGGGCACCTTGCCATGTCTTGGAGGGAAGCGATAGTAGCAGCCTTTCTTAAAGAGGGAAAGAATCCCACATTACCCGCAAGTTATCGTCCCATCGCACTGACAACCTGACTGTGCAAGCTTCTTGAGATGATGAGTAACAAAAGGCTATTGTACTTTTAGGAGTACAACGGTCTTCTCGAGAGCTTCAGGCAGGCTTTAGGGAGTGGCGATCCACGAATGATCAACTTGTAGCCTTAGAGTCATATATGAAAGATGGCTTTGTTCACAAACACTATAGCATAACCATATTTTTTGACATAGTAAAAGCATATGACACGGCATGGCGCTATGGCATCCTCGTTGACTTGAAATCTTTTGGAATATATGGTAACATGTTGACCATACTTGCAATCTACTTGTCTAACAGAACATTTCGGGTGACAGTAGGTTGAGCACTTTCCAGAGTTCATGTACAAGAAAACGGTGTGCCTCAGGGTCGAGTATTGAACTGCACATTGTTTATTGTGAAGATGAACTCGCTAGGCAAAGCACTGCCTCGAACAGTCTCGTACTCTATGTATGTAGACGATGTGCAGATATGTTTCAAATCCCCTAGTCTGTCCATTTGGCACGCCAAGTTTACATTGCCGTTAATAAACTGGCTCGCTGTTCAGAACAAAATGAATTTAAACTCAATGCTACACGAAGTACCTGCGTCGTATTTTCAGAGAGCGCGCAATCCACGCAGATCATTACATTAAACTTCAAGGAAACCTGATTCCTGTGAAAAAAGAGCACACGTTTTTAGATGTAGTTCTAGATAAAAAAACTCACGTTCATTCCCCACATCAAGCAGCTTGAACATAAATGCGTGGAAACAATCAAAATTCTTAAAATCCCGTCACACAAATCCTATGGTGCAGACAAACTCCTTTTGCGTGTTTTTTTTCAGTTTGGTGGGATCTCACTTCGACTATGGGAGTGTGGTCTATGGTCCGGCAACAAAAACAGCACTCAAAATTCTCGACCCAGTACTGCACTTGGGCCTTCGCCTTTCGTGCGGCGCATTTTGTACTATCCCTGTCCCGAGTTTTCATGCAGACTGTAAGAAATGGTGCATATCGCACCAGAGAACCTATGTTGACTTGTTATATGCTTTTAAAGTATCATCAATCTATGACCATTTTTAACCTATTTTTAATAATGCCTCTACATCCAGGATCTTTCTAAATCGCCCAATCATCTCTGCACCTTTCTCACTAAGAGTAAACAAACAGGCGTTTGGTCTGACTCTCCTTTTTAGATACCTACAAAACATCCTGTAGCACGTTTGTAGCCCCATGGCAAGTTCGCCCTGTGCTATGTGACTTCTCATTTGTAAAAATTAGAAAACATCGAGTCAAGAAGCGCAATTCTGCACCACTTCCCGTTTTTACAGGATAAACATCGCTCCGAAGAATTTTACAGCGATGCGTCCAAAACCTCATCCACCGTGATCTGTGCTGTATACGGTCCCAATTTCAGTGCAAGTAGAACCATGAATATGAACAGCAGTATCTTTACAGTGGAGGCGTATGCCGTTTTTTTTTGTTGCAAATCATATCATTGAACATAACATCTCTACGTCTGTCATTTATACCGACTCGTTGAGTGGGGTGCAAGCATTGTCACCCACAAAGTCATTCAAAAAATATGTCATGAATCTTGTCCTAAAGACTATTAGGTCTGCATATGCCTCGAATCTTCAACTGACCGCGTGTTGGGTGCCTGGCCACTCTGGGATAGCCGTTAATGAGACCGCGGATCAGACGACCGCTGCTGCTCTACTTAAAAATACACTACACATAGCAACAGTACTCTAGACTGACCTCAACCCGAACATCATAAAGCACCTTCGCAGTACATGGCACGCAGACTGGAATATACAGACAGACAAGTTACACCTGATAAAACCACACTGGAGACCATACACTACGGACACACGCAACAGACACACGGAAGTCGCCTTTCCAGGTTACGGATAGGCCACACGCATGCGACGCCCTCACACCTGCTCTCTAGCTCTCCTAGACCCGTGTGTAGCAGGTGTGGGGAGCGCCTATCCGTAGTCCACATCCTAATCACATGCAAGGCACTCGACAGAAGACACAGACACTTCAAAAAACTATACAGACAACACATTCCACTACACCCTTCGTTGTTTTTGGGTGACAATGCCATGGTTTTTGTGCAATGCGTTTTTAAATATTTGTCTGATTTTAACTTTTTAAACCTCATTTCCAATCATGCGTAATCAAAACTGGCCCTATACAGCAGCCATCACTATTGCCCTAAATTGATTTTACTCTTATTCTGGCTTACACCTTTTAGTAGCCACTGTTTTCTGTTATATACATTTGTTTGGCGCTTTTTGCCCTAGCTGGCTTCGCGCCAAAACAAAATCCAACCAGAGCAATACACCGCTGCAGTTATAGTCGTCCTTGTGCATGCGCTTTACCTTATTCACTGATTTATTCATTCTGCGTTTTTATGGTAAACAGCATATGTAGCCGAATGCGTGCCTGAATATAAAGCGTTTTCTAATCCACCACTGCCGCTACGGTCGTCTTCGTAGTGTCACTTCAAGTAATTTAGTTATTCATTCATTGCTTGTTATGTGAGTGAACAGTGTCGGTAGCAACACCTGCTGTACCAAAACACATTTCTCCTTATAAACCGTTGTCCAATACACCACAGCTGATAGGTTTTTCTTGAGCTGGCACTATAACTACATTTCCAGTTCATTCATTGCTCTTTGTATGAATAAAGACCGTATGTAGCAGCACGCCCCGTGGTAGCATGTGTTCCTGAGTGTAGAGAGCTATCCAATACACCACTAAGACTACGGTCCTCCGACTGCTCGCGCTTTAACTTATTCGCTGAATTATTCATTGTGCATTGTACTGGTAAACAGCTTATGTAGGAAGATGTATGCCTAAATATCAATCGTTTTCTAATACGCCAGCGCTGCTACGGTCCTCCTAGTGGTGGCACTTGAAGTTGTTTATTGATTCATTCATTGGGCGTTGTATAAGTAAACTGCCTCTGTGGCAGAATACGTTCCGACATAAAAAGCGTTTTCCGAAATCCCCCTGCAGTTACGGTCGTCCCAGTGCTGGTGCTTTAACTTATTCACTCATTTATTCATTGTGCATTGTATCGGTAAACAGCGTATGTAGCAAGACGCGTGCCTGAATATCAAGCGTTTTCTAATGCACCACTGTGGCTACGGTCCTCCTAGTGGTGGCACTTTAATTAGTTTACCGACTCATTCATTGCGCGTTGTATGAGTAGGCTCCGTCTGTACCAGAATACGTTCCGACATATAAAACGTTGTCCAATTCACCACTGTGACTACGGTCGTCCTAGTGCTGGCGCTTTAAATTATTCACTGATTTATTCATTGTGCATTGTATCGCCAAACAGCGTGTGTAGCAAGATTCGTGCCTGAATATAAACCGTTTTCTAATACACCAGTTGTGGCAGTTGAAGTAGTTTACTGATTCATTCATTGCGCGTTGCATTAGTAAACTGTGTCTGTACCGGAATAGGTCCCGACATATAAAGCGTTGTCCAAATACATAACTGCAGTCACTAGTGCCGGGGCTTTACTTATTTACTGATTTATTCATTGTGCATTGTATATTTCAACAGCGTATGTAGCAAAATGTGTGCCTGGATATAAAGTGTTTTTCTAATGCACCACTTTGGCTACGGTCCTCCTAATGGTGGCACTTTTTTAAGTGAATTGCTGATTCATTCATTGCTTGTTACGTGAGTACACAGCCTCTGTAGCAACATCCGCTGTACAGAAATACATTCCTGCTTATAAACCGTTGTCCAATACACCAAAGCGGCTAGGTTTTCCTTGTGCTGGCACTTTAAGTAAGTTGCCGTATTGCTCTTTGTATGGGTAACGACCCTCTGTAGCAACACGCCCGTAGTAGCATGCGTTCCTGCGTGTATAGGGCTGTCCAGTACACCACTGTTGCTACGGTCCTCCTAGTGCTGGTGCTTTCAAGGAACAGTGAAGTGATTTTGCTGTATTACGAGCGAAAATGTTATTCTGATATCGCAAGGCCATGTTTCGACCACTCTCGCTTCGTTTACGCGGATTTTGTTCTGCCGAAAAACCAATAAAAGAATGTAGTCTTGCTCTCTGCATCCTCCCTTCCAATTTGTATGATTTTCTCATGACGTCAGACAAATGGCTTGGCTTGACTGCGCTGCTGCCCAGCTCGCCGACCCTGCGACAGAATCGGTCAGCCCAGCGTTTATTCTTCCGACCCCCAGCGGGTAGTCGCAATTTTTTGCCTAGTTGACACTAAGCCATGACATGATTTCCGCCTGGAGAAATATGCTTTTAGTTTGTTAGCTTGTACACTGTATCAAGCTCTAAGCCCAAGTCTTCACACAAGCACATATGCCACGCTTTGCTGACTGGTACGCTAGTAGGAAAATCTGAGGAAATTGAAGGCGGGAGAAGATACATCGAAGTTATTAGAGGTACTAATCAAATATAATCAACGAAAGTTTTCTCTTACAGCATAAAACCCGGGTTGGAGGAGCACTTTTTTGCTCTGGGTGGACAATCACAGCGTTCAGTGGCATGACCACACATCTGCGAACGCTTTTCCGTCTAAGGAATACCGTTGCTAGACATGAAATAATAAATTTGGAGGATGCTTACTGCATGACTGCTAATCAAGGAATAGTCTTGAAATGCTAAAACTGCATACAAAATTACACCATCTTCCTGTAGGGGAACCCTGAGTAGCATGCGAAGCATCGATGGGGTCGATTCAAGTGCACATTACTTTTCAGTTCTTCGTTTCTGTTAGGTTGAGGTACGTAGCTACCATTATATTTAGTTTGGTTTTCATGGTAACGACCAAACTTTTCACTTACCGGAACTAAGAAATGGGAAATCGCCCTGACCCCATGGCTGCATCGCATACTACTCAAGGTTCCCCTACGGGAAGATGATGTAATTTTATTGGAGGGTGGGTGTTAGACTGGAAAGGCACTAAAGAGAGAAAGAGGAGAGAGAGAGACGTTTTACGTGATATGAGTTTGTCTTTATTTAAGCATTATCGTCATCATGTTCAACGTAGGTGACGTCGAGCTGTGGTTGGCGTTCCGCTTTAATTATGACCGCCCTATGGTTTGTGAAATGCGAAGTCCAGGGCTGTTGTAGTGGATGAACCCTAAAGTTGCTGAAGATGATGTCGATGCACGTTCCCCGTATGTTTGTGGGCTGCTTGTAATCACGGCCCGTCGAGACTCGCCGACACACGCCGCCGGCGACGACGATGAAAACTCGAAAGCGCGTGAAGCCTGCTCGTCTCGTGCCGGCCCAGGAAGACCGCGGGAGCACTGTCTCTCCAGGAGCCCTTAAAGGGGAAGCGTGCTAGTCTCGTGCTGGCCCAGGAAGGCAACGGCAACACTGTCGCTCCAGGAGCCCTAAAGGGTAAGACACCACCGGGCGTTCAGCAAGCCTAGCATGCGCAGTGGGGGTGTGGACGCCGCACGGAGGAAGGAGGGACATAGCCACGATCATGAGATACTTCGCATCTAAAATGTAACTCGAGGAACTCGAAGAAGGCGGTGTCGATCGACGGCTTCGAAGTAGTCGCCGTGATAGATACGGGAGCCGACTACTCAGTAACCACTAGACCATTTGCGTCTAAGCTGAAGAAAGTTATGACCAGATGGGATGGTCCGCACATACGCACAGCAGGAGGCCATCTCGTGACGCCAAGTGGAACGTCCACATCGTGCTTCACCATAGACGGCACAACGTACCCTGCGGCGTTCGTCGTTTAGCCCAACTACGACGTAATACTCGGAATGAACTTTTTGACGGACCATGGTGCAATAATTGATCTAGAGGCCAACATTATACCATTTCCCTGCGATCAACGCATGTGGCCGGAACCGAATCCCGAACCCCGTGCTGCTGTAAGGATCGCCGACGATCATGTCACCCTGCCACCCCGCGCAAGCTTAATGATCAGCGTCTAGTGTGAAGATGCGGTTCCTAACGTCGACGCTGTCTTAGAGAGTGACCAAAGGCTGCTTTTCGGCCGCGTTGTCTTTGTCGCAAAAGGCATTGCGCGCTTTAAGCAACGCCTATCATAAGTCTTGTTCACTAATTTCACCGACGAGTACCAGCATTTAAACAAGGGCACTGCAATTGCGTTCCTCGAAGAAACGCAAGAAGCAAGTGACGTGATTGCGGTTGACGAATTTGAACGCGCACACGAAGATACTTTGAACACGCACCCGAAGATACCCGAATCCTTTCGACGTGAATCCGGCGTTACCGCAAGCACAACGGAACAAATTATTGGCTTTGCGGCCTCGCTACAGGGAGTATTTTTCCTCGAACTACGTCAGACACCTCTGGCGAAGCACCGAATCACAACCGACGATGGAGCCCCTTCCAGACAGTCACCGTACCGCGTCTTTTCACACGAGCGGGACCCCATCCGGACTCAAGTCGACGACATGCTCAGCGACGCATTATACAGCCATCGAAAAGCCTCTGGGCTGCGCCGGTCGTACTTCTGAAGAAAAAAGACGGCACATTAAGGTTTTGCGTTGACTAACAGCGACTGCACAAAATAACCAAAAAGGACGTGTACCCCCTACCACGAATCGACGACGCCCTCGACCACCTCTGCCATGCGAAGTACTTCTCATCGATGGATCTGAAGACCGGCTACTGGCAAATTGAAGTAAACGAGAGAGACCGAGAGAAGATCGCATTTATAACCCCGGACGGAACTATAAGAGTTTAAGGTGATGTCGTTTGGGCTGTGCACGGTGCCAGCAACGTTTCAAACAGTCATGGACACTGTGCAAAGTGGCCTGAAGTGGCACACCTGCCTCGTATACCTCGACGACGTTGTGGTATTCTCCCGGACTGTCGACGAACACCTTGCAAGGTTGGAGTCTATACTCTAGGCCATTCGTACGTGGGGGCCGGTTAACGCTGAAGAATGAAAAGTGCCGTTTCGCGTACGAGGAGCTCAAGTTTTTCGGCCACGTCGTCAACACCGAGGGATTCCTTCCTGACGCGGCAAAAAATCAGCCATTGCGAACTTCCCAAGGCCGAAAGACAAGAACGGCGTGCGAAGATTTCTCGGACTGTGCGCATACTACAGGCGCTTCATAGCAAACTTCGCCCGCATTGCAGAGCCACTCATACGCTTGACGTCAAATACCACCCTTCTTAGCTGGGAAAACGAGCAAGAAAAAGCATTCTCCACGCTGCAAAAATGCCTGCAAAGCCCGCCCGTGCTCGCTCATTTCGACGAAGACTCTGAAAACGGAAATGCACACGGACGCCAGTTATATAGGCTTGGCTGCCGTCCTCGTCCAAAAAGAAAGCAGTTGCGAAAAAGTAGTCGCCTTTGCCAGCCGTGGTCTGTCGAAGGCAGAGAAAAACTACTCAGCGTCTGAAAAAGAATACCTTGCTATTATATGGGTGAGTTCAAAATTTCGCCCATACGTGTGTGGTAGTCCATCCAAGGTTGTTAGAGGCCACCATGCGCTGTGTTGGCTCGCAAATTTGAAGGACCCATCTGGGCGTCTTTGGCGGGAAAGCTTGCGCTTCCAAGAGTTCGACGTTACAATCGCCTATAAATCCGACAGGAAATACTCCGACGCCGACTGCCTGCCTCCCGCTCCCGTCGACCGACCACCACACGAATCTGAGAAGACAGCGCGTTTTTCAGAGTCGTGACGGAGAGCGACCTAGCCACCCAGCAGCGTGCCGACCCCAACTTACGCGTCATAATCGACTACCTTGAAGGATGCAACGTCGCCGTGCCTAGAACCCTCAAACTCAACCTACCAGCATTCAACCTAAAAAAACTCCGTTCTCGTGAAGAATTTCAGCCCCGGAACCAGAACGACTTGCCTTCTTGTCATCCCCGCAGACCTTCGCGACGACAATTTGAAAGCGTGCCGCGACGACCCGATTTCTGGACATCTCGGAACAGCCCGCACAATTGGAAAAATCAAGGCGAAGTACTACTGGCCCCGCCTTATATCCTACGTCACCCACTACGTCCGGCGCTGCCTTGAGTGCCAGCGACGAAAAACGCCAGCGATGAGACCCGCCGGACTTCTGCAGCCGATCGCCGTCCCATCGAGGCCATTGCACAGATTGAAATGGGTCTTCTGGGCCCGTTCCCTACATCCCGATCCGAGAACAAGTGGACTGTCGTAGCGACAGACTACATGACGCGCTACGCAGAGACCACCGGTCTTCCGAGGGGGACTGCACAAGAAGTCGCAAAGTTCTTCATAAGCCAAGTTGTGCTGCGGCATGGAACCCCGGAAGTCCTAATCACGGACCGTGGAACGGCCTTTACTGCGCAGCTGATGCAAGGAATACAGCAACACGGATCACCGAAGAACGACGGCGTACTACCCCCAAACGAACGGACCAACAGAACGTCTGAACAAGACAATCGAGGATATGCGGTCAACGTACGTCGACGTTCAACATAAGACTTGGGATGAAGTGCTCCCTCATGTCACGTTCGCGTACAACACGACTATCCAAAAAACTGCACAGATGACACCGTTTGAGCTTGTCTACGGAAGACGGGCGACTACGATGTTTGACGCCATGCTTCCGCATGTAAAAAACGACGACCTCAACCTCGACGTCCACGGATACCTTCAGCGTGCGGAGGAGGCCTGCCAGCTCGCTCGAGTTCGTACAATGAACCAGCAGCTGGCGGATGCCGAGCCCTACAACCTCCTACGCCGAGACGCCGAGTATCACCCAGGGGATCGCGTTTGGGTTTGCACTCGCCATCTGACGACGCGGACTCAGTGAGAAGCTTCTGCGACGGTATTTCGGACCTTACCAGATTCTACGACGTGTCGGCAAACTTGCCTACGAGGTGATCCCCGATGGTGATTCGGGAACATCAAGGCGACGCACGCAGCCGGACGTCGTCCACGTGGTTCTCTTGAAACCTTACTATGCAAGATGACGGACTTTTTTGGTCTGTTCGGACTGTCGTTTTTTTGCATCGATTCGATGCACTCTTAGAGGGTGGGTAATTTCGCGAAGCATGTAAGGGTTTGTTTATTTATTGTTTGTTTTTATACCCGTCCACGCCCGGGTCTCTTATCTGTGTCACAAGGAACGCGAGTCTTCCATTATTTTTTATGCCGCACGGGCTATTTCATTCAGATAAGCAGACTGTTTCGTCCTAACGTCACCAGCCCACAATACTCTTCTTTGATCTGCAATGTTCTGGATGTAAATCGATAGCTCCAGAAACACTCCTGCCGAAAGATAAAAGCCTGCAGAGCAGACGCGCGGCATTCGAAAAGCCGACGCTCCCTCGCGCACTTCTCTTTCCTGACTACTGCTTCGCCGCATGTGTATTGTTTGAGTTGTTAGGGGAGCTCCAATAAACTTGTTTTCCTTGAAGACAACTTCGTCGTTTTTGGCTTCGTGACAATATTGTCAAGGAATGCCCTGAAACACGACTAACGCTAGCCGATGGGGAAATGGCTTTGGCGGTGCTTTGAGATTTGGGGTGAGGGGGAGCAGCAACTTCAGTAAAATAGAGGTGACGAAGAGGCGGCTGGAATGGTGGGGGAGGAAAACCAGTCAATAGATCGGCACGCACGGGTAGTAATCATACAGATGGAAATTCCCAATACCGAAGGAAGAAAAAAAGTAAGAGGGGGTGATGGCAGTTTAGAACAGGCGGGGCAGCTACGGGGAGAAAATTTATTAGGTTAGCTAAGAGTAGGGCAAGGGAATAAAACAGGCAAGTCGGTTGCTGACAACTGACGTCGTGATTCAAAGGGAGAGCCACTATTCATCATCATCAACAACTCTCACATTGGCCCAGCCACCGGGATGCCATTTTCCCCCGGCAGAGCAAAGCCATGCACAGCCTAGGGCATGGGTAGGTCAAAACCGAAACGCTCGGGGTTCCGGTGTCCGCATACCGTCATCTTGAATACGCAAGGTTACCCGTGCGGTAAAGTATTGAAGGAAACTTAGCATATTATTAAAAGCGCAGCTGTTTAGCAAATCGTATTTTTTTGTGTCAACAGATAAAAATGACAATAAATAGGCGAGCGCGAGCACGTGAACGCCGGCCTCGCGGCAACCGCCCCGCAGTTAACAGAACCAGGAGGGTGCCTAGTCCCCTTGTGTGCTTGCCTAGCGGTGACCGCGAAGCGTTCCCAGCGCACGTTCGTCAAGCCAAGCTTACCAATTTAGGCACAGTGGCCAAGATATCGGTGACCATCCGCAGTTAAAAAACAGAAAAATGCAGATCGATCGTGTTTGCGTTCCTAGCGGCGACCACCAATTGTCCCCAGCGGATGTTCGTCCAGACACAAGCATGCGTACATAGGGAGATTGGCCAAGATTGCTGCTTCCGCACGGAAGGTAAAAAAACCGAGAAAGTGCGGAGCGCTCGTGTGGGCGTGCCTCGATGTGACCGCCCAGCTTCCCCGGCGTATGTTTGTCGAACAAAGGTAAACTGGCCAATATTGGCCAAAAACAGCGTTCGCTGTAATAGGAGCAACACTTGCTTGGAACAAGAAATACTCGAGCCTTCGCCGTAACGTGGCCACACCTGGTCGGAACGAGAACGACACGTCATAGCGTACGCCTCTCCAAGGTTATTTTCAGTTATTATCACTTCCAGAAAGTGAAAGAAGCTCGCACTTATAGCAACCATAATACAGTAATGGTCGTTGCGGCAGTGAAGAAGCAAGTCGGCTGCAATCGTGAACATAAACCTTTGTGATGGTCGGGAAGATTGCGTACAGCTTCGCTACCTTCAAGTGTCACATGTTACTGTGAACTTTCTTCATTTTTTATACTAGCTTTCTCCAGTGTCACCTAAGCTATTCTTCTGAAATCATGCCATTTCACAGAAGCATTATATTCAGGACCTGCAGTATCAGCGGCCAAAATATCCCCGTCAGGAGCATTTTAACCAACAGAGTATGATGCATTTTAAGGACCGCAAGGACGAAATGTACAGTCGGGATCAATTTGAAGGTGATCTCTTTTAAACCAAACACAAAGCAATTACCAATTTGAAGAAAACTGACCGAGTGGCAACTAAACAGCCATCTTTAGGGACCACCCCTATAATATCACCGAAACTAGTTGTGCGAACTGTGGCTGCCGATGAATGTCACAACCAAGATCTTTCACTACGTGATTGTAGGGATTTTTCTACTTCTGTTTCATCATACCACTTGAACACTATTATGGCGTAAAAGTCTGACAACTACGTTTTCTAATTTTCCACTTTGCATGACTGTTGAGGTTCCATACTGCGAAATTCGAAAATTTTCGAAATAGTTTGTTCTTCCTAGGTATAAAAACGTCTCTCGGCGAGTTCGTTTATATATATCCACGCTAAGTTTTGTAATTCATGTTTATTTAACCTGATTTGCGCAAGCCAAACAGCCATTTTTGTACACAGGTAATTTCCTAGCAAAACTAAAAGTACACTGAGCAGACTTTGTAAAGGCTGAGCGGACTTTGTAATGTAGTGATGGCGGAAGTATAACATCCGTTTGCTCAAGGTGGCCTCTGCTTATTTTCGTCACCCTTTACCCTTTGTGTGTTTTCGTTCCTCTGTTTTTATGACACATCACTAGCGGCTGGATTTTTTGGCATTAAAAAGCGTGCTTGTGGAGCCAAAAAACAGGCAGAAAAAACAACGTTTTAGGCTTCCAACGACGGAAATAAAGCCACTACAAATGTCTACATAAATACAAATAATTTAGAACGAAGGCTTGCCTCACCTCTATTTGCGTAAGTTAATTTATAACTGTCATTGTTTGTGATGCCACAACAGCGCCAAATGTTGAACATGACAACTCAATCGTCCAAATAAACTGCTGGACAAATTCAGTTCAATTGATGTAATTCAACAAGCGCACTTCTACAATTCATGTTCACTGGCTGCTATCACTTGCTCGAGTGTAGCATAGAGTGAAACAGAAGTGAAAAAAATACTCGAGAGCTGGGAATACATATTGTTACGAGGCAGAAGCACGGAAATACAATGTATTGACTGAAATTACATGGCTGAGCAATGCCAGCGAGAGAGTACAGAGACCAGTAGCTGGAAGCCCTTCGTCACCTTCTAAAGTTCAGCCCAAACGGCACTTCTCCCAATCGTCTTCTCCCAACTGTTCCGTGACCCAACCCCCCCCCCCCCCCGGGCAGGAAGACGCTGCCACGGCGTCTGGGGACATTACGTTTAGGTGTTGGCGTGGTAAGTTTTAAGACGGGCCACGTGAACAAGGTCTGTGTGAGGCTGGGCAGAGGAGGACGGGTGCAGCGTGATTTCTTATATGACGTCCGTGACGTGGCGCAACACGCGATAAGGGCCGGTGTAAGGAGAAAGTAGTTTGGTAGAAAGTCCTACATGACGCTTGGGTGACCACAGTAGCACCAATGAACCTGGCTGGAACTGGACATGGGTGCGGTGGCGATCATAGAGGGACTTCTGGGATGCTTGCGACGAAGTGAGGCGTGGGTGCGATGGCGTCGCTGACGTACTGACTAGGAGGAGTTGAGGCAGGCGAGTCAAGGGTATCCAAGGGTAAACCGGGTTCCCTGCCGAAGAGCAGGTAGAAAGGGAAGTAACCGGCTGTTTCATGGCGGGAGGAGTTGTAGGCGAAGGTTACAAATGGCAAGGCGGCATCCCAATCCCGGTGGTCGGAGGAAACGTACATAAAAAGCATGTTGAGCAGCGTGCGGTTTACTGCTCCGTGAGGCCGTTCGTTTGAGGGTGGTAAGCGGTAGTCAATTTATGCTTGGTGGAACAGGAATGAAGAATGTCGGCGGTGACTTTAGAGAGGAAATGACGGCCCCGATCGGTCAAGAGCTGTCGACGTGCTGCATGATGCAGGATGACGTCGTAAAGGTAGAAGTCAGCCACGTCAGTCGCGCAGCTAGTGGGTAGGGCCAGTGTAATGGCGTAGCGTGTTGCATAATCTGTTGCAACGTCAACCCACTTATTGCCAGAAGTGGATGCAGGAAAAGGCCCCAGGAGGTCGAGACCGACGCGGGCGAAGGATTCGTGAGTGATAGGAAGGGGCTGAAGGAGTCCAGCAGGCAATTTGCAGGGAACCTTCTGCCGTTGGCACTGGTCACAAGCTTGAACATACTTCTTTAGCGAACAGTACAAGCCAGGCCAAACGAAACGGCGGCGTACGCGAGCGTATGTGCGCGTAACGCCGAGGTGACCAGAAAATGGATGGCCATGAAAGTGTTCAAGGACGGTGGAGCGCAAGTGAGGGGGTATGGCAGGCAACAGTGCTGGGCCATCGTGACGAAAGTTCTGGTGGTATAAGACGCCGTCCTGCAGTAAGTAATTCCGGGAAGTTAGATCAGGGCAATTAGTATGGAGGCGATCGAGGATTATTCGGAGGAAGGGGTCCCGGTATTGTTCCGCACCGATTTGCAGCAGTGCGGAGATGGAAAAAATACAGGCCTCTGTGTCATTTCTGGCTACGTCTGAAGGATGCACGGGGTAACCCGATAAAGAGTCGGCATAACGGTGAACCGTCCCGATTTGTACATGACTGAAAACGAGTATTCTTGTAAACACAAAGCCCAGCGGCCAAGGCGGCCCGTAGGATCTTTGAGCGATTGCAGCCAGCACAGGGCGTGATGATCTGTGACCACAGAAAACGGACGGCAACAGAGATACGGGCGGAACTTCGCCACTGCCCACATGAGGGCGAGACACTCGTGTTCGGTTATGGAATAGTTCCCGTCGGCGACCGAAAGGAGGCGGCTGGCGTATGCGGTCACACGGACTTCGCCAGAGTGGTGTTGCACTAAGACCGCTCCTATGCCGTGACCACTGGCGTCAGTGCGTAGTTCGGTTGGAGCAGATGTGTCAAAGTGGGCTAGAGTAGGAGGGGTAGAAAACCTATCAATAGGCGCAGAAAAGGCTTCAGCTTGTAGAGAATCCCACGTGAATGGAACGTCTTTCTTGAGGAGGTCGGTTAAAGGGCTGGAATGGGCGAAATTTTGTACGAAGCGGCGGAAGTAGGAGCATAGCCCAAGAAAGCTTCTGACGTGTTTTGCAATATGCGTTTGGGGAAAGTTTTCGACTTCGTGTGCTTTGGCTGGATCTGGCTGCACGCCGCGGGCATCCACGACCTGACCGAGAATTTGAAGTTGACGTTGGGCGAATCGACATTTGAAGGAATTCAATTGAAGACCTGCGTGACGGAAAACAGACAGGACCATTGATAAACGTTCTAAATCTGTTTCGAAGTTCGGAGAGAAAACGATGACGTCGTCGAGGTAGCACAAGCAGGTGGTCCATTTAAGGCCATGAAGGAGAGCGTTCATCATTCTTTCGAACGTGGCAGGCGCGTTACATAGGCCGAAAGGCATTACGTTAAATTGGTAGAGACCATCCGTTGTAATAAAAGCGGTTTTTTTTCGGTGCATTTCATCCACGGCGATTTGCCAATAACCGGAACGTAGGTCGATGGAGCAAAAATAGTTTGCTCCGTGGAGACAATCAAGGGCGTCGTCAATTCGGGGAAGAGGGTTCACGTCCTTTTTTGTTATGGGGTTCAGGTTACGGTAATCGACGCAAAATGTCCACGTGTTTTCCTTCTTTTTAACGAGTATTACCGGTGACGCCCAAGGGCTGGAAGAGGGCTCGATGATGTCCTTAGCGAGCATTTTGTTGACTTCGTCTTGTATAATTCGACGTTCAGTGGCGGATACGTGGTATGGCCTGCGGTGTATCGGGCGGGCGTCACCCGTGTGAATACGGTGCTTGACCACACTTGTCTGGCCGAGAGAGCGAGTGCCAAAGTCAAAAATGTTGCTGTAAGAGAGCAGGAGGCGATAAATGGCGTCCGTATTCTCGTGTGAGAGATCAGGACAATCATTGTTCTGAATGCGTTTTTCGGTGAAGGGGAGTTACAGGAAACGGAAGCGCATGCGGGCGAGGCAGAAGGTAGGGTCAAGAGGTCGCACTGGTCCAATGGGGGAACCATCGCCATTGTCATGCCACCGGGAATAATTTGCGGACAAGCGCCAAAATTAAGCAAAGGGAGAGTAGTGCCGTTCTTGCAAACACGCACCACAGTGTACGGAAGGGCCAAGTCTCGGCTGAGTAGAGCATCAGTTTGTGGGGCAAGGAAGTAGTCGCCGTCGGGAACCGGGGGCGACGTAGAAAGCACGACATTAATAGCAGTTCGCGGGGTGATACGAATGAACTCCGTCGAATGTAACCGAAAAAAAATATCCTCGGGCACATTTTCTGTGCAAGGTAGATCAAAGCTGATGGCGCCTTCCGAACAGTCGATAAGCGCAGAATGTTCAGAAAGAAAATCGGGGACAAGAATGAGGTCATGGGGGCAGTAGGGCAAAACAGTAAACAAAGCGGGAACTGGGTGATCGGCGGTGGTGACGCGGGCGGTACACATCCCGACAACGGTAGGGGAAGTTCCATCACCAACACGAAGAACACGGGATGGGGCAGGAGGGAGCACTTTCTTGAGTCGGCTGAAAAGGTTCGCACTTATCACAGATATGTTCACGCCCGTGTCAATTAGCGCCTGGACCGGAACTCCATCAACAAGGACATCAAGAATATTGCAAGGTGCAGGTAAAGCGGGCACAAGATTTTTTGTCGGGGTCGTCGATGCAGCCTCACCTCTGAGAGCTGCACGATCTAGTTTTCCGGGAAGAGGCGGTCGGGGCGGGACGGTAACGTCGGACGGCGAGCTTCGGGGGACGGGGACTGGCGACGGTGAGGCGAGGATGAACGGCTAATTCTGGTGAACGAAGTAGGGTTGTCGGCGCTGTTGATATCACGATCAGGCGAAAATCGTCGGGGGCATTCTCAGGTCTCCGGGAAGTGTAGTACGACGTACGGACAGCATCGTAAGGGCGATTGCGGAAGTAACGTGAGACGTGTCCGATACGATGGTAAAAAAACCAAATCGGACGGTCGTCAGGGGTCTGCCAGGCAGCCGGATTGTGGAAACGATGAGGTGCGGTACGATAGATTGGTGTGGGGCTTTTCAGAACCGTGTAGACGTCCTGACGATTGACGGCACAAACCGGACGAAGGCCCAAGTTGTCAAGTTCTTGGCTAACGACAGCTTGAATAACAGAAATGAATTAGCTGTCACCGCTTGGTGTTGTGAGCGGGGCTGGCGATATGGCCTCAATTTCTCGACGTATTATTCTGGTGAGCATCTCAGGTGGGGCAAGTGGGGCGACGTCGCGTGGGTGAAGCAGCAAATCGTTGCAGGACGAAGTAGCTGCCGTGTTCGGAAGGCGGACGAAGTTGTTGGCAATACGGCGGCTTTTGGCTTGTTCCAAGCGTCGGTACTCTGAAATGATGTCATCAACGTTTGAGCTGTTCTTGAAAACTAGTCAATTGAAAGCGTCGTCCGCAATGCCTTTAAAGATGTGCCCAACCTTTTCTTCCTCAGGCATTGCCCAGTCAACCATGACACACAGAACAAGTACGTCGTGAATATATGCACTGTAGGATTCGGTTGAACTCTGGGCACGAGACGCGAGGTAGTTCTTGGCGGCAAGCTGACGGTGAGGAGTGTTTCCAAACGCTGCCCGTAGCTTCTCCTTGAAGAAGTCCCAGCTGGTCAATGTCTCTTCGTTGGTGTCGTACCATGGCAGTGCTGTGCCTTTCAGGAAACATGCAGCATTGGCCAACATCACTGGGATCCCACCAGTTAAGTTGGCTGACCCGCTCGAACATACGGATCCACTCATCAGCGTCGACTCCATCATTGCCGATAAACATTCCAGGTTCTCGAGGGTGAGACACGATGATGGGGGGAATGGCAGCGCCTGGAGCAGGGTCGTTGCTGTTAGGCATCCTGGACGGCTGAATTTGACGACCGCTGCGGGGTTCCGTGGTAAATGGGAAAAGCCCGCAACCTCCACCAAGATGTTACGAGGCAGAAGCACGGAACTGCAATGTATTGACTAAAATTACAATGCTGAGCAATGCCAGCGAGAGAGTACAGAGACCGGTAGCTAGAAGCCCTTCGTCCTCTTCTAAATTTCAGCCAAAACGGCACATAGCCATAGCTGCCCTCATCGTCTTCTCCCAACTGTTCCGTGACAATATTTAAAAAAGCACTATGCTCGGGTACAAGTTAAGAACGGCAATAGCTCATGCGGTGTATCGCGCTGCCGAAGCGATGGCTCCAGATATCAGCGAGGGCGCGCCTTTTTAAAAGGAGATAGCGCCTAATGCGAGACATCGCATGCATTTGTTTGCGTAGTTTTTTGACGTCGCGCAATACTTAGTGAGCAAATTAAGTGTAAAAAATCAGGGGTATGGCTCGCGAAATGTTCAAAATACCGCAGTAAGTCGCGCTTTGCGCTAAGCGGAGGAACAGTCGTCTGCAGTGATCAGGCGTGGTGGCAAATGCCGTTGCAACTCTTCAGTTGTACCCGATCATAGTTCGTGCCTCCCTCACGGAATTTAATTACGGCGCAACAGAAACAGACACCAATAATAAATTTAAGAGAGACTACGTTTTGTCAAGAAATTATTACGCTCTTAGACGAAGACGGTTAAGTACAGCTCTAACCATTTTCTCATATACAGGGATATCCGCATTGAACAATGAAAACGTCCCGACACTGCCAAATGCACTTCGACACAGTTGAAGAGCGTTTTCCAAGGGTGCTGCACAGTCGAGCAGACTTAGGATGGAAATACGCGTTTTGCTGCACATATATTGCCTGAATTTTAAGGCATAAGGAAGTGGAGCTCTGAAGTGCTGTTTCGCCGTTGCCTCCTTAATAAGGGACTGATCTCCTAAAAAGGCGTCTTCGATGCTTTACTGTTGCGTTCGAAATCGAGTTGGATAGGAGGATGCGTCTAGAAACCTGTATGCGGCTGCTCATGCTTAAAGAACTCCGTTTGGAGGGCTCGCGAACGTAGTCTGGGAATAGCGGTGAATGTCGTGGAAACAGCGGCAGACTGCCACCTCCAGATTTTTTAGGGGCGAAGCTCCTCTTGCTCGGGCCCTGTCCCGTCCCTCGTTGCTGCTGTACATGGGACCACGACGATGATTGTGGCAGGATCTCCTAGGGATTGGCCAACCAAAGATTGGCTGAAGAGTTCAAAATGTTTAACGCGTTTGTTGCTACCCAACAAGAAGGAGAGGAAGAAGAAGAGGTTGACGTTCGTCGCCTGCGAGCTCAAGACACGTACCGGGGGGTACGCGACACAAGACGCTCTGCAAAAAGTGACGGCCAAGGTTGCTAAAATGTCACACACCGAATTCGCCAAATTACCCATGGAGATTCTCATCGTCCCAAACAAGCCCTACATAATCACCACAAACAGCGACGTCGTCGACGCGCTTGTCAACGGAGTGGTGGGAAGTCTCAAGCTTTGCGAGCAGTGAGTGGTGGTCTTGACGCGGTGGCGCCCGGTTTCGATCCCACGACTCTCTGGCCGCGACAAACTTTACGTGGCGCAATTCCCACTGCGCTACAAACCGAGACGCGAGCATTGCTACGAACGCGCCTTTTTGTCCTTCACTCATTCAAATGGTGCGCGCCGTCATGAAGACCTATAACAATGTTTCACGGTTTCACCGATAAGCATTTTAGCTTCGCCCCTCTCATCTTCATTCACTTTCTGGAGATGACGTGATTTTTTTGTTCAAAATTGTACCTCTCGTTATTGAGAAAAAGCGTCCCATTCTACTGGTGCTAGCAGTTGTTTGTTGCAATTGGTTAAACTAGAGTACTAGGTGGCACGCTCTGGAGTCCTGAACAGTCAATGATGCCCGGTAACGTGAAAAACCATCTTAAACTGCACCCGAATACGAGACTGCAGGCTAAATAGTGTTGACACAGGCGCGGTGTTTAAAATAGGCTGATAGGCATTTATAGGCGTTTACGCACATACGCCGAAATAGGACTTCAGAGGCGCAATAAAAACAGCATAAAAGCTGTTCTTAACCTCTATTTCATGCTGATATAGCAAAATGGCATGATAGGAGCACAGGGAACAGGTAGGCATTTGCTTAAGTCCGGTTTCTAATACACATCACACACCATGTTCCCCTCATTCAGCAAAGGGGGCGCTCAGTGGAGGCGTAGTTTGCTATTCCCCTACTTCGTACTTCTGAAATTATCACGCTTAAATTACTCATGTACCCCTTGGTACATGGCTTTATTACAAGCCAAAGGCTATCAAATATTTAATACTATTACGCCATCAAAGACGATGAAGGAAGCAGCGGTGTGTAGCGTCACGCACGAGCATCTGCGACGACGGCGAAGCTGGGTGGGGCACGTTGCCTGGTCTGGTATCACCCATGGCTTCCTTGTACATACATCGTATGTAAATAGATCGTTCATCCATCATCCTTAACCACGGCTCGCCTCATTACTTCTGCCACCACGTAACCTTTGGTGAACCCCTCCTCGAAGACGACCGTCCCGGTCGAGGCCACGGTGGCATGATGAGTTCGGTGAAGAGGAAGTGATGAGAATATACAGTGAAGCTCTTGCCACCACAGATGTAAGTAATGGGTTTGGTGAACACTGGCCCCCAGCAGCGACGTCTGCAAAGCAACAACAAACCAGCCAGGGCTTGTAACCACGTCGTACCACAGGGGTGGGTACACGGCGTCATCGGTTGGCAGCACGTCGTCGGGTCTTTAAGGCTCTTGATCGGCTCGTCACGGGCGGTGGATGGGGATACGGGGTGGGTGACGTCACCGTATGCAGCGGTAGGGACGGGGCTAGTGCTGCCCTGCACGGTTCACGCCCCCTCTATGATTTTTCCGATGCCGATGAGGTGCGAAGCTGGTGCCAGGACGGGGATGGACACGCACACTCCACCAAATGTTAAGGGGGGGGGCAGAAGTAATGAGGCGAGCCGTGGTTAAGGATGATAAACGATCTATTTACACACAATCTATGTACAAGGTGGCCATGGGTGAGACCAGACCAGGCAACGTGCCCCACCCAGCTTCGCCTTCGTCGCAGATGCTCGTGCGTGAAGCTACAGGCCGCTGCTGTCTTCCTCGTCTTTGATGGCGTACCAATATGTTCACCTGTATCATTTCGTATTGGCCTCGTTTTCCTATTCTTTCTGTTATTGTAACTGGGCACATGTTTGCATCAGAACGTTCAAGCAAAGAGGACATTCATTGGAAGGGGTCTTTGCTACTAGCCAATTTGTAATTGTGTAATTCATCTGCTTCAATTACTCATGCAAGCCTGAGTACACGTCCGTAATACGCATCTCACTCAGTCAAAGGCCACAACACATTCAGTTGGTCCACTTCTAGCTAGCTACATTTTCCAGGCGGTCATGATCTTGGGGAAACCCGCCTGTATCTTGGGGAAACCCGCGAATCCCACTCACACTTTCGAACGTGCCCAACTTTCGCATGAACTCAATTATCCACTTTTCTTTTTTCATAAACCATCCGCTATTGTGTCTTCCGTGTTATGCCGGCCATATCAATTTTAATCCTACCAATTAACTATACATCTTCCGTGTTCAATGCGTTTTTTATGGCATTTCGAGGGCAAACGACATGCTTATAATAGTGACCTCAATTTCAATTGCTCAAGCTTTATTATGTTGCTTTAGGAATTCAGATAAGGTGTGAACAAAATGCTCCACCGATAATAAGCAAATTGGTTATCGCTAGCGTATTTCTACTTTATAACTGACTATTCTTGTTTCCTCCATTCTGAAGATGTTTTTTTTTTCTGGCGAAGGCCTTTTTCTTAAAAGTCCCTGACTAGCCGGGTAAGCTGTAGAACCCGATGTGTGACTTACTGTCTTATTAGCTTTTATTTTCTACAGGTAGATCGTATTATGTCATACCTGTAAATTTCGTCACTTAAACCATCGATCTAACCAAATCACATATTAAAGAAAATACATCGTGAGGGGCTGAGGTTTAGAAAATACCGGTATAGTGACTCTGGACAATAAAGACACCATTAAAGCCGTTACTTGTATCGAGGGAGTATCATTGCTACTTTGCACTCAGCCACACTTAAGAAAACCTTAATAAAGTATGTTTACACACACAGCTGCCATGTTTACACACATACTACCATCATAAGAACCCCATTCTAAGCACTCGAAATTAACACACACTAACATCAGTAGGTACGGAATCGTTTACAGAATAATATACAGACTGCCTTACCAAGTCGACTCCAACGGTGCTTTCACGAATTGGGGTGTATCCACCCTTCTGAAAAAGAACAAGTACTATTACACAAAACCAGCTATCATAAAGATACACCATAATTATGATAAGACAGTCATAAAGGACACGCACAGACACAGACTCGGATGGACACATTTGTAAACGATAACCGAAATTGGGTGCTGTCATGACAAGTTCGAATGACAAGTTCGAATAAATTGTTTTCTATACCCCAGAAACACGTTACTTAAATGCTAACAAAAACCACGCGACAAAAATTAGTTTCGCGTCTCAATAATGTGCTCAACTAGCGCTTTAACGAAGGTGCAGAGCTATTACTGGGGCGCATAAATTAGGAAACACAAAGATTCGGTAGGTATTTTACACACTGAAGCATGCTGAAGTGCGACGCAGTTCTTCTTGTCAACACTGACGCACAAAATCTGCATGATAGTGAATATAATGCATACCCATCGGCGCTCACAGCCCTAAAACATATTTTGAATGTTTTAAACCTTTTTGGGAGGGCGTTTCCCACTACAGTACATGCTTTAACAATGCTAGAAAAGGATGCATTTGTTGCTAGATATGTAACTGGTTGTTCTTGTTAAAAAGTGTCAATTACTGTATTTTTAAAAACTGTTGTTTGCGGCTTTTAGGAAAGCACAAATATCTCAGTGTTGTTTCATGCACAATCACGTTCTACTCAATTATTAGAAATATTCATACCATAAATCGATCCAGCAATGACGACTTTCCAACTCCAACGTCGCCGATGAGGCACAGGCTAAAGCAAAGTACCCTGCGTAAGAAAGGCGCTTGTCTTAATTAGAGAAAATCAATTGTGGGCAGAAAACCTACTCGCAGTCTACTGGTGATACATCTCGATAATTGAGCAACCCAGTGCAAGAACTAGTTGGACAGCAACGGGCATGTTTAGTCAATATTACACGCGACTGGGTCTGAAGCCCAGTATATGAAATGGCAGGCACGCAAGCGGCACTGGCAAACAAAAATGCCCATCACCAGGTCTATGTTCTCTTAAGGACCAAATCCTACACCGCATGGGCAGTCTTAAATTCACACCACTAGGTTTAGATTTTCCTTCGGACAAAATACCCCGCAATATAAGATGCAAACGTAAAAAAAAAACTTTGTGTTCGCTTGACATGATGGCATTATACTGCATATCCCCCTATTGGAGAATTCTTCGCGTTCTTTTTTTGTCTTGCTTGAGGGCTCGTGAACCAAAACAAATGAACGCTACTCTTGGTCTTCCCGCAATATAGGTTTCATTTTCCCAGAGGCATAGTCTGTAGAGTTACATAGGTTAAATTTACGCTTACTTAAGGAGGTTAGAGAAGCCTGTTCATCCAAGCAGGTATTATGATGGGGCGAACCAGTACCGAATCTGTGGGGTTCATTTCATTGCGGCTGAGGACGACACGGTGTTGAAGCTTTCATCGCACCCCTCGTCCCATGATTCAACCATTGCGTAGTGCCTGAAAGTATCACTGCGTAGGCCAGCCAGCATACACTTTATACAGTAGACAAACCCGACTGGGAGCTCAGCCTCAACTTAACTACTTTGAGTGCTTTGAGGAGAACATGCTGCACATGGCCACTCGTAACGGAATTGTCGGCTTTCAACAGTTTATTCACTTTGACTGTTCCTTAATGAGCAAGTAGGTACCGTGAGCTTGTTGTTTTGCATTTTTCGATTCGTCTACACCAAACAACAGCACTTCAAAATCATTGGTGGAATCTTCGTCGCCCCAAGTGAACGCACTCTAAGAAGACGAGGAGTGCTGGGCACTCTGTCTAGGAGTAAAAACTTTTGTCCCATATTTCACTCCCTTTGGAAGCATTGGGCTACTCTTCCGAGGGGTAGCGCGTGGCGGCCAAACTGGAGGCGAAACACCCCTCGTGGGATTTACTTGCTGCTTTCGAAGCGGAGTATTTGAACCCTGTGTGGGAATTGCTATGCCATCTCCAAGGCAGCGTTCCGGCACTCCCTTTAGGCGTGAATAAGCCGTATTGGTTTCGGCGTTCCCGGATATTGCAGACGGGTACTACTACTCTCTCTTGGAAAGCATCTCGTTACGCCTCAAGAGCGTTCTGCTATTCCCCGCGAGACAGCGTGTTTTTGCTCCACCTGCTACTAGCCACCCCCCCCCATTCCCACGATGGTGCTATAGGCAGTTACAAGCGAACAAAACAGGACAAGCTATTTTGAAACATGGAAATAAATAAACAAGGTCAGACTTTATTTTTTAAAAAAACCACAACAATCGGTTCATTCTGCAGTTTCACACAACAAGCAATTTATTTGGAATTAAAATATCACAGCATAAAAACGGTTCCTACTCCACATGCGCACAGGAGACGTAGCGCCTATTTAAGATACATACAAGAAAAATTCACAAATAAAATGCAATTAAAAACACTAAAATACCAACATTAAATTAAGACAATAAAAATGACATTAACATCCACAAATAAAAAGTACTGGCATTAGCACGGAAAGCTTTAGTAGAAATACAGCAGTGGGAGAATAGTTAACAGTGTTAACATAAAGCAAAATGAGCCTTAGCACATCAGTGAGTGCTTCACATGGACTGGAAATCCATCTTTATTTAGGACACATTAAAAACATCTACAAATAAATTTTGCGAAACAAAAATCTGGGACTAAAACAATTCAGCGTGGATTACTATTAACGCATGACAAGCTGCAATCAACACAAAGATACAAAGCCATTGACACGGGAACTCTGCAACAGATATATGTTAGTGGGACAACAGGAAACCGCAGGAAACACTCCCACTGGGTTTTTTAGGCGGGTGGTTCTCAAATGAGGATGCGCTACTAAGATTTAAAAAAGGCATAACTTGGTATTAAAAACAAACGCGTTCGAGCTGACTGCTTCATAATGTTGGTGGCGGCCTTCAGAACAGTACCGAGCAGGGCACCGTGCTTGAGCCGAAGTAACGTCTACAGAAGCAAGAAGGTGCGCTACGCCTTTGAAGCATATTACACACTGAACAGCCAAAACACAGACAGCAGCAATGGAAACCCATCCACGATGTCCAAGGATGTGAGAAGAAGTGTCTTGAATGCGACGGCCACTCCTGCTGACGCCTCGGGGATCTCTCTCTTTATCTCTCAAAAAAAAAAAGAATCTTCGGGCAAGTAGCGTCTTCCCGTGTTTCCTACATAGGCAAACAGAGCGGGACAGCAAAGATAAGTTCTACAATGAAAAAAAAAAAAAACGAGTTTGACAGTTAAATGAAGTTTATTGGGTGATAGAGTAGTTTTTGCGCCGAGAGCACGCACTGAACCCGTATTACAATGCAATACTGCTTGGCGCAGTCACCAGTCTAGATGCGATTGTGCGGTGACCTTGGATGCAGCCACACTCATTGTGCCGCTTGGCCAATGTCATGTCATACAGCGCGCCTTACAGCTGTCTGCCTACGCACTGCGCCCCAAAGCCATTAGTGCTTACGTGTCCGTAGCTTCCATTGTTTACCCCGCTATCATTCCCGGTATAAAACATTGCACAAAATGTAAGGAAAGATAACTCGTTTTGTAAGGTTATAATCGCTGATGAATTTGCATTGGATTTTGTCCTCAGCCGACTACAACGTACGGCCCATTATACGTTCACAATTCCAGCGTGGAAAAGTTGCTAATGGGTCATATAGCTACTGTTTTCTTCATTCTCGAGTACGCTTCGTTGCATGCACGCTGCAGATCGCAACATTTCATGAGAACCAATAAACTTGTTATTGAACGATCAGAACGCTCTAAAACTAAAGGGGTAACCACATGCAGCGACGGCGACAACCGACGCAAAAAACGTAATGCAATGGGTACAACAAACAGTGTGGGCGACTGCGACAAACGAAAAAAAGTAATACATTCCTGTCAATGCCCTTCGTTGTCGTAGCTGCCGCTGGCTTGCGGGCTGCTTCTGGCCGAGAATAAGCCGCGAAGGCGAAAGCCCGTCGCCTGCCGCAGTCGCCGCCGTCTGCGGCCTGTGCAAAAAAATTTCGCTTGTCTGTGTCCCCACAGTACCCGTTTGCCGTACACACTGAGTGAGGTTTCTCGCGTCGCTCATCGCCTTAGACGCATGTAGTTACCCTAACAGTGCGGGGCGTATGCCCCGAAAAGTCCTATTTCTGCCCATCCTGCCCTCAATCAAAACGCAAAAAAAACTGTCTGAACAGCATTTCAGTCTGCTGCTAAACGCGCGGTGGTCACTAAAATTATTGTAATTTTAGTGACTGCCACGCGATAGACGCGCTCCTTACACTCAGCCTATTGTACGCAATTCTTTGGAGCCGCGCAGGTAGCCACAGCTACTGTACGGCAACCACTCTAACCCTAGCCGCAGAGCTAAGAGTACAGGTAGCGCTGCGACTACTCACGCGACTGTGCTTCTTACCTGCGAAAACATTCGGCTAGGATACCAACACTTCACGAATCAAAGGGATTGAAGCGGTGCAAGAATCCACGCTGTTTGCACACGGGTACAAAAGCCGCCCTTCAAATCTAAGAAACGGTCAAAATGAGTCACGAAAACATTAGGGCTAACCGCTTCCGCCGACCGAAGTTAGAAAGAAACTCTGCTTCGCTAAATACATAAGATAAGAATACCAGGTGAACTAATGGCTTACCTCCACTTCCAGCCAGCGTTTCTTTGTCCGGTAGATAAATCCAAGATCGTCATCCAAAGATCCCAAGCTTAAGGCGCGAAGCCTGCAAAGGCAGCGACGGCACTCCGGCTGCCCCGGCCAATTGCGCGCGTTGCTACACAGTGCACATAGTTCCGGTATAGGCCTCTGCGCCGCCGCAGCTGTGATGGCCGTCCGAAATAAAAACTAGTTCCACGCACGCACAGCGCACACACGCACGCACAAACGAACGAACTAATATACGTCTTGCTTACGTGTGCGTGATCTAACGCTGACGCACAGGCAAGCAAACAGTTAGCGAGCACGAGTCGCACTGCGTTCAAGCAAGTATGACGATAAGGGCAGGTCAAACTCCCCCATGTTGTGCAAGCCATCTCCGAAGTTTCGGATAATTCTCGCGCCGAGAATGGTGGCGGCGAGAGGCGAAAACGAAAACAGACACTGGCGGGCTGCCGAGGGGCCAGGCCCGGAGCACGAAACACCTCAAACCGCCACCGTCGCAGCGAACGCGGCCGGATGTTTATACCAACGAGTCAGAGCCAGGGGCGGTATTCTCGAGTTTTGTCCCTTTTGCGTCCCTTTCAAAGTGTCCCTTTTGGCGTGTCCTGATTGGCTAAAAGCCAACAACCGGAAGTGACGTAACGCAAGCGCGGCAAACCTACTGCCAACCTTCCTCCATGCTGCCAACGTCCACCTCTAACCGGAAGTTACGTCACGATGAAAGGGACGCAAAAGGGACGTTTTCAAAAGGGACAGTTACGAGAATGGAGTCTTGCGTGGGACGTGTGTGTGCTGTTCGCCGAGGAGAATCGCCCCACGCCTGCGCACCGCGTCAGACGTTTTCTCCCCCGTGCTCTTCTGTCCTGATCCACTGTAACCTCAGTTTTCTCAATAATTACACCTGTAATTTTGAAAGTCTAGTTTCTCCTATTCGATACGAGCACGCGTCGTACTGTGTTCAAGCAAGTATGACGGTAAGGGCAGGTCGAACTTCTCATGTTGGATAAAGCGTCTGTTTGAAAGTCCACTTCGTGCGTTGCACATTGTTTACAAGGTGCAGCCCTGTGTTCCGCGCTGGCGGGCCATTACGGTCTGGCGCGATCAGTGGTCGCTCGCCTGGTCCTTGCGTGTGCACCGCCTGTGTCGGTTTTCACCGTAGACGCGAGATCCCGTGGCGGAAAATCCGCCAGGGTAGTACGCCGTATCTTCGTCGGGCTGAACTACGGAGACGCGGCGTCCACGCCGCGCCGCCGCTGGGATGCCCTCAGTGTATACGGCGTAATCGCTGAAATCAGCGCGTAGTATTCTTTCCTCCGTGGTGCGCTCCTTTTATGATGCATAGTCTGCCAACTTTTAAATGCAGAGCATTCCAGTAACTCACGATGTCACCCGCGTTGTCCCGTCTTTGTCCGCACCGTCTTTGTCCGCACCCCTCCCCCTACACTATATAAAGGAAAATACTATCCGGCCCCAGGTTTCGATCCCTCGACCCTGCGGGCGGAACGCAATGTGCATGGTGCTCTACCGACTGCGCCACAAAGCCGACACAGAACGGAACGCTATGAACGCGACTTATATCGTTGACTCATTCAAATTACTCCTGACGAGCGCTCTCTCGTCAGCAGTTGCCTCAAGTGCAACTACATTAACGTAACGCAAACTACTTAACGTCGTGCGCCCCCGTAAATGCTTTTCATTTGATCGTGCCCCTCGCGAGGGGATATGTTTATACAGGAACTCCTACTTCTAGCGGACTCCTGACGCCCTCTTTCTGCCATTGTAGAGACTATGAGGCGGTCTTCGAAGGGCGCCAAATTTGAATTCTACAAAATCGATTTTTTAAATGTCGATAACTAAGCCTTGACAGAAAAAAAACAAAGAAACAAAACCAAATCGAGACATGCGTTTTTTTTAGTTTTGTTAAGCTTTCTCCATTCATGTCACTGAACGCTGCGGGCAATCGTTACACGAATTCATATTCTTGCACGTTTAGGATGCGCGGCGGAAGTACTCGGGCGCTTTTTACACAACTGCTTTATATAATATCTACGTATGCAAATAAAACATTGCTGATGAGTTGGTGTGCGTAAATGGTAGGAGTGCATCTCCATGTTTACTCCCGCACTGGACAAGAATGAAATTACAATTTTACTCTTCGTACTGGAGAGAGGAGACGATGTGCAGCTTTACTCTTCACTTGTGCGGGAGCGGAACGGGGGCTGCACTCCGCCGCGCACGAGAACAGTACGCTGTCACTTTTGCTCTTCCTCCTCATGGGAGCGAACATTGCATCCACCTCCTCGCAGGTTTCGAGGGGGGCGCGCCAACACTTGCAGGAGTACAATGACTGTTGGACTCTTCAACTACTCCCCCGATTTCTTAGAGTGCGGGCCATCACCTCCGCACGCAATTTTAAACACGTGCATATCCCGTGATTGTTTATACCCTCACTCTTCTCATTTTCGTTGAGCTTCAGGGTGACCACAGTTTCGGGATCGTCCCGGGTTCAACGTATGAGAACACTGTCGCCAGAGCATTTCGCCTGGTCTCACACTTCACCTGAAACGGGCAGCAGGCCTGAGTGGCAGGATCACGCCAGTGCCTCGTCTCAGACGCCACCACCTCATATAATATCGCCGCAGTCCTGAATAGAGAATTCTGGGTAACTGCATCGGTGGTCGTTTGCAGCAACGGAATAAATAAGGATATTAGCGCGCAAGCACGACACTGAGCCGGAGCGAAACGAACTGTTTTATACACGCCGCTGTCCGCGTGCCTGTACGACCGTGCAAAGCGTCGGCGCAGCCACAAAGGTAGCGCCGCCATGTGGTCTAGTGCCCACTGCATACACCCTATACACGAGATTGGCCCTAAATTGGCCCTCCATGGCCATCGCTGTCGCAGAATCAAAATGTCAGCTCCATCCGCTACTTTCACTCGACGGCCACTCAAGCCAAAACGCAGATACACTGCATTCAAACTATTACGCACAGCAACGCTCTCTAATAATCTTCTTCAGAAGTTATGGCGATATAGCAAAAGGGGTGCCATGTAGGGGACTATAAATTATCGAGGGACACCCATAACGGCATGTGAACTTTGGAAGCATCGTGTAGACGGATCGTAATGGATTCTCGAAAGCACATTGTTAGGCCTGTAGAAAACGACGATGAACTAGAAAAGAAAGAAGAAGCATCTTGCTTGGAACGGCGGCCTCCGGTCTCTGCCTTGTCTTCGCCTTTCCATTTCTTTACATTTGGTGTCGAAATCCCGTGCGGCAACGATTTACTTTTACACACGCATAAAAGGGCCCTGTTTCTCGTCTGCTCCGCCACTTCGCACCGCGAGTGGGAGAGGAATCGTTCGGCGGAGTGGCCCGGGAACGTCACGGGCCGGGAGACAAACAGCTGCAGCCTGCCACGCAATGGAGCGCCTCAAGAGAAAGCCCTCTCCGCGGAGAGCCAAGAAAACGAGGCTCATAAAAGAAGCTCGCTCGCTACTCGAAGACGGGTGCGAAGATATCGGCAAGCTCACTTGCTTGCAAGATCGCCTCGTTGCCAACCACGCCGAGCATTTGAAGATCAGCGAGAAGCTCGGAAACTTACAGTGGAGGCACTCGACATCCATTTTGAGGCGGCCGAGGATTACAACGATCGTACCTGCAACACCTTCGCGCAAACTCGATGCAGAATCGACCTCCTAGAAAAGGCCGCTCACAATGCCCCACAAGTGCCACCCGTCAACGAAGTAGTCCCGTTCAGACAGGGCAGCGCGGCCACGACAATGGGACCTAGGATTCCACAGCTGGACATACCCGTCTTTGGAGGTGAGATCCAGCGTTGGACGGGATTTTGGGAGCAGTTTGAGCCGACCAACCACAAAACCAGTAGCCTTAGTCCCACGTCAAAGTTCTGTTATCTGCGTCGTTACGTGACGGGGGAAGCGGCCGCAGCAATCGCAGGCTTGCCAACCACAGAGGCCTGCCATGCGAATGCTGTGGAAACCATCAAGCAGCGGTACGAAGATAAGAAAAAGATCCAGCAGCATCACCTCTTCGCGCTGGGGAATCTGAGTCCAGTAAAATCTGTCTGCTGATATAAGGAGGCTCAGAAGTCGTTAAGATGCGGCTCAGTGGAAGATGCGCGGTTTTAACGCCCTGAACGTGCCAACTTGTAGCTTCTCGGCCATGCTCCTTGACATTCGGCAGCGCGCGCTCCCACGCGACATCGTGCTAAGCTACACCAAAGAGAAGCGGCATCGAGCGCTGAAAGCCTCTTCAGCAGACGACACGCCTCCAGCTAATCCACGGGTGAGCTCCTCCCCAGCGGACGACTCGCTTCCAGTCAATTCATCGGCAGCGTCGACTGAGCAGGACGATGAACTGAAGGAACTACTCAGCTTCGTTAGTATTGAGCTGGAGAGTCGCGAGCGGTGCTGCGGGTTGCTCCAACGACACTTCGATGACAACTGTCCAGAGAAGCAGCGAAACAATCTACTCACGGCGTCGGTACCACGCATCGCTGACCGCAAAGAAGAGTGCTTCTTTTGCCGCCGTTCCAAGAAGCATGGCACACGCTCATGCAGCGCCGACATCTCTCTAGCACTAAGAAAGAGCACCTCGCAAAGGACAAGAGACGTTTTAGGTGCACGTGTAACGGTCACCAGGCGAGAGACGGACTGCAAGGCCAGATTGAGCTGTGCGTCGTGCCGCGGAAGGCATGCAACCAGCATGTGCGACCCTTCGTTCAAGAACAACAGCGTGGCCGAACATGCGCCCGGAACTACAGTTTGCGTCTCGCCCACAGCTCTAACTGCTGGAGGGCACGAACAGCCAAACTGTACTACAACTGCGCAAAAACTAACGAAGACAGGAGAGAGACGACACGAGACAGAGCGCACTTTCAACAAACTTTATTAAGAAGAAATCACAGATTTATACCGCCCACACTCTCTCCTACACACTCATCCAAAAAAAACTAATGAACAGCTCCTCCCCTCTGTGCATTATCACACTCTTAAAGCACGTGCCGCTACTATTGCGGTTTCACGATAAATCGTTGTCTTTCCCAAGGAAGTACATCTCTTTTTCCATAAGTGCGAGGGAGGGAGTGCTTACACAGCTGTTCCCAGCACGTGCTATTTCATTGACCTCATTGGCCTCAATCGTCTTTTTCCTGTCTTCGTTAGTTTTTGCGCAATTGAAGTACAGCATGGATTACCAACTCGTCCAGTCCTACAGCTTACTACAACCAAACGTTTGTGCTAAGGACAAGGAGTCTACATACAGGCGTTCCGAGCATGGCTGAGCCATGACGGGAAGAGCAGACTGCTCCGAGGTGTCCTTTATTAGCGAAGACCTCGCAAGCAAGCTGCGTTCGAAGGTCATGAACGACACGACGATCGCCTTAAACACGTTCGGGAGTGCCTCTACTGTGTTCGCGCAGAAGCGCATAGTCGTGAAAGTTCTTCTTCGTGGCCAGCACGCTACAGACGTCCACCCAATTGATGGAATAGTGGTACCCGTCATCTGCCAAGATTATCGGCCACATCAGCTGACATCTCCTTCGTGCGTGAACTGCGAAGGCAGGGCAACATCTTCGCTGATGAGAAGAGGCTGATAGGCGTAGATTCAGATCCCGGCCTAGATCTCCTCATCGCATCGGACTATATCTGGCGCTTACCTACAGGAGAAGTTATTCGGAGCACTGATGCTGATGGGCTCGCAGCAGTGAACACTATCTACGGGTGGACACTTCAAGGACAAACCCGAAAGAAGTCGTCCCTAGAGTGCGCGACTGGTACTATGGTCTACGTTTTGCGAGCAAACCGTGCCGTAGCAATCGAATCGGAGTTCGAGAAAACCTCACTCCGCCCGAAGAAACCGTGCAAGCATTTGCCCAACGGCACTGGAATCGGGCCAGGGGTACAGGAAAAGCCAAGTGCCTCAAATAATACCGCCAATTCATCAAAGTGGTGGGCTATGCAACTAAGCACGCTGTCCTCAAACAGTGGTGAAAAATAGCCCCCTAATCGTGTGCCCTCGCTGGCATGGCCAGCAAACTCTTGCAAACGACACAAGCGGGACTCTAAGCTCAACTTTACTCGTAAACTGTGTCGGAGCCTCGGAGGTGCCCTGTCGCGCCTGAGACTTCGATAAGCACCGAGAACGAGGCGGTACAAACGCGTATTCTTTCAAAGAAAGAAGCAATGCAATTGAACGCCAGGAAATCAGCGATACAGTCGGAAGGGGACACGGTACCCGCAGAACGAAGCGAAACCTCGCGTGTTCTACTAACGGAGACTATTCTGCCGCGGGGAACCCTCACAACGCTTGAAAACTTACATGACAGTTCTTCCGAAGATGGCAGACAAATCAGCACCAGCTACGTTTCAGCCAAGCACCCGTACAGCATGACGAAGGGCATATCCAGACTTTAGAGACTGCGGAAATGTGCTGGTCAAAGAGTACCTTCCGCACCGAAAGCATCAGCCGGAGCACGTCTACAAACATTACGGCTGTAGGAAAGGACGTTGTGACAGTAACTTTGTGATGTTCCGAATCGGTGCACATAAAGAAAGTGGAAAGGCTCTACATTACAATTTCCGCAGATAAGGCTCGTATTTTTCTGCAGCGGGAGCATGTTGAACGAATGCTCGCGGGATTGTGCCTGCATCTTCCAGGGGGGGGGGGGGGGGGATATTGTTGAAAAAGATGAGCACGCTATGGCATCTTCAATAACAGTGGCTGTGGTTGCTTAGGTTCCTTTATTACCTCCTAAACCTTGCGTGGTTGCTTTATATTTTCACTAAAAACATTGTTAAAGCTCCTACTCATTCATAGCAAGGAGCGTGCATATTTGTTACCGAAACCGCCTAAGGTGTGTTTGTGCTATAACAAGCTTTAACATTTTTCAGGGTGAACAATATCATATTTACCTCCCATCCTTTTGAGGCTTGATTTTTACCTGGTGCTTATTCTTATCTTGGAGTGTACCCGTACTTTATTTTTCTCCTATGAGTAATATAGCCTGTGTGTCCTTTCTTCGCTCTTTTTTTTTCAGTGTGTTAACTGGCTTTTCTCTCTTTTTTAATGAATAACCACGTGCTTACTCTACCATCATTGGAGGCCAAGAACTTAACAGGTAATACCGTGTTTTGCTATCTCTCAATATGTACACTCTTTGGAAATTAAATTGAAGATAAATATCAAATACTCACAGACGTATACTCTTGATATTCAATTGTTCGTGCAGTCAAACCTTCGAGACAATTCTAGTGGGCTTCATTTCGTTCTATTTTATTGTGTTTCGGTGTATAGAGAAGCATAGTAGGAAGAATAAAAATTGTGTATTTGGGTTATAGTGTAGCTTATCAGGGTATACTTTGCAGTCTTCAGAATAAGGCAAAATATATTCTGAATTTCTGAGAATTAAAATATTCAGAAGAAATACACCCCGATAAAAACCGAATTCTTGCTAAAAATCAACTCCGAGAAACGTTCCCCGATTTTCGAGACACAAAGTTGGCCGCGTATCTGCTCACTTCGTTGCAAATGTCGTCAAAGGACGAGTACCTTCTCCCGCCGCTACCGTTTAAATGCTGCCCTTCTCTTTCCCGTACAACTGTCAAGCTCGTCTACTAATCGTATGGTTTCTCCCACAATAGCCAGGGTGGAGGTTTGCTCAAGCCAGTTTAATTTTACCACGTTCCACTGCTCTGGCGCCACCTACTATAACTTTCGTTCCTATTGGACTTGTTGAAATGCTGCCTTGAGGTCTAGGGTAGGGAGCGACCGCGTTTTGTATTTTTGCGCCCAAAAATTGTTTTCAACATGTCTGTTTTACTTGCTCTCATAAGCACCAAAACCTGTGCCTTTATATTTTACATCAAACGTGCCCAATCTCTACGTTTTGCTGAACAAGGCGGAAAACAACGAACTCTGTTTTAGATGCATTGGGTTGCAAACGTTTTCTCGAAATAAGCTTCTTCTTCAATTCGTTTCTTCTTTTTACCGGGCGGCTACATGCAGGTACACAGAGACTATAATGTTCGTGTTTTAGTAGCGCAGGAAGGACTATCCTCTTTAATAAACAACAAAAACACGGCGTCTTTCCAATAACGGAGGCTACTACACATATCCAGCCCCTTTGAACGGAAGTTTATTCCAGAGGCTTTCCCTCAAGTCTCGCTTCATAAACCTATCTGAACGACCACCGAAGCTGGTTTGAGGAATTAAGTCTAAGAACGTTTTCACTCAAAGGATACAGGTCACGAAGCTTTTGAGAAGTAAACGGCTATCTATAAACAACAGTATGCTCCTAAGTTGTCACTTTATAGCTGAGGTTATGGCATCCAAATATCTATTTAAATGACTGGTTTCTTGGCACACAAAGGACAGCTACGGTACAAGTATCACAAAACCTTCGACAAAGTATGTCACACCCTTCCTTCATACAAAAGACCCGATGAAGGAAAGCAAGAGGGGCTTACTGCTCTTTGCTGACCGACGCCATGCTGTGCTCTGCACCTCGATCTGTGTAGCGTGTGGGGAAACCGAATACACCCCAAGTAAGCCTAGGCTGCCTATCAGGCGGGAAACCTTTCAACCCTCGATAACGCTGCAACACTCCGGAATGCCTTCACTTACTTTATCGTAATCGCCTAAAAATACAGATACCTTGTCAGAGGTGTTCTGCCGCTGTTGGACGTTTATTATCTTTCGGACCACGCGGAGGAGCTTGCTCGGGAACCTGTGGTCTATCGCCAGCACACGGCACTCATTCGGAGCACGTTTTGATGCGCCTTCCATCTTCATTTCATTTTGCTCCGTCGTCTAGGGAATGGGATCTTCTGTGTCCTCATCCCAGATCTTTATAAATACTCAGAAGGTATTTTCCAAACCATATCTCAATCAGTAAGGTTACGTGGGTAGTAATGAGTACTCACGATTTTTTTACGGCCATCACCAACGATTTACAAACACGACGTAAGCAATTCGCTTGGTTTTTTCTTTGAAAGCAAATCCGCAAACAACAAATTCCTCGACCAAATATCAAAATATTGAACACAGCAGGGTTGCAAGCTGGGCTAGTTGGAAAGACCATCTTGGATAAAACCAGTGCGAACTCAGACAAAGACGAAGGAAGTGCAACGCAAGGACAGCCGCTGCTCTAACTAAATTTCAATAACAAGAAGGGTGAATATAAACACTCAACGCAAACTATAAAACTAATAAAAAGACGCTGCGATTTACACATGCTGCAGTCAAGGCACACGCAGGTATGCAATCTCTTTAGCATGGAGACACACCCTTGTTTGGCTTACGCACTTATCACCTCCTTCTGCTATGTAGAATGCCTCCAGGATTTCGCGGGTTGTGTGATCAATGGAAATATAATTTTCCTGCCACTAAACATTTTATTCAGGCACCGTGACCAAACAACCCGCGAAATCATGGAGGAATTTCCGCGTCCAATGCAAGAAGGTCTATGTGCGCGGAGGAAGCACGTCGAGGAATAATGGAGCCTGCGTAGCGCGCAAATGTCTTGGTGGGTGTGGGAAATGGGCAGTAGGGACCAGGGAATGGGATGTAGCATTCAGGGAAGGTCTCTGTGGTAAGGCAAGCGTAGGCGAAATATGTGTTTACAGAAATGTCGGCCGATCTGCCAGTGGGGTGCTGAAAACCGGTTGGAGTGAGAACCTGGAGGCAAGTGGTCTTTTTTTTTTCTTTTTTTCTCCCTCCTTTCCTGCACCCTAAAGAATTTATAGCAGGCGATATTGAGTTAGAAAATTGCGCAGCCAATTCGGGCAGAAGCGTAGGTACTAATAGAAGATATGCACTCCCTAGGAGTTAAGGAGGCGGCCTGCTTCCCCAAGAATGACCCCTCGTGTACACGCAACCAGTCGGTGCTAAGATGAATGTCGCAAGATTTCAGGATGGGGATTTGATTGTTAGTGTGGTTGGCAATGCAGTGGCAATGTGTGTTTTTTGGAATGTGCAACGCTTCCAATAACTCCGCCAGGATGCGTATCTGGGAAGAATGGAAGAGGGAAAGTTCAACATAAGTCTACAGTTTAACTCGTTACTTGGAGATACGTTTCCGGATTTAAAAACTGCTATTTATTTATTTATGTGGTTGTTTATTTATTTATTTATTATTTATTTATTTATTTATTTATTTAGAGTAACCCCTCGTTATAACAAAGTCAGTCAGTGGGATGGCATAAATTTTCGTTATAAGCGGTATTTTGATATAAGCGACCACGCCAGAAAAGCTACGGTAGTTAAACTTTAGTTGCGCCCCAACTAGGTGTAATCACGACACAATGTATTCAGTGAAGCAAAACATTATTCAGGTGCAAAAGAGGCAGTGAGCTTTGGCTGTTTTATGTTATTGCAAAGCGCGAGCACCCCCTTGGTCGTTTTTGTTGAGCTCAAAAAACAACTATTAAACATTCTTTATCGGTACACTGCGCAATCATGAAAACTGGCCAGGTTTGCACAAGGGTTTCGCATGATCACTGGGAAATTTTTTTCTCGAGGTGTACACGCAGCCGGGAATTTCACAAAACAAGAGTTTTCCGGCGCGCCGCTGTCGACGACACTGGTAATTCTACGCTTGGAGTGTTAATGTTCGCACACCGTCGCGTCAACGCCATTGACCGATATTTAGAGGTAAAATTAAGTGACCGTGCCACGCATTCGGACCGTTTGTCTAAAGTCGGATAGCGCGAAACGAGCATGACCGGCTCCAGAAAATCGTCAGGGAAACACCAGATTTCGTTGACCGCCATGTTGACCGCCTGACTCGCCACTTGGTCGCCGCCGCTCCGCGCGACTCTGCTCGCCACTTCAGTCTAAGCGGGTCGAGCTCTTCGTGCGCTTCGAGTAATGCGAACTAAAATGCATGTGTTTATGTTGGGACCAGAAGAAACTTCGAATAAAGCGATATTTCGAGTAAAGCGATTTTGTTATAATGATGGATTACTGTAATTATTTTTTCAACCAGTTACTTGGCTGTTATAGGGGTCGGAGATGACAAAACGCTGTTTACAGGATAAAAATAAAAAGTACAATAGGAAAAAAGCAACATGAACGAAATTTCAACTTGCAATACAAGCACTAGGGATGCCATTGTTGGCCTATGGCCAAGTCATTTAGTGCATACTTACGTGCTCCTGAGAATATTAAGAAATTCATTGGTTGATGAGGTATTTACTGTTATGGCTGATATATTTTATGTGTTATTGCTCTAGGGGAAAAGCTGAATTCAAAGCGGTAACAAGCTAGTACTGGGGGCGGGATGTACATGCTGTGATGCTTCCCAAAAATAGTCATTTGGAGATATGCAAAATAGTCATCGACGCTCGTTTTGACATAGCCATGAATATTAATAAAAGACACCTAAATTGGTCACACTACGTTTTTCACTCTACAGAGCGAAGTACATATTTTGTGTCAATAGGCGACCTGGGCGGCTGTCACATAAGCAATTACCCGCGTCTGCATAGAACAGCAGATTTTACTAGTAGTATGGTATTTTTTTCACCGATTAGGCTGAGATTATAAATGCTTTTAACGGATTTAAAAATCCCAAATCAAAAGATTCTAACATTGGCGATCATGCCGGTAGTCCCATTTAAATATGTTATTGACCTTCTAGCTCCGATTCTGAAAATATTGTACAAAATTAGCTCTAGAAACTGGCTGTTTTCCTTCTGAAATGCAAATAGCAAAAGTTATAGCACTATATAAAGGCGGTGACAAATAACACCAGTAACTTAAGACCAATATCTTTTCTGCCGACATTGTCCAATGTTTCCGGAAAAATTTTACATTCCCGTTTGAGCGAGTTTTCGGCGAAGCATTCAGTTCTTTCCACTGATCAATACGGTTTTCAAAACGGCAAATATACCGAACTAGCACTGTGAAAAAAAAACTACATTTTAGATGCATTTGAACGAAACGCTGTCGTACTGGGGTTGTGTATTGATTTCTCTAAAGCATTCGATTGCGTGAATCATAAAATACTACTATGCAAATTAGACCAATATGGCGTACGTGGAAAGGAAACGAACGTCTGGAGTCATTTAAAAAATCGGTACCAGTATGTAAGCCACCAAGGTGTACAATCTGACAAGCAACGTGTAACCACTGGTCTACCTCAGTGAAGCACTCTTGGCCCTCTTCTGTTCTTTATATATCTAAACGACATTTTTCAACCTTTAGATTACGCCCGTTGGATAGGCTATGCGGATTATTCATCAATACTGCTGCGTGGGGTAGATCAAGATAGCTTAATATACAGGGCAAATAAAATCCTAGAACGGATGTCTAATTGGTGTGAAGAAAACGTTGTGAAAATAAATACCAAAAAAAAAAACACAGGCAATATTGTACCGAGCAAAGAATACAGCCTTAAACATAAGATCACGGATATATTTAAATACAAATAATATTGAAATTGGTGATCATGCTAAAACCATCCCCGTTATATTTTCTGAAAATTTAACGTGGTATTGAACACGTATGTAGCAAATTAAATCGAGTTAGGGGAATGTTAAATCGGAACCGCCACGTTTTTTCTTTGCCGTAAAACGAGCTTTGTACATTGGACTATTTTTACTCATGCTCAATTACTGTCATTTAGTCTTGGCAACTACATCAAAAACAAACATAACTAAACTAACAGTGTGTGAAAAACGAGTGATACGAATTATTGTTAATGCCCCCTACAATTCTCATACACTAATTATTTATTGAGCTCATATAGTATTGCCAATAGAATATTTTTACCAATTTCGTCTCGCCTGTACGTATCGGACTGTATTCGTACACGAAATAACAGTTCATAAATTTATTTAATCTTTTCGAACGCCATTATGAATACAATACTCGAGAACAATATCCATGAATTCAACGTTTTTGTCGCACATCCTACGGATTGCAGTTATTATAACTTGCACTGCTTCTAAACTACTTTGGTCATTGGATATTGATATTTCCACGCTGTCGACTCGTTCGCTACTTACGCATTTTCTTTCATTTACTAATCTCAGAATAGGTAATGCACTGTCTTTCTTTTGGAGTTTATTGTACTTTTTCTTTGTTATATTGTCTTCCTTTGCCATTGCAATTTTTATTCAACGAAACGTGTGAAATGATGATACATTATGTGCGTTAAATGCCCATATTTACTTCCTAACAATACGCTGACCATAATTTTTGGCATGTTAAACATACTTTTCTACTCTAATAAATTTTGTAATTATGCATATATATGTGTATATGATGTATAGAAGTGGATATGTATATGTATGCGTGTTTGTATTGCATTGCCTTAGTTTCTTCAAAAATCTCTTATTTACATTTGTTTACTTCAAATTCATCACAAACTTCCACTTTTTTTTTCGTTCTTATTCCAAGTTGGAAAATACTTGCTAATGTAAAATTGTGTGTACTCGTGACGCTACGTCATAACGATTGGATATTACAAAATCGTACCGGACAAAATAAAATGGGGGGTCTTGGGCTCCGGCAAGCTGCAAATCTGCAGCGTTTTCCCTATCCCTCCCTCTCTCTCTCTCTCAGGAGAAAAAAAGATTTGATTTCATTTGATTTTAAGAGTTTTCAGGGCGTGCATTGGGGGAACTGTTCACGTGCATTCGGTATGTTTTTGCTGTTTTATTGGTGTTTTGTAAAACGCTGCAGGGGAATTTGTGACTGTACGTGGGAGTTTAATTAGGTTCATAGCCCGAATGCTGTTTTCATTTAGGAGTGTCAAGGAACCACGTTCGGCATAATTGTTGGTTTCCTATTCAGACATTTCAATGGCAAAACGCGAAAGTTTTGTTTCATCACACAAACAATTGATTGCATAGAAATTGCATGCACGCAAAAACTTTTTGACACGTAGATACCAACACAATAAAAAACGCTTGATCATCGGAATACGTACAGTCATAGACAACTGAAATGCGGAAAAGAAAATATGAACCAGAACTCGCAAAATTGAAAAATACTCTTCGTTGGGATCCAATAATGACGCACCTTTGGTACATTTGGAAAGCCATTTTTCCCAACTTTGCTTTAATAACTGTGGTACTCGTCATTTTGATGTGCATGGAAAGAAATCTCGCTCTTTGTGTTTTGTGGTTTATATTTCCCTGTGTGCGTTTCATTTCTCCACGACTGTACATCGAGAAAACAAGGAATACTGGTAAGATCTTTAGTTACGACAACTATTTTTATCGAAACAAAGTGTATGCCATTTGCAAGTAATGAAGTCAGCTAGCCATTGATAGTTGCGCTGTTCACTTACACATGCTTGCTAAACAGTGACTATGCGCCCCACTCCTGACATGGAACCACGAAGCCACGCAAGAACCGGCATTACAGGGATACACAGCTCTCTAAACCTACAGCAACAAATACAGGGGAAGTCAGCTAGCCATTGATAGTTGCGCTGTTCACTTACACATGCTTGCTAAACAGTGACTATGCGCCCACTCCTGTCATGGAACCACGAAGCCACGCAAGAACCGGCATTACAGGGATGCACAGCTCTCTAAACCTACAGCAACAAATACAGGCGCATGTTGCAGAGCCGACCTGAAAAAAAAAGAGGATTGTAATGACGCGCAACTTGTCACTATGTGGTCAACTTTTCGTAATATCTGAATTTTTATTTAAAGCTGTACAAAGTTTTTTTCATCCGAGACACCTCCGCTCACTCGCTGGCCAAGAACACGGAGGTCAAGATGAAGTGTTGTTAGAAACGCACAGCGGCCCTTGTTGAGGCCAACTTCTGAAAATCGCGCCTCATCGCCTGTGAATCGTCGGCGTGTTAAACCCCGCAATCAATCAATCAACATCTCAAAATATTTCTCGATCTCCTTCCTCCCGTCTTCTGTAGTGTTGGGGTAGCAGGCTTTAGGTTTGACCCTCTCCACTTAACCTCTCTGCCATCACTAATGTTGCGAAGAGATTCTGGTCGTTGTGACGCGTCCGCTTAACATGGTTTCTAGTGCTCCTAAACAAAACAGACGCCCCTGGACCCTACCAAATGCTCCCGCAAATGGCACTTTCTGGTTCAATTTGCATCCGCCTAGCGCATGGAAAGCTCCCTTAATCGCCCTCCCTCCAAGGCGCACCGGACTTATACCTCCTTAGTGAAACCAATGCAGCCGCCAAGTGCACGAGGAAGTAATTCACCACGTACCAGGAGCGGCGGGAACCACTCGTACTTCGACAGAAAATCGGCTCTGCGGTGCTGGCTAAGCCAACGTTATCTTCTCCTGCAAATGATCAGCCATGAATACAGCGTGACAAAAACACCTACTAGACCTACTTTTTCGATTGCTGTTTACAGTGCGGAAGTGTTTCATTCTGCCCCCGACCGGCGTGCACAAAAATGAAGCAAAAATGGCCATGTCCGCTTTGCTTGAATAGCGTTCAGCCTCCCCAATGGCAGGCGGAGAATTGCCGGTACAATGACGAGGGAAACGCACAGTGTGATTTTACATTACAAGGGTCACAAGCCACCAAAAATGTTAAATGAAAAAAAATGGCCGCGTATCTGCTCCTTTCGTTCGAAATGTTGACGAAAGACTACGACCGACTGGCGCCCCTGCCATGTAAATGCTTCCTTCCTCTTTCCCGCTCACGTCTCATGCCGTTCCTCTCCCGTCTCGCTTCCTCCAAAATAACCGCTAGAGGTTCGTTAGTGTAAATTTAATTTTACCGCGGTGTACTGCTCCAGGCCGGGTACCTCGCAGCCAGCCCTCCCGTACGGCGGAGACGCGCGTGATTCGAGGAACCTTACTACAATGTTTACAGAACCCCGGTGCCCGGCTCCACGCCCTTCCAAGCAAAACGTGGAACCTTTCGTTACTTTTGCCGTTTGATTTATTAAAATTCCGCCAGAAACTATAGGGGCGCAGACAACAGCAGATGACGATTTTCTGCAGTTGAAGGAGTATTTAATTTGATATAGCACAAACCAAGCATCCATGAATTCTTCAAAAAACAAGAATCCGAATATCACTTATGTATTGACTTCCTGCCTCACATCTGCGTAAAGTTTGGTTCTTGTTCACCAATGTTGACCAGTAATGAGATTCCCAACGGACTCAGACGTTTAGATTTGGCTGGGGGTATACAAGACTATCGCGCATATCTTGCTTCACTTTGGCCGGCTGGGTAAATCGAGTCGGAGACAGACAGACGGATAGACAGCTAGACAGACAGACAGACAGACAGACAGACAGACAGACAGACAGACAGACCGACAGACAGACAGACAGACAGACAGACAGACAGACAGACAGACAGACAGACAGACAGACATGCCAAAATTTCTGCGTACAAGTAGCCCAAGAAAGACTATCGTCTTAAAAAAAAATGCAAGTGCAATGCTTACCTTTAGGCGGCTCGCAGAGGCGCAACCGCATCGTTTTACGAACCACTCCCCGTTCGCGGTCACTGCGGTTAGGGCTCGCCCCGGTTCGCTGGCATACTTCGTCGCCGCGAGCGTCGCTGATTCGGAGGAACGTCTCGGAGCGTGGCACGTTAGTCTGGGCTGGTTCCACAATGTTCGCAAAGAGCTTCGCTTGGCTGGAATGACCTCACATCTACTCGTGCGGCCTGAAGTTCACACAGACAAGAAAATGTCGGGGACGCTAGAGCTCACGACACACACTGGAAGCCATATTGTCAGGATGCGTAGTGAAGGGGGAGGGTGGTTGGAAGAGGAAGAAAAGGTGGGGGGTCAGAGTTTTCCATACTCCCATTAGGACAAGCGTGGTATTCAAAGCCAAATAGCCCGTTTTGGGCGAGGCCAAATCGGGGTAAATACGCCTACTTACAAAGGCTCTTGCCCACGAAAGTAAACTGGTAGTTTTTCCGCCATCGTACTACTAAACGTGGCCGTAAGCCGCCTGGCGCGAGGAGTTTCAAAGACATATTTCAGTTAAAAAATTCCCAGTCAGGATAATTTGTGTCTTGTCTGTGGGCCACTTCCCAAAGTACGATGTATTTTGGGAACTGGCTCATACCTTGTTAGAATATATAATGCCTTGTTTTTTAGTACCCTGTTATAATATATACATATCTACAGGTTGCTAAATCTTTTAAACGAGAAAGAAATCGATTTCTGACTGAACTCGTCAACCTGAAAATAAATTCCACAACTTAATATAGACCAAACTGCCAAATAAGGAATGTTAAATCCTGTAAAACAACATTTCGGCGACATCAGCTGCGAAACAGGCTTCCAAGGTATACTAAACCGATTCAATGAAAAAAACATTTCGCTTGAGCTCAACACATTTAAAACAGTGCGTTTGTGTTTTTTCTGTAACCACCCATTTACAACATTATTTCACGCGCGCGCCAATGAGAGTCGGTTCTAGTACAGAGTCGCTGTAAAGTTTAGCTTACAAATGAAATGGCAACACAAAAATATGAACCAGGCCATGAAAAGTCACCAACATCGATAATGGAGACAAAATAATTGCTAGGTAATGGCATATTAGGAACGACAAATGTTCAATATTTGTGACTGTAATAAAGCCACGCGATAATGTCGCATGCGCTGAAGTAAATCGTGCTATTTGTGTGTTCTGGTTCATATTTTCGTGTTCGCGTATCATTCGTCCACGACTGTAGTCTCTCCTGCCTTTTTTTTCTACCGACTTCTTCGCAATCTTTGCAGTATTTTACGCCCAATGTTCAATACCAGTCACCAGCATTTCCTTCCTTTGAAGCTTTTGATGTTAGCGATTATTGAATAGTACTTGTGTGTTTCTCCAATGCATTTGCTGGCTGGTCTTGTGGCTATAAATTGTATGACATGGTAGTTTCTAATATGATGATAATTTTCCTTGTTGGGATGTATGAAGTGGTTTGTCTGCATGTTACCAAATCTTTTCGCACAAAATGCGCGAATCAAACGCTATTTCCTTGGAATTTTTGAATTTTTGTTTGTTATGTACTAGTCAACATCGGGTGGTGTACATTGTGTTGTGCCAAAACTTGGACCCGCAGCTTTGCCAGTGTATTGTTTTAGACAGCTTTTTCTGACTAGTTGCAGCATCGTGTACTCTACATATGAGGGACATAAATATCATCATTCATTTTTCGTATCATCTAAGAAGATGGAAACAGTGTGATAGGCTGGCAGAGCCAAGCTTCGAAAATTAAAAAGTAAGTTTTCCTAAATAAGGCAATATATTATTTTAAATACTTTGGCGTGGCTATCTCAAAGTTACCAGTGATGTGGGCTGACAGGGCGGGGGATTAGTCATAACATAAAATAATAGGCGTGAGCACTTGACCGACTAACCCTATTGTTGATCGATTTCTGCTTCAGTCGCGATTGATTTTTTAACTAGTTAATCGGTTGACATGAACCAAGAGGGCCACGTTGGAATTCTGCGCAAGGCAGACGATGATTCTATTGCGGTTACACCGCCGGCTTTACGTCACAACAGGAAACTATGCAATCACCCTCACAGATCCTACATATTAAGTCCGCAAGGCCATAGCCTCGCGGACAGGAGAAAGGCCAGAAAGGAGAAAGTGCAGTGGACCACAACCTGCCTTCCCACGTGAATGTCCATTATTCAAGACAGCAAGTCATCATCCAAACTGAAAGTTACTGAGAAACTAACGTTCCCACAAGCGCGCCTAAGCACGCCTTGCTATCAGGCAAAAATTACGCAGACGCAGCTGGCCGGCTGTGGGGCGTCGTTTCTTAGGTACCCAGTGAAGCGAGGCTGACCTGGCCCCATCGCCGCCCCCCCCCCCCCCCACTCAGCAGGAGGAAGTCGCTACTGTGGCTTCTGCTGCTGCACTTGGATCTAGTGCTGGGTGAAAGACCACCACCACGACTTGTTTCCAGGTCAGCAATGTTGACCTGGCTTAGTCTCAATCTCCTGTGCAACAGTAGAAGGCAGCCTCTGTGGTCACTGCCGTTGCTGCTCTGTGGAGTGCTGAGGCAACGGCCTCTAGAAAACCTCTGGTCCCCAGGACACGGTTTCACATTCAGAAGCCGTGGTTGAGACCATGGATGTCTCGCCAATCACGTCCAGTTCTGAATAATCACAAAAACGCCGCGGTGCACTGGTCGTGCTAAACCGACCAAACCAAAGGCTCGTAAGGTCACTGCACCCGGAACTGACTCTGCAACCGAACGAACTTGTTGAGAAGGGCTCCCAAAACACGACCTAGTAAAAATACCACTTAAAGAACAATCAAGCAAATGAAAAAAGCCGATCATTCTTTTTTTCTTTTTTGTTGATTATCATGGCCGATGAAAATATTATGCACTGTAATTGTAGGGATTATGCAATCGTGATGATATTTATGACAAACTCTCCAATCATAAACTAAAAGTATTGCGCCTCCAAGAAACACACCTGCCCCCATCACAGACAAACTTTTTAACGCTCTCCGTTGTCTTCCATAAGGGCAGACTAAACTGCATCCAGCCGACTCGTGGTGTGGCAATAATACTGCGAAAATCTGCGACTTGTCAGTACCTTAAGCTACAGGCACCTCTTAGGGCTGTAGCTGTAAGAGCCATAGTTTTTGGAAAGCTAGTTACACTGTGCTCTCTTTACATTACGCCTGACCATCACCTGTCCAGCGTCGAATTTGAAAACCTAATCAATGAGCTACCGTAACACTACATCATAACCGGTGATCTTAATGCTCCAAACCCCATCTGGGGATCGGTGCGAGCCAATGCTCGGGGGCGGCTCATTGAAAGGTTTGTCACGTCGTCCTGATGTTGCATGTTTAATAAGAAACACCCCACATATTACAATACAACGCACCAAACTTATTCAGCAATATACCTTGCTATTGGCTCCGCAGTCTCACTGCCTACGCTTGAATCGAATGTATTTACCCACCCCTATGGCAGTGACCCTTTTCCAGGAGACTAATAGCCACAAACAATGCCTCTCAACACACAGAACCCCTTCGAAGATTTGAAATACAAGCAGCTGACTGGAAAACATACAAAGAACTTTCCAGGCGACCCCCTACAAGAATAAGCCATTTAGATGTTGAAGCAGCCACTTCACTGATTACGCCCCATATTTTCTTGAGTGTGCACAGAAAAGCATTTTAGGGACTACATCTCAAACTTTCCCAAAATCCAGATCATGGTGGAATGAGTACTGCAGACGTGAACGCTCTGAACAGAACGAGGCGTGGCCACTCTTACGTAACTATTGCATGGCCTACAACCTGCTCAACTTTAAACGGGCAAAAGTCAATGGAAAGACTACGCCTCATAAGGCAAAAAATGAAAGTAGGACAATGTTTTTATTGTCTACAAACTCTTATACAGACTCTACGAAAGGCTGAACGCGATTAAAAAACTAAAAGGCTACAAGATCCATCCATTCCCCTAGTAAGTATTGTAGGTAACACTGGAAAAGATAAAACAGATGATCTTGGGAAAAACTGGGAACATCTATTCAGTTCTTCACATTAACACAAACATTTTTACAGCACGACAAGGAAGATGAGCGTCAGCTCTTACGTGTGGGAGAGCGTTCGAGTGTGGATACAATGCCCCATTTACAATGCTTGAATTGATGAGTACACCTTGCTGAGTCAGTCTCTGGAGCGAATAGAATTACCTATGACATGATTAGACACCTATACACAGTGGCACTCTCAATGCAAAACTCTGTGTTTTTAACAAAATATGGCAAACAGGTCACTTTTCAAGAACATGGGAAGAAGCCGTCGTTGTAGCACTCCTTAAAGAAGAAAAACAATCATGTCTCACTGCGAGTCACAGGCCTACCGTCTTAACTAGCTGTTTATGTAAGCTTATCGAAACAAGACAAATCGGCAACTTTACATTTTCTCGAGTTTTATCGTCTTTTAGACAAAAATCAGAAAGTTTATAGGTCCGCAAGATCAACTACAGATATTCTATGCCTTCTTCCATAAACAACACTGCTTGTCTGTGTTTTTCGACATGGAGAAGGCATATGACAGAACATGGCGATACGCTAAATGCTGGATTCGCATTCATTTGGCCTTACCCTAAATACGATCAATGTTGCTAAGTGGTATCTCCCTGATCGCACATTTTGTGCTCGTTTGGGTAATGGGCTGTCTAGAAACTTTGTTCAAGAAAATGGCATACCTTAGGAGGGAGTGCTGAGCTGTGCACTTTTCCCTGTTAAAATGAATTTGATAAAAATGTTCTACCCCGAACTGTCTCGTACTCGTCTTATGTCGACGACATTCAAATTAGTTTTAAGTCCTGTAATTCATCTATATGTGAACGCCAGACAGATTGGTTACATGGGCTAAGAAAAACGGGTTTATATTAACGCTGATAAAAGCTCTGTTGTGGAATTTCGACACAACGCGGCGCCCATCCCCTTTCCTGCATTACGCTACAACGTCAGCCCATACCTGTAAAAATGAGCACAAGTTTCTGGGTATTTTGCTCGACAACAAACTCACATTCATTCCGCATATCAAATTGGTAAAAAGGAAATGCCCGAAAACGATTAACATTTTAAAGGTGTTATCCCATCACTCATAGGGAACGGGCATGAAGTGTCTGCTCGCACTTTTACACCGCCTTGTAAGATTAAGTATAGACTATGGATGTATTGTATACCAGTTTGCAAGCAAAAAAGAACTGAAAATGTTGGACCCAGTATACAACTTCGGGCTTGGCTTGTCCACAGGTGCATTTTGAATGACCCTCATTCCATCCATTCATGTTGAATCCAAAGAGTGGCCCTTAGAGTACCACCGCAATTACACCGCTCTGATGTATGCTGCAAAGATCACTTCTCTGACGGAACAGCTTTTAAACATCATCATGAAGAATAACACTAGTATTTAAAATGGGTGCGTGATAGGCAAGAAAGAGAAATTGTGGAGGCTTACTTCATTCACAAGGCGGGAGATAAGTGCATCAGTACACCATCGGTTACATTATCATTCAAAGAACTCCAGTTTTTAGATGGACACGTGTGGGTTGGCAAACGTTGTTGGTGTGACGTTTTTGCATGACGTCAAACATAGTATTTAATCCAGGGTTTTTCATGAATAAAGTTTAGTTGGAAGTGGCGCCTTGTCTGTGTCTACGTGTTTCTTTGGTCCCCGTTGTTTAGCGCCTCAAATTTATTCACTAGTATTCAACTTTATTGAAAAATGACCATCCATCGCACCTCTCTTTCTTTCAGCAGTGTCACGCCTCGTAAAGGTTTTCGAAGTCCCTCCTACTGACGTTTACCGCCCCTCTGTTCATGAGTTGGTTGCTCCGTGGAGCATTTGCCCAATTCATTGTGACATGTCATTTAGAAAAACACAAAAGAAAAATTTACCAAATTTATTTATTTCTGAGCACTTAATGTCCCTCAGGGACAAATACAAAGCAGCTGAATTCTACTCTGAAGCCTCGAATAGTTCTGCAGCCGCGTCTTGTGCTTCAAATGGCCAAAACAACGAGCAGGAACAGTAGTATATTTATTGCAGAGGCATACGGTATCCTACTAGCTTTCAGTCAATTTCTCCAACACAAAATTTAGAGCTCAATCTTATATACAGAATCTTTGAGTGTTGTTTCAAAGCTTTCTTCTTTGAAGGCTAGAACAAACCCTACTTGTAATGCTATTTATAGGGTTCTGTACTCGCCTAATAGTCTCAAGCTCGCTGTCACAGTCTGCTGGATTCTGGGCCACTGTGGCATGGCGGGAAGTGAAGCCGGTGACCAAATTGCTGCAGAAGCTGGCCGTCGTGCCACCATAGACGTAAACCTTCTTCCACCTCAACACCTAAAACCATTTGTGAGGAGGAAGCTTCCAAACCACTGGCAACAACAGTGGAGAGCAATGCATAATAAATTACATGTTATTAAAGCTAAAATAGAAAAGCCTGCTTCTGAGAAACATGCCAGATTCATAGAGGCGGCCTTAAAAAGGCTTAAAATTGGCCACACACACCGCGCATTCGGGGAGAGCAATCGCAGGCATGTGCCTTCAGCTACGTAGATGAGTGAGGCAATAAGGCCCCTTTCAGTCCTTTTTCTGTCATAGACAGAAAAAGGACAGAAAGGGGCCTTATCGCCTGACTCATCTACGTAGCTGAAGGCTCGTAGACTCAGTCTTGGTTGAAGTGCCTTCAACCCGGGAGGCCGTTATCAACTTGGGTACGCATGCCTTCGCACCGAAAAATCCTACAAGGGCTAGGCCATGCGGTCCCAGTTCAACGCCCTTCTGCGCAACCCGTGCTTCATTTTTACAAGCCGTGATAGAGGAAACTCCACTTCCCAAGAACATGCAACCGGGATCCCAGGACGGCCAGCGGTGTGCAAAAACGACGTATTTCTCCCGCCCCTTAAAGACCCATACCCTTGTCTGGTACAGGGACGCCTCCCCATATAAAGGTCGCCCCGCCATCTTCGCTTCCACATCTATAGTTCATACCATACCACAAGCTAGCTGCAGCAGAGGCCAAAGGAGGAGGCGTGAAGTGGCGGCTCACTACGCCACGGGATATAGTGCCAAATTTTACGTCGAATAAATGACAAACAAAACAAGACACATTCATACAAAAGACAATGCGGGGTTTTTACACCGCATTTTAACTGTCAGATGTTCCTCGCTTCTAAATTTGCGTTGAATATAATTTTAGCGAGGCACAAACCACATTCATAAAACTTTTTAGATATAGTTGCCAAATGGCCAGATCATTGATGAAATTTTGTTTTCTTCTTTATTTTAAAACGCTAAGAGTGTAACAAGCAATTTTACCTTTAGTAACAAACGCGCCTCGAAAGTGCGACGTCCGCCATTGCATCGTCATTTCCCAAACATGGCGTGCGTCGGGTCGCCCGTGCGGAATCGTGCGAAGATGCCGTTTTATATCCGAAAGCAGGCCAAGCAGTTGGCACTTAACGTTGTTGAGGCACTTCAAAAGGAAGGCGGAATAAGTGCGAGCTTGAACTCTGTTTTGAAAAAAGCAGCAAAATGGACCAATGTGAGTCCGCGCACATTGTACAAGTGAATGGCCGAGTGCAAGCAAACCGGCAAGCCGTTGACCCCCAAAAAGCGTTTGAGCGGCGGCAGAGGCGGACAGCGCAAGAAACAGCATGGACAATTTTGACCTGAGGTGTTCTGCGAAGAGTCGTGCACAGTTTTTTGAACGGAACGAACTCCCCAGCGTGCCAAAACTCACGGAATATTTCCGGAATGAGGAATGACTTGCCAACTGTGGCGCCTGGACCATGCACAGGATGCTGAAGAAGCTTGGATTCAGGTTCAAGAAGCGATCACGGTAACGCACTCCTCATTGAGGCGACGCACATCGTGCAGTGGCGCTGTAAGTACCTGCGCGAAATACAAGAGCTGAGGAGCCAGAACAGGAACATTTTCTATATGGACGAAACGTGGGTGAACGCCAGCCACACGACTAGCCGAGTGTGGGTCGACGAGACCGTTGAAAGTTACGACCAAGCGAAGCGGCGTGGACTCTCAACAGGCCTGGAAAACCCGAGCGGCAAGGGCGGCAGACTCATCGTCATCCACTGCGGCAACGAGAACGGCTTCGCTGAAGGCGCTGGCGAAGTGTTTCGCGCAAAGAAGGGCACAGGGGACTACCATGAAGAAATGAATGGGGCACATTTCGACAAATGGTTAACGGAAAAGTTGCTGCCCCGGCTTCCGTAAAACAGTGTCATTGTCATGGACAATGCGCCGTATCACTCCGTGAAGGAAAACAAGGTGCCGCGCATGAGCAGCCTGAAAAAAGATATGCAGGATTGGCTGACACAAAAGGGCATTGCATGGACACAAGGCATGGTGAAGGCAGAGCTCATGAAGCTCGTAGAAAGTGTGCCCACAAGGTGCGACACGTACCGTGTCGACTGCATTGTTGAAGCAGCTGGGCACAAAGTTTTGCGCACACCGCCCTATCATTGCCAGCTCAACCCAATTGAGCTTGTTTGGAGCGACATGAAGGGTTTTGTCGCGCAAGAAGACAGGACCTTCAAGATGGAGCTCTTGGAGGACCTTGTCTGGAAAGGCATCAACCAGGTCACTGCAGCTAAGTGGAAGGCCTACGTGCAGCACACTGAGAACGAAGAGAAGAAAATGGCGAAGCTGGACCACATCATTTACAATGTGGTGGACAACATTTCGCCCGTGGTCATCAACATGGAAGGAGACAGCAGCAGTGATGACAGCAGCATGAGCGACGGTGATCTGGGATGCGAGCCCCTGAGCTGGGACTGAACAAGGCGTTGGTGCACTGAAGAGATCGTCATCAGCATCACCAACAGCCTACTCAGGTCCACTGCAAGATGAAAGCCTCTCCCATTCACTTCCAACCGCTCCTGTCCTGTGCTGCTCGAGTACATTCTTTGCCCCAGAATTTTCTCATTTCACCCCTCCATGTGTTCACCACAAATGTGTTTATACCTTTCACGTAACAAGGTAGGAAGAAAGGACCCTCCTCTTTTTTTCATCGGGACCTGTGGTGATTGAAGGAAGAAACACAGTTTATGTTCACTAGATTAAGTTTTCTCATAGATTGCAGTTTAGCCTGCACAGATATGTTTCGATCCCTGCTGCGGCGGCTGCTCTTCTGATGGAGACGAAACGCAAAAACGCCCATGTGTTCGAGATTTCCTTCCGCGCACGTTAAAGATCCCGAGGTTGCGTCAAAATTAATACGGAGCCCTCTACTCGACACACCTCATCGCCTGTGTAGCGGTTGGCGCGTGAAACCCACAATAATCAATCACAGATATGTTCCTTCACGCAGCCAGGTCGAGTCACGTTTACTTTGTTACTGTATGTCAACAAGATTTTTTTTACATTGTGCTGGTGTTTATGCGAACTGTGATAACAGCTTACGTATTACGAATGCCTAATGATTTGAGTTATTTACTTGCTCCATCTTCTTGGCAGTCACTGCTAGATTCCTACAACCAAGCAGTAAACGTTGTAGGGTGCTGGTGTTATGAAAAGTGTTTAAAAGTATACAAACTTATCCGCTTCGTTTGGCTGTGATATTCATGTGCGGGAAAAGGGTTTAAAAGGGGGCCCTAAAGGCCATATAACATTTCGTTTTAACTAAAAGGTCATGTGTTTTACAACTTCATTGATTTTGACTCAGTATTTGTTAATACCGTTTCCTCAGGAATTTGCGATTTGTGATGCTGCAAACTGTAGTGCGTGCATAGGGCATTGAAAGCTGTTTATATGTTTTTGGCGTTTTACGGTATTAACCCCCTCCTACTGCTGTGAGTGGTACAGGAAAGCTCTTTAAATTTTGAACTTTAATAATTGGAATTTATGGATAATTTGAACTGCAGAATTTGGTCCGGCCAAGCTCCATAGAACCCTACGTATAAATGGCCCATATGTCGAATGGGAGTGGGTTCTGCCACGGATGATTCGAACTATATGCCACCACGTCAGGCTCAACGCCTAGCACACGGCCGGAGAAACGCAAAGCCCAGTGCGGCCGTCCGCTTAATGGTCGTCATGGATTAGAATTATGCTCGCTCTCTTCAGTTTTGAAGGGGGGCTTTCGCTACATTCGCTTCGTTATTGCCAAAAAAAGTGCTTGAAGGACAAAAGGCAAACTGACAATGACTTTTTCATTACCCTGCAAATTGTTCATGTGCCTGGTGCTTTCTGAAGCAGTAGGCTGCAGATCTCTGAAGTGCAATAGGTATTTTTATTTTGTGTTTGTGGTTCACATGCTACAATTACTCCACTGTGTACTTTTGCATGCATGTGCTACACTGGCGTGAAGGTTTTAATCGTGCTTATTGTGACAGCTTTTGGCACATCACAACTGCCTATTTATTCTAGTCATTACATGTTGCTGTTGTCGACAGCTGCTACTGGATATGTATAACTAAGCAGCAAGTGCTGTGAGGTGTTTGGTGTCCATGAAAAGCAGTTCAAATGTGTGAACATATACCTGCTTTGTCTGTGATATTGTGGATTTTTGTGCTTTGTGATTTTGTTATACTGTGGTTTTGTCTGTGATATTTTATTACTGTGGACACTGTCCAACGCAGGACGGTCAATTCAAGCACGTGCAATAAACAAGTACATAAATGTTTCAATCCATGACTCCACCACTCGTGGTGGTTAGGCTATTCCCCCCAGTTATGGACACGTGGGAAAATAAACGTGAAAATATCAGCTCGTGCAAAGTAGAGCGTTGAGGTTGGCAGGTGCTGGGCAAGCTTGTCGAGGGGAATAAAAAATGTGAGGGGTCAAGCGCTACTTTGTGATGGAGAAACAGGGTTAACGCACGTTTGCGGTGGTGGTGAAAAGATTTTATTTGAGCTCGGGGGAACGGGGGGGAGGTGAATGCTGGCGGACGAAAAGCAAAGAAGGGAATATTGCTGAGGACTCCACACTCTGTCATCCATGTAACCAGTCATACCACCTGTAACAGGAAAAAAAGTATGTTGTGCTAATAAGTTTTTTGTGCCTGTCCTAAAAGCACTAGAAATAACCAGACTATAAAACATGTATATTAGTCTTTTTTGTAAGATGACACGTATCATCCTGTACAAAGGGGAAACCAATAGCAATCATCATCATCATTGGTCAGCCTCCCATGTCTGGGAAGGCCACGAGCCACACTGATTTCAGTGTTCGCTGCACCAGGAGCAAGAGCCACTCCGCTGCTGGGCTGGTCAGTGCCGACTCCACAGCTTAGGGGTGGGGGAGTGAAGAGGAGATGAAGGATGCTCTTGAGGGGGTTCCCTATTGAAACAGTCCATTGTGGCACCACAAGAAACTTCACCTTCAACGTTTTCAATCTTCCCCTTACTCGTAATGTTTATACATTATGTTGGGCAAAAATGTTGGAATAAAAATCCTGTTGATCTTAATAATGATCAAAATTTTCTGGAAAAACCATTTTTCTGTTGTCATATGCCTGAAGACTGTACCCCTGCATTAGAAGTATACTTTCTTTTCCTGATCGGAGTATGATTATTTGTGTACTATAGCAAAGATTGAGTCCTTCTTTTCTAAATAGGTTATTACACGTTATGTATTATGCTGCATCTGTAATTACTAACTTAATTATAGCTACAGTATATTTGGTATTCTGATAACTAATAATATGACTGCTTGTAACATGCATTCCTAAGATTGGACTGACAATAGCCCTTAAATCAAAGTATGCTACACCTTTTTATGTCGCCTCTAAGGAACACCACAACAATTTGTTGTCAAAATCTCGACACCCCCAACAAGCACCAGAACCTGTAGTGCGCTAATAGCTGTAGTCAAATTCGGTAGTCATTTCTGTGTGTGAGGGATTAATAGACAGATCAGGCAGGGTAAGAACAGGTGGAGAACCGAGCTGTCATGCCACACATGCACAAGAACGTGCATGGGCTGAAGAATGTGGGATCCCGCTACAATGTAGGACTTCTTTTAAGCCAAAAAGAAATGTAGGCGGGCCGGTGCTTGAACTGAAAATATCCAGAAATTACCTAAAATTGTTTTCTTTCGAGCGCAGTAGTTTTGGTCACATCGCGTCCCTCACCAGTTCATATCAGTTGTGCATTATTCACTTGTGCATTTTACAAACAAATATATGCTCTGTATTAACTCATTCCATTTACGAAATTTTGTAGGCGTTCATTACTCGAACTGTGCTGTGAAGAACCCTCTGCGTTTGTGGAAGGTACTCCAGAACCACTTTAAGGCGCACAGCTTCATACTTGTTTCATCATCATTTAAGAGTCATGAAAGCATACACAACAGGATTAAGGCGGAATTTCTTGTTGCAGATGCTGGTTCCTCAGATGACAGACTGCTTTCAGCCTGCAAGAGGGAAAAAACACAAATTACAAGAATCAGTCTTCCAGTATGTCAAATCTTGCTTGCACATTTATCTCGAGTTGTGGTAGAGCATCCTACCCTTCAAAATGATTTGCCTAACCTTTGTATGGTGATTTAGGTCAGTGGACACTATTTTTACAGCTTACATTACACTGGGACATACTTCGCAGTTGACGCAAGTTATTATTAGCGCACTGTTAATTACATGAGAATCGAAAGCCGGACTGATTCCTGTTGCTCTTTTATTCGCAATTCTCTTCTGCCTAAGCATACGGTTAGGCAGAACGTTTAATATCATTATTCTTAGGTTCGCCTGTAACTGCGTTTTACAACCCGGCGTCCTCTGGTGAAACGTGCAAAACTAAAACATTAGGAAAGCGTTAGGGCATGTTACATTAGGATAGCGTGAGGGCCTATTACAATGATTCGCGCTTGTTATTTCGTAGCATCTGATTGTTCTTGCGTACTGGGAAACGAGCAACACAATTGCAACACCACATTCTACTCACCTTCCCACGCCCGCAGTCGAAGGGAGTTCCCAGACGATAGAGCGCCCTCTGAGTGCGCCGACTCGGACGGTCGTATTTGGAAGCACATAGGAAGTCATTCCAGTAAAAGCGTTTGACACGGCAAACTGCGCTAGCAGCAATAGTATCACCAAAACACACACTGCACGGCTGCATCGCTTTGCCTCGACGTTTTTGCTCGAAGCTTCAGCGCTCGGCTACACAACGCAGGTTGCATCTTGGAGCACAACGGTAACGCGATGTCTCTTCGCTTTTATTTGTTGCTACGTGAGTGCCTCACAAGCGTACAGACGGCTATCGGCTATCCGATGCCACGGCTGCATTCATCGGTGATTCCCCTCTAGCCAGCTCCAGCCATATTTGATTACGATTTTGGCGGAGGAATACGTTTACGGAACCGTCCGTGCAGTCCGTGGGACGGTTTGCCTGGGAATTGCCATCTTTCCAATAGCCTCTTCTGATTGACTTTCAATGTCAAACCAAATTATGAAAGCCAATCGAACTCAGTGCGGAAAACGTCATCTTGATATGGCGGTGTTCACGTAAATTCAAGAGTGTTGACCTGATTGGTTAAATTTCATAGCATTCGCAGTGCTGTGGCTAGCTTGTGGTATGAACTTTAACTTCCCGAATAACCTGGAAATCCCACGCACCATGCCCCATTGCAACATCCTGGGCTCAGAAGAAGCAGCCTTAACCCTTGCGGTTGTACAGATCGCTCGCGGTGCCTGGCCTGGGATCATCGTCAGTGACCCTCAGGCCACCCTGCCAACATTACCAACGGCAAGTGGAGCCCCCTGCTGAAAGCATCATCATCACCAGCCTATCTACGACTACTGCAGGGCAAAGGCCTCTCCCATTATTCTCCAATTACCCCGGTCCTGTGCTAACTGCGACCAATTTATCCTCGCAAACTTCTTGACCTCGTCTGCCCATCTAAATTTCTACCGCCCCCTGCAACGCTCGCCTTCTCTAGGGATTCACTCTGTTACACTTAATGACTAACGGTTGTCTTGCCTTGGCATGACATGCTCCGCCGACGTCCACTTCTCCTTCTTAATTTCTACTAATAATTCCTTAACACGCGTTTGTTCCCTGACCCACTCCGCGCTCTTCTTGTCCATTAATGTTACCCCTACCATCTTCCGCTCCATTGCCCGCTGATTCGTTCTCAATTTAAGTTGAACCCTCTCAGTGAGCCTCCATGTTTCTGCCCCGTCGGTGAGTACCGGTAAGATGCAGCTTTCATACACTCTCTTCTTCAGAGACAATGGTAGGCTGCGATTCATTATCTGAGAATGTCTGCCGTATCCACTCCACCCCAATCTTATAATTCTAATTATATCTACCCCGTATCGTATCTACCTCGTATCGTAAGTATCGTTAGTCGCAAGTGTTTACGCGAGTATTTTATAAACTTACCATGTGTACCTTAGTGTGTTTGTATTATAAATTTTATTGCTTGTGACGTTGCGTACTTATGACGCATGTATGTTTTATGTCCCTGTATAGAATTCTCAATGTATGAGTGTACATTGATTGTATGAACATTACTTAGGTCAGTGAGAATGTATCGGTATTTTTGTGTTTGTTTCGTTACTTCGAGCGAGATGTAAGTGTACAGTAATTTATTTTCTTCTTCCTGTAAATTGTCAATGTTGCATTGTTGCCATTATGTACAAAGGCTCCTGGGCCCCTATCAAGCTGCTCATTGCAGCTTTTAGCCCAGGAGACCATCCAGAGCTAGACTTGTGTGTATCTGGTGAATAAAATTTGACTTGACTTGACTTGACTCACGGTTTGGATCCGGGGTCACAACTTCGCCTAAGTAGATATATTCCGTTACCAATTCCACTGCCTCAGCAACTATATCAAACCGCTGCAAGCATACTATGCACCATCCCCGAGACTCCGCACTTACCTCCCATACGTCTCCTTTGGACCCCGCCCAGTCGGGCCTGGAGGGGATCATGAGCTGGCCTGCGAGCTCACAAACCTGGCTTGAGATCATCCTGCCACTCCTCCTCTGTCAGCCCCGCTCAATTTTCAAGATGCCGTCATCCACTACAAGAACACTAGACGCAATTACTCACACCCGCATGCCTAACACACTCGATACCAAGCGGCCGTATTACGGCAAATCCAGACGAGCACCCTCCCTTCCCGTGCACTGTACACCATAATACACCCAACCTTATACAGACCGCTCTGCCCTTTCTGCGGAGTCCGCGACAAATCAACGCATGTAATAGCACTGATTCATTATGCAGATCAACGATTTATTCACGACGAGTCAGACTAGGTGGGCCCATTGCCTAGTCCCAACAAGGCCGCCCAGACAGCTCTCGTTGCTCTGGCTATCTGTGCTGGTCTCGCTTTTTCAGCGAGACCCGCCACAGCATTGACCTCCGTAAGCAGCCCAGCGACGGGCGCCACCGTCGGGTGTTTGAGCTGTACTCGGCCGCCGATTTTTTTAGAAGCTATCGGGCCACTGAATAAAGGTTTCTCTCTCTCTTCTCTCTCTCTCTCTCTCTCTCTCTCTCTATCTATCTATCTATCTATCTATCTTCTATCTATCTATCTATCTATCTATCTATCTATCTATCTATCTATCTATCTATCTATCTATCTATCTCTGTCTCTCCCTGTTCTGTATCAGAAAAGCAACAAACCTGCAGTTTCGATTTTCTGTGCGATTCTTTGTACCTAAAAACGATTTCTGGAACCGCCCGTGCTGACGAAAGAGAGAGACATACGTCTTACGCTTTAAAACACCTCGTCTAAAGCGAGGTGTTCCTCAGCGATATCAGCGTTCTAAAGCGCATGCGTTCTACCAAATCTCCTCCACGCGCCCTGGTGAAGAATGTAAGAATGCTTCGTCGTCGTCATCGTCGTCGTCATAGCTTTTGCGGCTCCGCTCTACACCTCTCAGATTTTGGGCCACTGTTTAAAGGGCATCGTCCCGTGCTCAAGACAGAGCTAGCAGGAACTCGTTTGTGGTTTATTAGACTTGAATAAGACTGGGTGGTACATCACATCATCTTGAATGATAGGCGTTCATGCGCGCCACGTGGATGCTCCAGGCACAAGCTTGCCACGTGTTGTTGACACAGAGCCATCCGGAATACCGTCTTATTTATTCTCGCTGAGCTTACGCAGTACTTTGCATCGTCAAAACTATACCTGAGTAGCTTTTCCGTAGTTACGCAATTGTAACCCCAATATTTTTTCGCTAAAGGTAGCCTTAATATTGATGTGTGCATTACAGTCATGCGCAAAACAGAAATCAGCTTCAAGGCGTATACCGGCATCCCCATAGACACAAACATCCATCACTATCCAATCCAAACAATCCGTCAACAGCACGTGAGTAAATTTGGCCTCTACGTTACTTGATAGGCATACCTTTGCCCGCTGTTGCGAATATTTATTTACAAAATAGTTTCCCTGAATAAATTATTTTCAGAATTTTATTGGTAATCTTATTTAAGCGTCACAATTGCGGCGCGTTATAATCGTGCTAATACGATATTCTTCCTGAAAGTTGACGACTGGTCGCGGTTGTGGGTCTTTGCTCTGCCTTTCGCACACAGCAGACCTGTCTCTATCTTCTACAAATGGCACGTCGTATCTGTCGTCGTCAGCAAGCGTTGCTGAAACCTGGGAGATGCATTAAGCCTCGGGAAACTGTCATCAAAATACGTAAGCACCGGTTATGTCGAACACTGATGTTTTAGGGTCCAGCATGCAAAGTTCCAGGACGGGTTTCTTAGGTTCGTCAACCTGCATTGCGATTGATTTTTAATTTGGCTTAAAAGGGCGGTTTACAGAGGTGAAGTCTGAATTTAAATTGCACTCGTAAAGCCGCAAGAGAACATTTTTACGTCGCAAAGTAGTTCTCTTTTGCCCGACAAAGCGTTTTGCATGGGAAAGCAATTATCGTTTCCGCGCTATCGTGGTAAAAGTTTGAGCTTAAGAATTTCATGCCTAAACGCGCACCGTAATGAAGTTCTCCGGCATAATTTTAAATACCAAGCGTCTTTCACGCGCGCCAAAAGGTTGGCTAAGGGTACTCTTCTTTTTTAGCTTCCACCTGAAAACAAGCCAGCGTAGCCGATGTCGAAGCGCACTCGTTGAGCTCAGCAGCACAACGCCGTAGTTACTGAGCCACCGCGTTGTGCTCAGAAATTGGTCAGAGCCGCAATTTCTTATAGATCTAGGTACCCTTTGGTAGCTAACTAGGTGGGATAAAAAGCGGAGCTCCTGGTAACCAAAATAATACTTTTCCGGCTTGGGTGTGAGTCCGGCGGAAGGTGCTGCCTGAAGAACAAATGAAAGCCTTGGCAAGTGTCGTCAATGGAAAACAAGCGCTTTCGCGCTTTCTGGTCGGACAACGCGGCGTCTACCACCCGTTGAAATATTGCTTAAGCTAAGCATAAGCGAAATGGGGGGAGCCTAAATTTATGGAGTCCATCTGGTGTCCGCAAGGCAGTTTTCTTCTCATCCGGCTGATCGACCTCGGTTAACTGCTAGTAAACATACCTAAAATCAAGTGACAAAACATACTGCGCGTCCGCTATCCGCCAAAAGAGTAATCAATTTGCGGGAGCAAACAGTTTCTACTGCGCCTTTATACCGCCTGGTTGGGTCCTCTATGGATTACGGCAGTGTGGTGTATGAGTCAACCACGTAATTAGCGCTAAAATGCACGAACCAGTGACGCAATTTGGTCACTGAGTTTCGTCTGGCGCTTTTGGTACCAGCCTTCGACACAGTCTTAACGTAGAGTGCCACAAATACTGCTTTGCCCACAAGGGAACGTATGTTGATTGTTATATGCCTTTAAACTTTCATGAACGATTAACCGGTCTTTTAAACCTATTTTTAACGTTTTATCCGCAGCCCATTCTCCTATTCGTTCCTTCTCCTTCCTCAAACAGATCTATACCGGAATCGTCTGAATTGGCATACTCTTTTTTAGACGCCTGCCAAACATCTCAAACCGATTTTTTGCCACTCGGCAGCTTCACCATCAGCCGTGTGGCATTATTTGTAAAAATTCCGAAAACCGGATAACGAAGAAGAGTAATTCTGCAGCACGTTTTATTTTTACAAAGAAAATATCGGCGAGCATAAGTTTAGTGACGCATGAAAAACTTGCTCCACCATGACCTGAGGTGCACACGGTCCCAACCTTGTTGGATGTACAACGATAAAATTAAAAGTCAGTGTATTATGGCGGAGGTGTATGTTATTTTTGGTTGTGCAAGTCTTATTTTTGTGCAACATATCCATCATTTTGTCATTTATACAAGAGTTTTGAGTGTTCTGAGTGCATTTTCATCCACAAAGTCACCCAAAAGCCACGTCATAATTCTTGTTCTTGAGGCAATTAAAGGAATGTGAATTTGCAATGTTTGGGATGGGCGTCAGCAGGATTTAGTCTCGAGAGGGCAAAATCATTGTGTCGAGGGGAAAGACGCAGAGGTTGAGGGGGCCGGGCATTTGTTCTGGCGTGGCTTGGCGGCGCGGGGCAAGTGTTAATTTTGACCCCCTCCTCCTCCCTCCCCCTCTGCCGATGCCCATGGTGTTTGGTTCCAGGCAATTCGGGATCGCTGGAACTGAGACCGGATATCAAATGGCCGCGGCAGCTGCATTTACAAACATGGTGATCATAACTACCATACCACACACCGAACTCAAGCCACACATCAGACAACTTCGTAAAATATGGCAGCCAGACAGGAGTATACAGACACAATTTACACGTAATAAAGCCACTCTTGGGACGATGCACTGCAGTATCACACAACAGATTTATCAAAATTGCTTGATCTAGATTATGAATAGGCTATACGCCAGCGACAGAAACGCCCACACTAGCTCTTCAAGACACGTGTGTAGCAGTTGGGGAGAGGGCCTATCGGTAATCAACGTTCTAATTCAATGCAAGGCAATTGACAGAACCCGACACAGACAATTTCCACAACCCTGCAGCCGACATGTTGACTGATGAGCCTTCTTCGCACAAGTCATAGGTACCCCTGCAGGCCTGCTCTACTTCTCCAGCAACCACTTGCAGATTTTGAGTGACCTCCCGAAAAGACCTGTTCGCTCAACGGTTGTAAGAACAGCTGCTGGAGACGCTCAGAGGACCGGCGCCTGTCACTGCGCAATGGCGGGTTCACAGTACCATGGCGTAGCTGGAACATCTGCAACAGTCGCGAGGACCACGCTGCATATAATCACTGGCTTTTATGTCATCGGCATCTACATGTCCTTTAGATAACCTGGACGTACCTTCTCACTACACCAAAACAGCGCGATGAGAGTGGCGGTCTTCGCCTCCAATATTGGGCTTGCCCCCATCTCAGACGGGAATGTTCTGCTACATTCGGGCATCATATGAACTGTAAAAATAGGTATGGTGCAACTGCTTAAACAGAAAAAACAGTGCACGAACAAATCCAGAGAAGACTTGCCTCACGCCGCGCTGGGTGTTCTTTCTCCCCTGGTTAAAATTTTCTTTGGTCCAGTCTTTTGCGCAGTTTATTCGTTCAAGCAACATCACACGAAGAGGCGCAAATCACAGCAGCTCTTCACATCCCACCATGCGGCAGCAGTGTACGGCATCGAGTATAAGTTACTCCGCAACCTTGACAACCACAAAATTACGCAGCTTATGGTTACCTGTAACAATGCTTGGGACAAGGGCAGCCCTTCACAGAAACGAAAGCATGCGGACATCATGTCAGCACTCAAGCCCGGTACCACTCTTACTTAGTAACCTCGCCAAGGTTCCTGATGTGTCTGGACAAGCTATTCGAACACATAATTATTTCCAGGCTCCTACCACACCCTGCAGCAAACCCTGTTTTCCGACCCTGCGTTCGGTTTTCGGTGCTACTTGGGCAACTCAAGCAGGACATCCCATAGACTATCCCAGAAGAGCTCAAACACGTGTCATTGTGGATCTCGTCCTAACAGGTACATCTGATAACGTTACACGAAGCTCACTATTGACAATATGGCATCACGCAACTATGGAGAACATTCCTACAATTCTGTTTGAGCCTTCTTTGTCAATAAAAGAACCGCCATTTGGCCAGGTGAGAAACACTAGCAACCCTTTCAATTGACCTGAAGATGAATGCGACAGGGATTAGTTCTAATCCCGATCCTCTTCAATGTGGTCATGGCTAGGCATCCTGCCCCCCTCACCTCAGTTCCTCACCCCTACCATGAGCTGTACGTGGATGGCGCAATCATAGGACACCACGGAGACCGGACCGCCAAATTGAAGATTCCCTACCAGAGGCAGTGAATGCAATTCAGCGCTCGGCCTCACTGGTAGGCCTGTCCTGCTCAGGACTGAAGTTCGAGAACATTCTATTCCCTCACCACAGGCGCGCACGAACCACGCAACAAGTCTTCGTCTAGTTTGTAAGTGTCTCCATTCTCTACGTTGCTGCGTTCGAGCCCTAGGCCTTAATTTGCCGTCCAAAACCTTATGGCTGTTATTCACTGCAACTGTCAGTTTACAATTGAACGCTGGCCATCAAGCGCGCCTTGTGCATTTAAGATAAACCATTCGATATAAAATCGGTTCAATAGCCTTCGAAAGGCCGTTGAAATAATTAAAAGGGACGCGTAGCTCAGGTGTAAGCGACAGACACTATCGCTATTCACTCTTTGACCCCAGCATCATGCGTATCCTACATAAGGCTCATTGCCTGTCCAGCCACCGAAGCCCAGGACTCAACAAAACGGGCACCCACTGCATAGTACAATTCATGATCACCGGTCAACTAGCCTACACGTCACCTTTCAAAGCCTGCTCCGCTCCGAGCTCCGTACCTCAACATTCTCTTACGTAGGGCCATATAGGCTGCCCTGAACACTTCCACACAACGTATTGCGTGATATGGGTGACCATTGATGCCCAAAAAAGCTGGCCATCTTACCCGCACCGCTCCCCACGTGCTCACCCTAGCGGGATACTCCTCTCGGCTTACCAGATACAGCAGCGCTATCCTTGACTTCTCTCAACCTTACGAGAGACCTTCCTCGGTAGGAGTATGCACGTGCACTACATCCAGGCAGCCACCATGCCCGAGCCGCCCCAGTTTCGCCACCCCAACCCCAACAACAAAGCCGCCCCAGCCAACCCCAAAACAATAGTGGCTGTGGTCACTACAGCTGCGGTCAATGCGCACATATCAAGCTCGGCGCGCACCGACTGCAACGGGGTGGCCGAGGAAACGGCGCTGTCCCACACCACCATCGCGCGGCTCGCAGAAGCCGAGGATGACGATATTCCACCCTGGAGAATAAAAGCTGTTTCCGAGTCCGACTGATGGGAATACTTATGTAGGCGTGTCTCCGTTCAGGCACACAGTGCATCCCCAAACTGCGAGCCATTTATGCTCGTCGGGGCCGCTGGTCGTGCCTCTTTTCCTCGTAATAATCGCGCACGCGCTCTCGCCCCAAAAATGATCTACTGGGCAAGAGAAGAACCAAAACGACAGATCCAGGGTGACTAAAGTCATCAGCTTCCACTACCGCCTGCCATGTTCCTCTCATTTATATACTCACCCTCCCGTCATACGGCACACAAAGAAAACCGGAACCTCCATTGCATTACTCATTATCCCACGCAGAATCAACCCATCATAAGGCTTAGCTCCAGTCAAGGCTTTTCAAACTTACAATATTTTCTTTCCCTCCAAATATCCGGGCTTGTCACAGCCCCAGTCCAACTACCATTCAGTACGGGAATGCCGCGACCCCTCGATTTACTCACCCTTACACACACCCCTTATTTTATTTCTCCTTTGGGAGTAGGCTCTGTCCAGCAGTGTTGTGGAGTTACCAGTCCGGAATTGGAATGAATCCGGAATCATTCCACATTTTTGCGACCCCGGAATGGAATGGGAATGGAATGGCGACAATACTTGAAGGAATGGAATTGGAATGGAATTAACCGCTTTTTGCCTGGAATGGAATGGGAATGGAATTACATATATTTTTCGCGAAATAAAGCGCACTTTTTCTTCTACGCGCTGTTTTTGGTCAAAATATGCAAAAATACGCAAAAGATTCCACCAGCCCAAGTTCAAACATTAGTAAGCCGTTAGCCTTGAATTTAACAATAACTCAGTACTGTTAAAATCGATTGGCTGATTACAAGCACGTTATATTTATAAGCAGCGATTCTACTACAATTATGTCCTTAAATACAGCGCTGCTACGAAGTTCGTCGCGATTTTCCGCCTAATAAACGCGGCTCTAAGCCGTTGGCATCCGTCGTGGGGAACTACCGCGGTGGCATCCCCCCCCCCTCCCTTTATCTCTCCCACCAACTTCGTCTTGTGATTTTTTACCTTGGTGGCGCCTTCACCCTGGCTGCGAGCTGTCTCCCTACGCTTCACTTTTGTTTTTTGCGTCCGGAGCCGCCGGCGATCGCATCCCACCTCGCCGTCATCGGGACGCTGGCGCGGTGCTTGTGTCCACTATCCCAGCATACACTAACGTGAGAAAAAAGAATTCTCCCTGCGCATTAGTTCCCACCGAGACACCCATACAAAGGTCGCGCACACTCTAAGCACAGCCTGAACTTTCGATCGCGCGCAGTGGATGATACCTGACGCATGTAACTAAGCTTCGGCAAGGGCGACATTGCATACTTGCGCACACGCAAACACAGGAAGTTCTGAACCTATCCGTGCTTTCAAAGCGCGCTTGACATGCGTGAGTGCTGACGACCTGTACGGCCCGTGATCCGTATTTGGTGCAATGGCAGGACAAGGTGCTCGAGCGGTAATTCTTCCAACTGATGCCACCAGATCCGGAGGTTCTGTTCCTCGTTAACAAAATAATGTTCTAACCATGCTCACGACCGCTCCATACGCGTGTTAACTGCTTAAGGAATATAATGTCTTCTTCAACCATACTTTTGTCAGCACAAAAATAGAACATGTCGTCACGTTAGCATTAATACATTCACACTTAAACAATATTAAAGCATCACAACTCGTAAAGACGTGCTCACCATGCAAATACTATAATAACTACCTCGAGAACTGCTCCTGTATGAATTAGTAGGGTGATTGCACTGAACGAGATACGCCAGAAAGCCATTATCCCTCGACCTTGGTTACGTGTTTTTTTGTATTTTAGCAGTTCTTAACGCGTGTAATAACATCAGCTTAATGGTGGGTTCATTAGTAACTTGATAATCACCCGATAAAACGTTGAGGAATTAGAGGAATGGAATTGAACTGCCCGGCAATTCCCGGAGTGGGAATGGGCGATGTTCCGGCATTCCGAGAAATTGAAAGGAATGGAATTTAGGCAACTTGTAATTCCCCGGAATGGAATTGGAATGGAATGGGGACGCCCATTCCGCAACACTGCTGTCCAGTACTTCCCCACAAGGCACGCATTGGCGATCGAGTGGGCCCACTAGATAGCACCCGCCATTGGAACCTTCTATAGAGGACACCACTCAACTAAGTAGCTCCTTCAGCACGCAATTACTGCAATACACGTTTTCACAACCACCACCACAACCACCACAACCATCACCGCCACCACTACACCAGGAACATTTTGTTGCTGTGGAGGAGCGAGTAAGACACACTGCGGATGAGTCAGGGCATTAGACAGCTCACTTGCAACACTTCTTACCTGGGTTCAGGTGGGACGACTGCTTGTCGGATCCATTCGCATGCGACTTTGGCGATGGTAGCAAAGGCTGGTTTTTGGAAATTCGGTGGTTTTGCACAATGATTCCGGCGAGAACACCCAGAAAACGTTTCCCGGCTGTAGAAATGAGGCCTACTCGGCAACTGTGCTGTCCTGTTGACTGTACGGACGGCAGCGTTCTAGAAGTGCAAAATCGATGGTGCAGCACCTTTCACAAGTTCTTCCAGTGGCGTGAAGGGGTACGCCCAAATTCAGCCAAAAAACTGCTCCTTCGTACCGTGCATGATGTACCAAAGGGGCTTTGACTCACAGATGTCGGGATCAGCTCAGTTTAAAAAGAGACAGTGAATGGTAACTACGACGCGATGCTGATGTGTTGGAAAGCTTGCGTTGGAGGTGGTGCTATGATCGAAAGCACAATTAATGGTCCTCAAACCATGTGCTGGCACTGACCTCTGACGAAAAGCAAACGTTTCTTAACTTTTATGAGTATTCCAGGAGACCCATTTGCGTTGGCCAAGCCAGCTCTCACGTCCTGGAACGGTTTTTTTATGGAAGTTGGTTGGCACTAAAAGTTGTCACCTGTGTGTTTGACACTTTCATTATGATTTTCACTTGGCGAACATGAACTCACCTTCCATAACCGGGGAAGGGGCGAACTTTCGATGTACGTATCAGTAGGTGAAGGCTGCTGCAATAAACACGAGTGTGAATGACCCGAGGGCTCCCAGGGCTTGACGCATGGCTGGAATCAGGTATTGTAGACATATGGAATGTCTACCCCACTCCTTAATCACTGTTGCTTGTTGAAGATTCCAACTACCGAGTTGAAATAAAAGCCAACGAAACATCCTTTTCGGCTTACTTGTGCCTGCAATACTAAAAAGGAGGGCACAACAAAAAATTGTGGTCACATGCGAGGCACCACTCCGCGAATCAGCGTTCCGCGAATCAGCACGTAGAGTACAATGAATTCTACGTGCTGCATTGAAGAACCTTCTGTCGTGCGTCTTTGTGACTACACTCCATAGCAATCGCGACAATATTGCACAACTTCATTTATAAAGGCGATAGTGTTTACGGGCTATGAAAACGCCAAAATTGGGATTTGTCTATGGACCACTCCGTACAAACGCTCAGCCACAAGTTGAAACATGAGTTTCGCCACTAGTTATACTAGTTGCGAAACTAGTTGCAGGCCAGACTGTTTCAAAATAATAAACCACCAGTTTGATCATACATGCTCACTTTAAGCAGCACAAAATGGATCTGAGGTGAGTTTGCAACCGGATTTTATAAATGCGCGACAGGTGCAATGACCTTTTTCAATTTCAATTTTCAATTTGTTTATTTCCACTCCAAGGAGCAGTGGGCTCGGAAATAAAGCTCCAGCGAGCTTGACAATGTTCCCAAGCCCAAGAGAGTACGGCAGCATGCATTTACAATAATGCAGTCACAATCCCCCCTGTGTTGCAAAAAGAGAAAAGTATGGTACACAGAATTATAACAAAACAAAGTAGTAAATCATTTACACAATGTTAAAGGAAAAGAACAGATCGGTATAACGTATTACACTGTGAAATGTTACACTCCTATACAGACACAAAGCACAAAAAAATGAGCAAAGCAGGGACAAGCATGATAGCGGAAATACATGTAACGAAGCAGCGTTTTCGAAGAGTAGCATTAAAATGCAACAATTAAAATTCACATGCGAGAAATTCAAATTCAATAATTCAATTCAATCAGATGCAACAATTAAAAACCAGAAAAAAGAAATACCCGCATGAAACAGCGTTCTCGAGAAGCAAAAAAAAAAGACGTGAATACATTTCGTAATGGCTTCAAGTTTAAGCAAAAAGTACGCAGGTGTGATGGGGAGCACGACTAAATATCTAATCCATTTCTGGCTAAGCTGTATAAAAGCGAAGGAAGGGTGTGACGCAGCATTTGAATGCCGTAATTGGTTCTCGGCGTCGTTACGTCGATTTTTTAAATGCAGAGCATTTGTATAACTCACGATGTCACCCGTGCGTCGGCGTCCGCAGCAGCCAGCCTCCCCCTACACTATAAAAAAGAAATAACAGTTACCGGCGCCTGCTTTCGATCCCACGACCCTGCGGGCGGAACGCAAGGTACATGGTGCTCTACCCACTGCGCCACAAAACCGACACAGAATCAAAGGCTACGAACGCGCCTTATATCCTTGACTCATTCAAACTACGTCGTCAGCGGCGTGCGTTGGCGACTCAGCGGCGTGCTAGCGGCGTGATAGCTGCGTGGTGTACACGTGATAGCACCAACCCCCCAAACACTAAACGTTAACGCAATACACCCACCCCCCTATGCGACGCATTTACTCGAGTCCCCCTCGCGGGGAGATGGGCCCATTTTTTATTGTGGCGGAAGGTACACGTTGGGGCATGCGCTTTCAGCTCACCTTGGTCACAAAGAAAACATACGTTACTTTTTACTTCGTGCTTATTGCGCAATGCCAGTCGCAGTTGGTACAAACAAAATATCTTTGGTACGTTGGCAACGTGAAAATGTTCTGCTGTTGGGTGATCCCTCAGTAAATTATAAATTATGCTTAAAGCCTTTTTCAGTAAAATGTGCACTTTCTCGAGATTTGTGTTTGTAGCTGTGCCCCAGACGAGAGTGCAGTAACTCAGCTGCGACATAAATATTGATTTAACAAAAGCAATTTGATACTTCTTGGAAATAGATCACCGTGACGGTATAAAATACCAACAAAACGTGCAGCCGTCTTCTGGAAACGCCGGGTCGCTGGCCCCATGGGTCATATAATTCCATCAGGTTAGAAGAATTGTAGTCTGTATCTCTTAAAATTACAATAAATGTTATCAGTTCAGCTTTTCAACGTGGTAATTTGAAGTTTGTCCCAGAAACCCTACTATCAGAGAGAATGACATCAGCAAAGATAATGAAGTGAGCTTGCTGTGTTCGCAGGCAGTTCCAGAGCAAGCCGAAAAAACGGAGAAACCAAGCCACCTTTAGTTGCCCTCATGTAAATAACTGTTAGGCTGTCATTTTTCTGGTTTTTAGGGTCCCGGGGATTTTCCAGCAACCACAGCCTCATTTCTCCGTCGTGGTGGGTATAAGTGAGCATTACCTGATATCTGTTCGTATCCGTCAAAAGGGGCGGTTTTGTCTTTCGAGATATTTATATACGAAACATGTCCCAAATGTCGCGGAATCCATCGTCTTTATTCTGTGGGCACGTCTATGCGGCGGTCGCCGGACTACCAGCGGTTTTTGTGACATTACTGTAAGCATGTGTAGATTCTTTTCATGAAAAGAGAATTTTCGTTTGCGGAAAAGATTATACGTAATAATTCTCACCGATGGTGTCCCGTCTACGCCAGCAGTTCAATTCTGGTGGGTAAGGAATTGGTTTTGATGAGCCGTCTAACCCCGCTCCTTCGCCCATTGTTTCTCCTCCTTCCCTCACCTTCCTTCACTCCATCGACTTCGCTGCCGCCGTCTCATTTGCACTTTATTAAGCTTCATAGAGATAACTACGCCGCGCTTTCCGCACATGACGCTGCTTGTGCTAGGCCACTCAACGTGGAGCTTGTTTCTTGACGGGAGTATCCACATGGATTCTATTGATTGTTTGTAGGGCTCTCGAAGGTGGCTACTACGATTCCTGGCCCGTACGAATGAGCACTGTTCCGGTTTCATGTGACAGATAACTGAACACCCCGCGAATAAGAGCTAAAAAGTCATTTATTGGAAAAGAGCCACCACGAACAAATCAAAAGGTTTGAACATTATTTTTATTGTATCTACATGAAGAGAATACAGCAAGTAAAAGTGATACTGCTAGCACCTGTTATACCATTTCTTGGTCGTCGCCCTGCCTGTAGGGGCCTGTTCAGCCATTTCTAGACGAATCCGGCCGTTCTGGTTGTCTCTATCTTTCCGCTTCTTGGGGGATCCAGCACGCTTTTTGATCAATGCTGCGAGTGTAGTGAAGACTTTCTCCACGTTTGTACCACTCTTTGCACTGGCTTCAAGAAATGGAATACCAAGCTGTTTTGCGAGCCTCTGAAAGGGGAAACAATTATGCCGCTCGGTATTCGATGCTAAAGCTCTCGAAGTACATTTGGCTTCAAAATTACAGGAGATGGAACACCAGCCTGTGAAGCAGTGGGTCTGTTTAGGAAACAAAAATGCGTTGCACGCGCTTAGATGCAGAGATGCACTCCTCCTGTGAGGATGTTCTTGATGGGCATCACTGTTAGGTGTTGGTGCAAGGTGAGCAGTCATCTGCGACAGGCAAAATCTGGCCTTCACATGCCTACAATTCTAAATTTCAGCTGGGTATGCAGATGATGCCCTTTTCCTCAACGTGCTTAGATGGTGTTCTAAATAAATTGAGGAATAAATATATTTCAAATGCAGGGATCGAAAGCCTTGTATGGGGCATTGTGAGTAAGGGTAGAGGATAAAGACAGTGAACGGATGGGATTTATTCACTACGAGTGCAGGCCGCACGCACAAACGACTTCATTTAGGTCATTTTTTCAGTAGAATATTGCTGCGACCCATGTATGGGTTTATTTATTTATTGTTTATTTTTACTGCCGGGCCACGCCCGGCTTGTTATCTGCGTTCGAAACGAAGCGCGTCTTCCATTCTTTACTTTTATGCCGCACGGGCTATCACATTCAGATAAGCAGACTGTTTCCCCCTAACGTCACTAGCCGAGAATAATCTTCTGTGATCTACAATGTTCTGGATGTGAATCCATGGTTTCAGAAACACTTGCGCCGAAAGATAACAGCCTGCAGCGCAGAGGCCGTGGCATTCGATTTCCGACGCTCGCTTGCGTACGTCACTTTGCTGATTGCTGCTTCGCCACCCGTGTATTATTTGAGTTTTTAGGGTAGCGCAAGTTCGCTCCAATAAACATGTTTTTCTTGAAGACAACTGCGTCGTCTTTGGCAACGTGACAAAAATGCGGGCAAGTCTAGAAAAGACAAATGCAAGAACTTTGCGAGCGCTTCACAAGAAATGATCAACCCCACCAGCAGAACCTCAGCTGCAAACAGAGCTTTTGCAAATTGGTGTCATAAAAATTGTTTCTTCACGACCAAAGTGGCTGCACAGCATCAGCGACGAGATTGATAAGAAAACCAAGCACCTTTTTTTCAGTTTTCTAAAGACTGACAAGCCGTCGACAGTGTAATCATTGCTTTGTAAACACCAAACTTCGCAAGAAATATGAAACACTAGAATAATATAATATTAATTGCTGGGTCGAAAATCTTCTGTATTCGTTATATTTTCTTTTAATTGCCCGAAACTCCTCAGTACTCTATACCATTATTTTGATAGCAAGACTTTTGTAATAATGCAGTTATCTCCTAGAGTGTGCTCTCGCCTCTGTACGTCGTCGTACTCTCGTACTCGGTACGTACTCTGTACTCTGTACGTCAATCCATCCACACTTCTGTTTCAGCGTATGGCCGGTGCTTCGCAACTGTAAACCAAAAAGCTTTTAGTCTGGTGGGTTGCCGAATGAGCGTACTTATTTGCATTTTTACGTACGAACTGAAGGAGGCATTCGGAAAAAAATTATCCCGCCGATCCGTCCCCACGATAGAAAACCCAGGCAAAATGGGCATGGCTGTAGTGAACGCTGCTTCAGTGACCGCCGCTTGGATATCATAATAACGTGGTCCATATGTTTCCTTCAAATCACTCCGCTATCGCACCCACACGTTGTCCGTAGGACATCCGATTATTACTAAGCAGAATTCATACTGAACCTCCGTCGCAAAACCCTGACCTCTTACACACCTACAGCGCAGCCGCTTGGGCCTTTGTTTTTCGAACTGCCGATTATAATAGATGAAATTCATTTGCTTGAGTGTGTATTAACGCATTGGTGTATTTCACAAGAGCGAATCCTGTTACGAAGCAAACAGCTTTTATCTTGAGCTATCATCGGAGCTTCAAAATAACCCAGCTTCGGAGCCATTGGCCATAAGGACCACATACGCTGTTGCTGCCTCTACAATTATATTTGTTTATGGTTTTCATTTATGTATATTAACGTACAGTCAATGTGTGTTCATGCAAGACTTCTGAAGCACCTGGCTACAGTGGCGCGCTCTTCCAAAACCATTCTTATATCCATATCGCAACCCAGAAGCAGAAGCAATGAGTGCTGTAGGCATTTTCCACAGCTTAAAAGACAGTACAAGGGTATATTGACGGAATTTTTTTCCTGCTGAGGTTCTGTTCTATCATCCCTCCTCATGAGTGACTGTCACGTCTGACCCGCCACGGTGGCTCAGTGGCTAAGGCGTTCTGCTGCGGAGCCCGAGGACGCGAGTTCGATTGCCGGCCGTGGCGGGCGCTTTTCCGATGGAGGCGAAAAGCAATAACGCCCGCCTGTTCGAGATTTCGGCGCACGTAACAGATCCCACTCAAGTGGTCAAAATTAATCCGTCCTGCACTACGGCATGCTTCATCGCCTACGTTGCGTCGGCGTGTTAAACCCTGCAATCAATCAATCAATCATTCAATGACTTTTACGTCTGACAAACTCACCACTAAAGCTCCTCGCATCAAGAAGACGCAGACAGTGGCCCTTCATGCTTTCTTCCAGTAACTCAAGAAATGGACCGGGAGGCGCAATAAGTGCATTTTTAGTGGAGTACGCACGTGACACAGCTGTCATATTCCTCAATGTACTTGTTAGTTACTTCAGAAACGGCATAAGCCCAAACAATTTTACCTTTCTGGCTCATCTCTATACCCCCTTGGTCGCCGGCAATAAAAACGACTCGCTCTTGTTCCTTGCATGATCGATTGGTTCGTCAAGACGGTAACGAATATATTCAAAGATAGATATTTATATATATATATATATATATATTATATATATATATATATATATATATTATTTCATTACCTCCTACTTTATATCCCGGCGCCAGGACACTATTTTTTCTAATAGACAGTGCCCTGCGTCATGGGGGCCGTGTGTATGAAGGAGTTTATTAAGGCTTGACTGGCTATTCTATCTCTGCAACTCTAAAGTTGTCTTTAAAGGAGATGATGTCAACCAGGGCAGCACACAGTTTATGACGTCGTAACCTTAGAATGTCAGACCATTTCGTGCGACGGCCAACAAAGTAAAATGAATGTAGCTTTTAATCGTTCTTGAAGTTGAAGCACTTTAATTGAGAGTAAATATTGGTAACAAATCACCCAGCCCCCCGACAACGAATATTCTGTGATGCCAACCTAATAACATATACTGTTAACAGGACATCTTAACCTTAACAAAAATTTGCATGAAACTACTGGCACATAGCAAAAACTGTAATGAGTCTCAGAGCTATCGCCATGCTTGAGGTGCCGGAAGAGGACGTGGTAATTCGTACGCAGTGATAGCTGCGATTCCTTCCTTGCTAGTCCATTGGATACTTAGGTGTTTTTTGTAAGCCCGCTGCAAACCTAACCAGTCGTTACAATTCCAAGCCCAGAAAACACCAACCACATGCAAGGTAGGTACAAGCAATCGGAACTCTCTAAAGGGACACTGAAGTAAATTTGTCAAGCTCCCGTTTTTGCTTGCACTGCGTAGGCTGGCATAAATTACCACATTTTGCGCCGTTTATCCCGTTGTTAAGTCGGTAATTATTTTATAAAGTCCGATAAAAGAAAAACTACCATGCGCAGTCTGCGGTAGCCGCACCAACTAAGGGCTGGACGTTGGGAGAACGAGCACCGTGATTGGACGATGTTCAAGATTAGCATTCAAGCAAGTTTTGGCTTCGGTTCTATAAAACAACATGCTTGACATCCGATGTAATTGTTGGATGGGCATTCTAGATATCTCAATAATCACCATACCGCGCTTTTGTCATGTTGTCGGCTGTAAAATGCCTAAGATAGGCCTACCAGGAAGGCTTGGAATCGTAGCAATCACTAACCGAGGCCTACGCAGTGGATGAACGCCCTCCGCGTCACCGCAGACGCTAATATACCTTGCGCTTTCCCTCCATCTTTAGAGGTTGCCGCATTCATGCCTGTATCGTAAAAAGCATGTTAGCACCAGGCCAAGGGTCTAGTGATTCTAGCCTGTGCCCACTCCCGGCTAGCAGTCCATGCTTGTTGCAAGAGCACATCAACAAGAACTCGCTAGCACGAAAGTGTCAGTCTGCGCGCGTTCCTCGAATACGCTCGTGTAGCAAGGAACGTTACAGCGCAAAAATAGTGAGCTCAGCGTAGAAAACAGTCCGAAAATGAAAAAATCAACTTACAAAAAAAGTAAAGGATGCACTCTCGGGGATTTGAACTTGCGACTTGAAAAATAGTGTACCTTGCGCTCCACACCACCCGGCCACGACCCAGCGCTGAAGCATGAAGTATATGATCTATAACTACTTTACATTTTTATTTATTTATAGCGTTTCAAGCAGCTTAGATGACCATTGCTGCATAGCGCTCGTGCAGTAAGCCTCCCCCAAATTTCCACTATATCTCATGCCTAGAAATCGATTTTCTTGGCCGCAAAACCGCTCGCAGATGTGTGGTCGTGCTGCTGCCGCTATGCTTTTACACGTAGCGGCAAAACGTGCTTCTTGCGCCCAATTTTGCGCTGTACGGTGAAAGGTTCGGTTGATTTTATTTCCTTTGTACCTGTGTTAACTTCACTGGCGCTTCTCCCGCCTTCAATTGGCCTCAGATTTTCCTACTAGCGTACCCATGCGCTTGTGCAGCGCTTGTATGGAGCGACCTGCATTTGGAGCATGATAAAGTGTACGAACTGACAAACTAAAGAAAGGCACATTCTTTCATTCAGAGACGTGTCGTGGCTTAGTTTTACTGAGCGGAGTCAAGCCGCGCCATTTTTTTGTGACGTCATACAAAACGCCCCCGAAAATGGGCGAGGATGCAGAGAGGAGGACAGAATTTTTTATTTGATTTTTCTTTTGAACAAAGTCGTGTAAACACAGCGAGAGCGTTCGAAACAAGGCCTACAGACTTCAGACTACAACTTGAGCTCGCAATACCGGCATTTTTACGAATAACTTCGGTGCCCCTTTAACAGCTGCGCCGAAAACCTAATCCCTTCGAGAGAGCAGGTTCATAGAAACGATAACCACCGTTTTTGCGTATGTAATAAGATAAGCCATCAGGTCACAATATCCACATTGATAATATTCTTGGTAAAGATGTCCACTCAAGCTTGCCCCCCAAAGAATTATAGGGTAGTTCACATCGACAAAAAAACCTTCTCTGTTCGCCGACAGCCTATGTTAGGGCTAATGATTCATGCAAAATAAAGCCGTACACAAATTAGAAAGAGGGATTGACCAATAATTTTAAAAAAATTCAACTCGCAACTGAAGTGAGTTTTTGCATCCAAATAAATTTCCCTCGTCAGCAAAGACCTAGTAATAATAAAGGTGACGCTAACAAACCTCACCACTCAAGGGCATTTTGTAGACGTAAGTAATAGTCCCCAAGGAGCCATCCTCTAGCCATCAAACTAAGCCACTAAAGTTAACTTCATGGTTGACGGCTAATGTTCCCTCTTGGGTGGACATGTGGTCTTATAACGTTTTAGTAAATGCGAATTGGGCACTAAAAAAGCACCATGATGAACACACACTAGTTGTATGTTTACACGCGAATTCAAGTATAATTCTTTTATTATTTTACAGCACACAGTTGTCAAGCACTTATAAACCATCACTTGCCTTTGCGCAAAGGCGGCTGACAGCTCTCTCTGCCGTCATGTCGCTCTTGGTTCCCACGAGGAGCTTGTCGGTATCCTCACGACCATAAGCGTATATGTCTTCCAGCCATGTTTGTAGGTTGTCGAATGAATTCTGCAATAGTGAATTGTTAGAGTGGAAAAACATCTTTACCTTTTAGATGCAACAACGGCATCATGCTTGACCTTCTATATTTTTGTAATTCCCTGTCATGCGTACCGGCGCTTTGCCACACCCGAGTTTAGTGCCGCTTTCACGAGATACCTAAAATAAACGTACAAATGTGCACGACACTGCCTCGGCAGCCTTTATATGGGTCCAGCCTCGGCAAGTGCTGAGGGCAGGCTATGCTGTTTTTCGGTTCTTTGGTACCGAGGTGGGAGAGTTTGCAATCGCACTCCTTCGCCTCAATGTCTCTTTTTAAAATGACCGCGGATCAATTCTTTTTGGTCGCGCAGTACGAGAAATAAAGTTCACAAATGTGGATGTCGCATTATAGTATGCCCCCTCAAAAATTATGCACAATCTGGTAACTAGTGACTTAAAACTTTTGTAACAGCATCGCCTCAATAGACTTTGTCGTAATACATACTGCGTCAGTAAGATTGTTAACCTTATTGTTACGATCCCTGAGTATAGTTGAAAATAAACGCAGTTAAAGGAGTTAAAGAAGGACGACATTCAGCCCTCCTTTAAAGCGGCGCGTGTCGTCCAAGGTAACCTGTATATAATGGGTTGAATAATTCTTATTTACGACCATTTTGAATGCGAGTAGCAGATCATGCAGGGCTCAGTGCTGTTGGAGTGAAGTGTGAACTCAACAAACACTGCCTGCACCTTTAGACTACCCGTAACATGCATCCACATTTTCTTACAAGATATTTAGTGCTGGGTAGTTTCTAGATCCGGGTGTGCTCACAACCCAGCCCTTCAACCTCTTTCCCCTCCTGCTCCCCTACCCGAGCTGCGGGTGAACCTGAGGACTAGCGACGTCCTGCACCCCAACACTACTTCTTTCCAGGGCAGAGGTCGCTAAATCGTACGTCACTCGGACTCCATATTCAGGAACCACACCCATTTCTCTGTGAGATAAACCTTTCTACTACTACTACAACTACTATCTCTGAGGCGCGCACATTGTACTTAATAGGTCATTTTTTCACTCGTGATAGAAATTTGCGGATGGCGGTGGGAGGGTCTTCAGATGTGACTTGGTGAGAGCGCGTAGCCAGATTGGAAATACTCGTGAACCCATCCGTCTAGCGACGACGATGGCTGAACGCGAAGCTTTCACGTGATGTATTCTTTGATTGACCAATCCCACAATGCGAGTATGTGCTACTCTGGAGCTACGCATCACTTCTCTGGAGTACCCAACCTACTCTGGGGTGTGCACTACGTAAGCCTAACATTTGGGTTTTCGGGTGTACGGTGTGAATAGGCTCCTACAGCTTGGCGTAATGTGAGCATTTTTTAAGTGTGTAGGTTGAAGGTTTTAAACTTAAAAATGTGACGATAAGCCTGATGCCAATCCTCAAAATGCAACGTTGGGCCTGACATCCTCCGGCACACCGCCTTAAGGTATGGAGAGCAACGTCATTCTCATTGTTCCCGGAGCTGTAAGTAACGGCGGCTGCGCTCACCTCTGAACATGACTTTCAGGCAAACATACGTCACGCCGTCGCACGACTGAGTCAGCTCCTCCCTCTGCCGCACGTCAACCACCTTAAGCGGAGTTTCTCAAGTCAAGGAACCTCAGACTAGGGTTGCCTTCCACGGGGCGACACCCATACATCAGTCTCTATTATATAATTAGAAATATCTATTCCATCTGTCTCCCTCTCAGGTCTCAAACCTCCTGTACGATTGTCTTCATCGACAAAGAAAGTTGGCTGTCCTGGAGGGCGTTTTCGCGTACGGATCACTACGGACATCATCAGTGAGACGCTGAAAGCTTTGTTTTAAAACACACTTCCCACCCCTGAGCTGGGGCAGAACCTGGTGACCAGCGCCCATCTGGACGTACAGCAGCTCCTGGCATCCAGACTGAAGGCTCTCTGCTCACCACATGGATTCCCGGACTAGGGAACCACTCCCACTTTAGAAAGCTGGAATAAACGCTTCTCTCTCTCTCTCTCTCTCTCTCTTTCTCTAGGTCTCTCGCTCTCTCTCGGGTGGCGAGTTGGTGCATGTGTATTTAAAAACCTTAGACCGCAATAAAGTAAATGAAAAAAATAAGCACGACGGGACAAGCATTTCTACCATCGTGCTTCTCCTTGCTGGCTGCCTTTATGGCGCTGTTATTTTTTCCCAACAAAGCTGAATACTCTCCGCAATCAGTTTATTGGGCAGAAGATTTCTCGCAAGGTTGATATCTGTCCACATGATTGATAGATGGAGCAACAAAGGGTGCGTGATGTGCGAGGCTGCACCATGGGGTGGGGCTCAACCTCAGCACTCCACCCGTCAATAAGACCATACCGGTGGAGCGATGTATTCAAATTATTCGTCGCGCTCGCACTCGAAGTACGAAGCGTTTTGTCACATTCGAGAAATTTATAGCGTTGGCAGGACCAAACTGTCACTCTTTAAGTACAAGAGCACTATAAGGATCACCTATTAGGTAAAATAGATGAATAAACCTCAGTTTAAACATGCCTTCTCTGTGACGTCATAAACCATGATGATGCCATCCGCACCGCGGTAGTAACTGGATGTGATGGACTGGAACTGCTCTTGTCCCGCTGTATCCCTCTGAAATTATATAAAATGAGCTTGAAGACACACAACTGTATACATACCTACCCACACAAAAGCACGTATTTTCACAGGTTTTCTCCGCTTGCAGCACGTATGTAGCGCTTTCCGGAGTCTTCGCCTCACGCCTCAAAAAGACAAAACACAAGGCACTCCTTTGTGGCTCACAGCCGTTACGGTTACCTTACCATCTTGACCACCTCACGCAGACCTCATGCTGGGCTTGGTGCCTGGTCGGTTTTCGTTCTGCTTTTCCGTGGTAGCCGCCTCAACCCAAATAACTCCCTGCATGCGGCCTGCTGCGGAAGTAACCATCTTCCCGAAAACCTAATAGGCTATAATAGAAAAGTACAACCATGCTAGTAAAGCTTTTAGGGACATAAACAGCACTCTCTCACTACAGAAGGATCTGGCCACCCTGGCGTAGTAGTTGGCCGCTACCTTCCATGGCTAACACACACAACTCTCGGCCCTTAGACTCCAACTACTGTAGACAATCGTGATGAAAACAGCGCACTAAAGACGAAGACGGACATAGGGTAACCACAAACACCGCGCATACCCTATCTTTGCATTCGCCTTTTATGCACTGTTTTCACCATGAACATTCTCCAACTTTCCCAGTCGCCGCACTCGTAACTGTAGAGCACCTATCCCCGGCGGCGGTCGGAACAGCGATACAGCCGAGGCTGCTAACAATCTCTGAGCCCGGATTGGCTGCCATTGGAACTTGACCCAGGCAGCATTCATTGCAGGCACTCTCTCTAGCAAGGAAAGCTTAGCTGTACTACAAGAGGAGGTCCCTCATGTTCAGTGAGATAATATAGGGTTATGAGAAGTTAAAAGGACAACAGAAGGGTTCATTGGGCTCACTAGCGGGTATATTCTATGCTACAGTGGACCCCTAATGAATAAAGAACACACGATTGGAATTTTCGTCCACAGAGAAAAAAGCAGAAAACGTACAGGAGTATTTCATCATAAGCGCGAGAGTCGCGGCTGGTGCCACAAAACTAAACAAGCCATACAGGTTAAGGAGACAATAGGTCCATGGGAAAACAACCAGCTGTAATGATGAAGCCATAGGCAGCTTCTACGAACACGTCGAACCAGCAATAAAGATGGCGACAACGCAGTAAACGGTTCTGATGGGAGACTATCACGCAAACGTCCGTAAGAAGCGAAATGAACAAAGGTCAGGGGGCACTTCGGAATATACATTTTCAACAGTGGAGAAGATACAGGGGTGGGATTCGCCTACAGAGATAACCTGATGGTTATGAACGCCTTATTCTACAAACGAAGGATAGGAAATGGACATTGAGAGGTCGGGATGGTATAACCAAAGCGAAATGGACTTCAATTTAAATGACAGCCCGGGTATCGTGGAAGACATAGAGGTGATAATTTAGATTCGGAGAAGCAATCCCTCGGTGGTTAGATGCAAGATATCGCTGCACATCCGAAGAAAAAGAGCAAAACCCGTGGACACTAAAAAACCCCGCATGGAATTAGTCAGAGCCAGATCGCAAAAATTTTAAATAACTCTTCAAAAACAATTCTCGCTTTCGAACGTGCAGAACGTGGTCACTGAACACAGGGTAAATGACAACCTCACTGAGCATTCAGTGAATCAGCAGCAGCAGTGGGAGAAGCAACTTGTAGAGGACAAACTGAAACACTTAGACAATGGAGGAACTAATTGCCAAACACATGAAAGTCTCAAGTACGGTGGATCGGATTAAATTATCCGAGATCTCAAAGCTGATTACAGAAATAAAACAACAGACATTCCTGCATGTAACATGGCCGTGATCGAGGAAAGGCTGGAAATACGGGGAAGCTTGAAAGCAATAAGACAAAGCTAGCCGTCAGAAAACACTGGATAAACGTTGTCAGAGCTGGACAGAAAATATTACGCACAACTTGGACGAGATAATTGATATAGCAGAACGTTTCTACACCAGGTTGTATGCCAGTGATGTAACACCAGGGGAAACTATTCAGAACACAAGCTCAACTTCCGATGTCCCACTAGTACTAAAGAGGCATTTGGAAATGCTCTCAGAGGCTTGAAAATTTTAAAGGGTGCAGTTTATGACGGCATAGCCGTAAATCTTTTCAAGGATGGAGGAGATATTGTACTTGAAAAGCTTGCGGTTCTATTTTTCGAATGCTTCAAAACTCAAAAAGTACCAATAGCCTGGAAAAACGCCGACATTATTCAGATTCATCAGAAAGGAGATCCCAAGGACTTCAATAATTACAGCGCCATCTGCCTACTCTTTTGTTCACAAGCTGTTTACCAAAGTTATGGTTAGCTGAATAGGTGACGGCCTGTATTCCCATCAAAGCAAAGAGCAGGTTGGGTACTGTTAAGTTCGGGCTCCTCATTTAATTAATGAAAGCCGCCGGTGGCTCAATTATGGGCGTCGCCTTCGGTGGTGGCTGTCACGCGGCGTTCCTTTCATGCAACCGCGGGAGGGCCGCTGAGTGAATGATTCGAGCCCTTCCTTTTGTGGTGCAAAATACAGGAGTGCTTAGCCCGAGTATCTCTGTTGGTATGCGGTCGTTCGGTTTTTGAGGATTTGCGAAGCCGGCTTCGGCACTGTTCATTGATGGGTCGTTCGCCTCGAAGATGGTCGCCTGGGCTTGGAGCGCCTCTTCCCGTGGGACAGATGGCGGGCAGCGACGCCCCTTAGTCTGGGAGGGGATTAGCAACGACTCCCTCTTTTCCCGGCGCGCGCGCAGACGAGCCGCCAAGGCGAGGACGCGGGAAGATGTTAGCCGCGCGAAGACCACTCTAAGCCTTCGGCTTGGCTTTTGAGCAGAGGCCGCCGCGATTCAATGAAATGGTGTGTCCACTCCGCGCGGTCAGTGATTTTAGGTTGCACTTGCTGGTCGGTCGAGAGGGATCTAGCAGTATAGATCTCGGCCGAACAGGCTGCTGCTGGCAGAGTGACAATGTAACCGTCATTCTGACCTAGTGTACACTTGGAGTAAAGTAAATAGCGTTAATAAACCTAATATCCAGCAAGGAAGGCAGTCCTCATCCCTCACTCGCTTCAAGCATCGGTCGTCGGTCATGGGAGCGAGTCGAGACCGTCCTCTCGGCTCACGCATCAAAAGAACATCAATATTTCTTCTTCATCAGTCACCAAGAACATGGAGAGGTGAAATTTAACTGGCGCCGTCGACAAGATGACCTCGACTGTGGGCTGGAACTGGTGGGTCATTCCGGAGAGACTCCTTCAATTCAAGGTTCGGCTCCGGCCAACAACGAGCCAGACTCCAAGCATCGACAAGGCGACACCTCAGCCGGATGCCTCGTGAGCCCGGCTCAGTGCGGCAGGAGCCGCGATTCAACGGCGACGGGGCGACACCTCAGTGGCAGGCCTCGTGAGACCGGCTCAGTGCGGCAGGAGCCGCGATTCAACGGCAACGGGGCGACACCTCAGCGGCAGGCCTCGTGATCTCTGGCTCAGTGCGGCAGCAGCTGTGATTCAACGGCAACGGGGCGACACCTCAGCGGGAGGCCTCGTGAGCTGCGGCTCAGGACGGTGGAAACCGTGGTTCAACGAGGGGGCACCTTAGCGGGAGGTCTCATGAGCTCTGGCTCAGGCCGGCGGAATCCGCGGTTTGACGAGGGGGCACCTCAGCGGGAGACTTTGTGAGCTCAAGTTCAGGGTGGCGGAAGCCGCTGTTTGACGAGGCGGCACCTCAACCGGAGGGCTCGTGAGCTCCGGCTGAGGGCGGCGGAAGCCGCGATTGAACGAGACGACACCCCAGTGGCAGACCTCGTGAGCTCTGGCTCAGGGAGCATGGCCCCATCCCAGTGGCGAGAGCGGCGTATCGGGTCTGCGAGCCGATGATCAGTGACACTGCGACCCGGCCGAACCAGGAGTGAGCACAGGTGGGCCCTGATTTGTTTTCTCCGGGTTTACCATGGCCATATGCTAACGGGGTGTCGTGGCACCGACCGGAAGGTTAGTGCCATTGTGCTCGAAATTGAGGAGTTGAGAGCTGAATTAGCTCTCAAACATGCCCAGCACGCTTAAGAAAAAGCAAGGCTAGCGGCTAGCCCGGGTGCGGGTAGCACGTCCGTATGGATGGCTGAGGAGTTCAGTGCTCAATTAGCCCAAGGAAGAGCGGGGATCGCTTATGAAAAAGCGAAGCTTCGCAGGATTGGTAAACTCGAAGAGGATACCAATGTTTTCAGTGTTCCTTCCCTCATAGGCGCTTCGAATGCCACAGGATGAGGAGAGTGGGAATGCAGTTGAGGGGGCGGAAACCACCCCAGTTCTTGAGAAACCCCTTAGCGTTCCCACTGTGACAGATGAGATCACAGGGTTTCGCGAGACAGCTGTCACAGCTTCGGAAGTTCTTTCTGTGGAGGCGGGTAATGTACAGCTGTCAGTTTACGAGGAAGTACAAGCAAGTGGTAAGAGTAGCACCGGCCTTTGCGCCAACATAGAGTCCGCGGCCGACCGCGAGGAGCCCCTCGTAGATGAGCTGGTGCAGAGATCGAGTGAAGCTGTAGAAAGCATGGTTATCTCAGAGGAGGCATAGGTACCACAAGCGTCATGTGAGGGCAGCGAAACGGGGCGCCTAATTGTTGAGCTTTCATGCGCGAAGCGTGAATGCGCAGGCAGCCAGCGGCGTCTTGCGCGTATGTCGATTTCGACGGGCCAGAGAGCGCGGAAGGCGGCGCGGCTGCTGTGACGGCGCAGGTGCGACAATGTCTTACGCGTTACCACCACGTAGGCTGTTCATTTTCTCCTGGGAACACGGGACACCGCGATGCACACCAGGGTTTGTTTAGTAGAATCAGCTGCTGGTGCATGAAACGGAATCAGCTTCCGTGCGACGGTCGGTGTGTGCTGCCATGGAAAGGGGTGTTTCCGCTGAATAGTGTGCAGTGCTAGACAGAAAGGGTCAGTGTTATTTGGCGCACACTTAGTTGTTAGCGTGTTTTGCTCTGGGTGTGTAGGGATCGATAATATGAGGATTATTGTTAGTTTTACCTCTACGGTCGGTCTCCCCCTTGTTAATTTTTTGTGTGCATGTGTTTGTTGGATTCAGCTGTCGTAAGGCGTGTGATTCGCGAGTAGCGCGCCTGGGCGGTTTTAACGCTGTTTTCTTGAAAAGCAGAGCCGCTGTTACAGCACGGTATGGAGTTTACCTCTGGGCACAAAGCTAAGTGTCTCCCATTATTTGCGTTCGTTGGCATGTGGTCATGGTGGGCCATGGAATCTGCAAGTAGGGCCCCCTTGTGCCGCTTGTGTGCGAACTAGTGTCTGAAATACTGACAGAGTACGTTTCACTACATCGCATGTGGACAGCAAGTGAACCGCAACCGGGAAGAACAATCTGTTGCGCATTCTGAAAGAACCAGCGTCCGCGAGAGCGTGAAGAGACGCTGAACTTTCTTAAACGTTTTTTTTTATTGGTACAGAACTAGCCTCATTTTGTGCGTTTGGGTTTGTTTGGGTGTCTGTTACTTTCCTTAGAGTGAAAGAATGTTCCCGCATGCGCCTAGTGTTTAAGAGTAGATGGTGTTATTCATTCAATTGTCACGTTTGAACATTTACACCCTTCGTGGGGTTGGTTGCCTTTAATGGTAGAGGGTGCAACGAGTTTGTTATCACGGGCCCTGTAGTTGAGCGCTGTCGTTTATTGTTTGATGTTGGGGAAGCCATGGCTAGGCCAAGGCACTAAGTGGGCCTTGTGGTATCTGTTGTTGGTGCAGTTGGCCGGCGGTTAGTGTTGGTACCATTGGTGTATCCCGTAGTATTGTGGTAATGTCTTAGGCGACGGAGAATGTTATTACCGTGCCTATTACCAGCGAGGTTGCGCGTACGACTCGCGTAACTGCTTGAGTATGTTTTGTTTAGTTCTTACTCTGCAGTAAGACAGAACGTGTAGTCAGAGTTAATGTTGTACGTACAGCTTGTGTACGGACAACATTCTTAGAGCGGAAGTGTTAAGTTCGGGCTCCTCATTTAATTAATGAAAGCCGCCGGTGGCTCATTATCGGCGTCGCCTCCGCTGGTGGCTGTCACACGGCGTTCCTTTCATGCAACCGCGGGGGGGCCGCTGGGTGAATGTTTTGAGCCCTTCCTTTTGTGTGGCAAAAGACGGGGGTGCTTAGCCCGAGTATCTCGGTTGGTATGCGGTCGTTCGTTCGGTTTTTAAAGATTTGCGAAGCCGGCTTCGGCCCTGTTCGTTGATGGGTCGTTCGCCTCGAAGATGGTCGCCTGGGCTTGGAGCGCCTCTTTCCGTGGGACAGATGGTGGGCAGCGGCGACCCTTAGTCTGGGAGGGGATTAGCAACGACTCCCTCTTTTCCGCCAACGCGAGGACGCGGGAAGAGGTTAGCCGCGCGAAGACCACTCTATGCCATCGGCTTGGCTTTTGAGCAGATGCCGCCCCGTTCAACCAAATGGTGTGTCCACTCCGCGCGGTCAGTGACTTTAGGTTGCACTTGCTGGTCGGTCGAGAGGGATATAGCAGTATATATCTCGGCCTAACAGGCTGCTGCTAGCAGAGTGACAATGTAACTGTCATTCTGACCTCATGTAAACTTGGAGTAATGTAAATAGTGTAAATAAACCTAATATCCAGCAAGGAAGGCAGTCCTCATCCCTCACCCGCTTCAAGCATCGGTCGTCGGTCATCGGAGTGAGTCGAGTCTGTCCTCTCGGCTCACGCATCAAAAGAACATCATTATTTCGTCTTCATCAGTCAACAAGAAGAATGAGAGGTGACATTTAACTGGTACTCAACCACTGATAACATCTATATTGTCAAGCAACAGGTGGAATATGCTCCATGCGCACAATTCTGGGCACCAGAGTCACTATTTTCATTGGCGGGAACATCCAGTGTGGGTGGAGATGAAGTGCTGGTGGCTAGTAGCTCTACGGTTTTTGCTCTTGAATATATCCACAACACACACGGAGGTCATACACATCTGTACACTGACGGATTGGTGTCGTCCACATCATCCACTGTCGCAGTGTGGATACCTTCATCACGGACCACCCCCAGAGCCATGCTCAGCCACAAAACATCATATACGGCTGCCTAACTTGCAGCTCTAAGGATGGCCTTGGCTCACATCATCGAGCAGCCGTCAAGCGTTTGGGCCATCTTCACAGACTCTCGGGCTGCACTGCAATGTCTGCCGTCTTTCCACAAAGATCAGCTTGTGCTTGATGTACAAGCTTTCATTCATCAAGCTCTGCAAGAGCACCTTCAAATAACGCTCCAGTGGCTGCCTGCCCATTGCGGGATAACTGGAAATGTGAAGGCGGATGTTGCAGCTTCCACAGCTCAAGACCAACGATGATAAAAAATACCGGTGCCATTTTCTCGCCAACATGTTTCAGCCCTTGCATCCAGTGTGGCATGGAGCATGCAGTGATCGCTTTGTGCAGATGCATCCCGTCATTACGCGCCCCTCTACTCTATCGACCCGCATTGTAATTTTAAGATGCCACCTGGGCTATCCAAGCACGATGAAGCAGTACTGCACCGTATGCGGTTGAACGTCGCCTACACGCGATACTACTGGTACAAAATCAACCAGTCCACCTCACCTCTGTACCCACAGTGTGGTTTGCGTGAAGATCTACAACACGTCATTTGTGACTGTGCGCGCTTTAGTACACAAAGAGTGTCTCGCAATGTCCTTCGGGCGGCCGCTCTCGGTAGGACTAGAACTGAGGGGCGTATTATGTCCTTGGAGTTCTTCCAAACGTGCCGCTCACGCAACGAAAGCCTTATTGGCGTACCTCAAAGGCACAAGTCTTGATCAGTCTTTGTAAATAGTTAAAGTCACATGTACTCCTCTTCATCATTATCATCATCATCGTCATCGCATTCATCTGGCCAGCAAGCCCGGCAGCTTAGCTGGGCCGACATCGCCAGTTTCATTAAAGACCGTTCCCTCTCTCTCTCTGTCTCTCTCTCTCTCTCTCTCTCTCTCTTTATATATATATATATATATATATATATATATATATATATATATATAGATATATATATATTATATATATATAGGGTTTGGAAATGATCTAGGAAATACAGAAAGAAATGCCGGCAGTCTACAACGCCAAAGAAGGCATAGGGGAATGGTTAGAATATTTTTTACTTTTAGTGACGTTACATTATTTTTTTATTAATTACGTGAGAAAGAAAGAAAGAAAAACACGCGCCCAGAGTGGGGACCGAACCCACGCCTTTCGATTAGATCTCGAATGCCTTATGAATTCGGCTATGCGGATGACTGTGTTCTCCTTCACTGTCTGGGGTATTTATATTTACTACAACTGTATCTGACGCTTGAGGGTGGTAGCCAGCGCCACTCAGACTACACGGGGAGAAGAGGACCTTCTTTTCAACCCCCGGGGCATGACGCGAACGTCTCCAGCATGTCATAAGCGGGTAACTGGCGGGAAACCCTGTTATGCTACCTTGGAATCAAGGCTGCCAGAACCGAGGACCTCGCTAAGCTTTCGCATGGTAATAGGGTTTGGAAATGAGGGGCTCGTTAGGAAATACAGAAAGAAATGCCGGCAGTCTACACCGCCAAAGAAGGCATAGGGGAATGGTTAGACCATTTTTTTACCGTTAGTGATGTTACAATATTTTTTTTATTAATTACGTGAGATAGAAAGAAAAAAAAGCCCAGAGTGGGGACCAAACCCACGCCTTCGATTAGATCTCGAATGCCTTACCAATTCGAATGCCTTACCTTACCAATGCCTTACCAATGCCTTACCTTGATGCCAAGGTAGCATAAGAGGGTTTCCCGCCAGTTACCCGCTTATGACAGGCTGTACACATTCGCGTCACGCCCTGGGGGTTGAAAAGAGGTCCCCCTTCTCCCCGTGTAGTCTCAGTGGCGCTGGCTACCACTCTCAAGCGTCAGATACAGATGTAGTAAATATAAATACCCCAGAAAGTGAAAGAGAACACAGTCGCTCAGATAGCCGAGTTGGTAAGGCTATTCAAGATCTAATCGAAAGGCGTGGGTTTGGTCCCCACTCTGGGCGCGTGTTTTTCTTTCTTTCTTTCTCACGTAATTAATATAAAAAAAATATTATAACGTCACTAACGGTAAAAAATATACTAACCATTCCCCTATGCCTTCTTTGGCGTTGTAGACTGCCGGCATTTCTTTCTGTATTTCCTAACGAGCCCCTCATTTTCAAACCCTATTATCATGCGAAAGCTTAGCGAGGGCCTCGTTTCTGGCAGCCGTGATGCCAAGGTAGCATAAGAGGGTTTCCCGCCAGTTACCCGCTTATGACAGGCTGTAGACGTTCGCGTCACGCCCCGGGGGCTTAAAAGATAGTCGCCTTCTCCCCGTGTATAGTGAGTGGCGCTGGCTACCACCCTCAAACGTCAGATACAGCTGTAGTAAATATAAATACCCCAGAAAGTGAAGGAGATCACAGTCGCCCAGGTAGCCGAATTGGTAAAGCATTCGAGATCTAATCGAAAGGCGTGGGTTCGGTCCCCACTCTGGGCGCGTGCTTTTCTTTCTTTCTTTCTCACGTAATTAATAAAAAAAATAATGTAACGCCACTAACGGTAAAAAAACGTCTAACCATTCCCCTATGCCTTCTTTGGCGTTGTAGACTGCCGGCATTTCTTTCTGTATATATATATTATATATATATATATATATATATATTGTCAACCAAGTGATACAAAATAAGCACAGTACACCAAACCCATTTATATTGCAGTTAGACTTACGAGAAAGCGTTTGATCCCATATTCACGCAGCCGTTTAAGAAACACTAAAATAAGAGAGTAAAGAAAACCTACATTAACACTTCTAAAAGGCATATATACGGATTGCACGGGCAGGATAACCCTTGGCGAGGAAAGCGATAAATTTCCCATCCGAAGGGGAGTAAGACAGGGAGATCGACAACCATTGCGAAATCTACAACCAGTCCATACTGCCGGGGATAACATACGGAGCTGTCGCCTTACAAGACCACTAGAAAGCAACCATAGGTCGGCGCAACAGGGCACTGAACGAATAATGTTAACAAGAAACAAGCTACCTGGATCACAGAACTAACTAGAGTTGACGGTATAATAGTTCAAACAAAGAAAAAGAAATGGACTTGGGTTGGCCATGTAGTGAGACGAACCGACAAACGCTGGAAAATTAGGTTAGCAGAATAGTTACCAAGACATGGATATAGAAGAACGGGAAGGGGAATACACGATGGACAGATGCAATACGTAACTTCGGAAGGTAAACTGTGGACTCGAGTAGCGCAGGACCACAGCGGTTGGAGGTGATTTGGAGAGGCCCTAGTCCTGCAGTGGAACTCAGAAGGCTCATTTGGATGATGATGAAGATGATGGTGCACTTAGCATGGTAGAGAGTACAAATCCAACCCCATCTGTAACTTTTACAACCAGCACCCCCCATGCGCCATAAGAACTGCGTCCAGCATGGGGTGGGGAGTGGCTGTCTTAATTAGTTGAAATTTGGACCATGCTACTTCGCTAGCAATTCGCCGATCAATAGCCTAGGATTCAATTACTCCCGTCTTCGGTTAAAACAAAAAATAAAATGAATTCAGAAACGTCCTTCAGCTTTCTGTGCACGCTCTCGAAAATACCCGTGTCATAGCTCTCGTAAGCAGCAGCAATAGCATTGTCATAGTCATCGCCATAGTTCTTTACCCCTACTGCAGTCCCCATTTCCCCTAAATATCCCGTCACTCCTATTTGGTGCTGTACGTGCCAATCATCGTCCTTGTCGTTCCTTCCTCGTCCCCGTTTGTTTTGCGCAAGTCCAATCATGAATTATCGTCCCACTCTGAGATAAGTGTTCTACTTCCCCTTAGTGCCTATTTGTCGCCCTAATTAGCACGTTGAAGTGCAGAGTTGCGCTGCCTCACACGAAAACGTAGAACCGGTGGAACTACACAGGAATATACACACGAACACATGAACAGAATTACCCCTGTTCACCGTTCACCGTGTCAGGCAGCGCACCTCTGATCTTCAAGATGTTCAAACACCAACTAACCCACTCCCAAGCCTTGTTGATTAGCACCTTTCTGTTACAAGGGGCATATTTATTTTTTGTTCATGTAGAACATCACCGAATTTCAGACATAAGTTTACTGACTTTCGCTGACTATCTATGTTCAGGAAAAGGCAGCATCAAAGGACCGCGTTTATACTTTTTGGTTCGAAAAAATTACGCCCACCTCCCCTCGCGGGAACCCTGGTGTGATGCGACGCTGAGGTGGGTTCAAGCGCAAGCGGAGAGCAACCGTCGACCGAAAGGCCGCCGGAGAGCGGCACACCGGTTATATGCGCAGCGCGGCCGAAGGAGAGGAGACCGCGGAAGAGAGAGTACTGCACATGCGCCGGCGCAAGTGCGTCTGCCACGGCTATAACGCAACACAATCCAACACAATCCGCTTTAATCCAATCCAAATCGAATCCAAGCCAAGCCAAGCCAAGCCATTTGAATCCAATCCAATGCCCCTCGCGAGAGAGTTTGCTATCGGAGAGGAGAGGGGGTGAGCGGCGGAGAGCGCAGCTGGCGCGGCGAGGAGAATGGGGGAGGAGTGGACGCCGACAACGCCGGATGGATGCAGGGACAAGGCGAGTGAATGAGATGCGGTCACATCTAAAATATGTTTTCGATAACAAGGCTCCGAAGCTACACCGCCCTTCGTGCAAACATACGGAAATAGAGGGGGTGTACCTAGGCTTCTTTTTTACTGCCCACTTGCGCGCTAACTGACATTACGCTACGAGTGTAGCATGGATAGTTTCTGTTCTGGCAGAAAGGTAAAAAAATAATAAGTACACGAGGGATATAGAAACTTTAATGAAAAATTATGTCTCTCAAAGTTCTGTCTTTTTACTACAAAAAACATTTGTGTCATATTTCCATTATATTGGAGTGGTCAAACCACTGTATTTGTATTTGATGTCGAAAAAAATCATAGTTATACAACTCAATTTTGCACAGAGTCGGTAATGTTTTTGAAACACTCTCATTGCTTCCTGTAAGGAGGTAACTGAAAGCAGATTATGGAAATTTAGTTATCGAACACTACGTATAGCCGCTATACGTTCAGAGGGAGCCTGTCAACAAAACATTAAAAAGTGTCCTTCAGTATCTGCTCCTTCAGTATCTGCTCCTATCTTCTCCTAAGTCCAATCAAAAAGATAATTTTCCGACATCACTCCAAGCGGGTTCTTCCACACCCCTTTTAGTTGCTACATTTTTATACATGGCTTATTTCCCGCAATACATCAATATATTTCGGACAAGAAGTGGGATGTATGTATAGTCTTTGTAAAAATTTTCTGATGATGCCAAAAGTTTCGAGAACCCCAAAAAATTTATGTGTAAGCTTACCCTTAGACCAAAGCTGAAATATTTTATGCCTAAAATCTAAAGGAAACACCTTTTTTTACTGTCCTAAAATATTTCGTCACAGTAAAACGTAAGCATATGGTTTGAATTCTATGTGCCCCAGAAAACTTGGGTGTAGCCTAACAATTTCGACTGACTATGTATGTATATATGTATGTATGTGTGTACGTATTTATGTATATATGTATGTATGTACGTATGTATGTATGCATGTACGTACGTCTGTATGTATGTATGTTTGTATGTAAGTATGTATTTATGTATGTATGTATGTATGTATGTATGTATGTATGTATGTATGTATGTATGTAGGTAGGTAGGTAGGTAGGTAGGTAGGCATGTAGGTAGGTAGGTAGGTAGGTAGGTTTGTATTTTACTAAAAACCGGAACAATAAAATCTCAGGCTATCCTTCAGACCGTCACGGTTGGGAGCTCAGCTGAGCTTCGTTCTACTTTTCTTTTGTGCAAACGTTTTGCAGAATTGTCATCATTTTTGGTTCTTGATAACTTTGAATATCTCAGATCCCCGGTCTGTGAAAAGCCTAACGTTATGATCTTGGGTATGGTAACACTAAAGGCTTTTTGAGTCAAGTCATAAAAGCGTAACCATTATTTTCAGGGAAATCACGTTGAAATCACGTCGCCCAGTTCTTGCTTCGGGTCGTAGCATTGCCAGAGTCCTTGTCTCGTCGGTAGTTTTCGCCCACAGGAACCCTTTCTTTAGACTATAAGACGTTTTTTCGCGATTGAAGGACTATTTAATACCGGGCTTTTATATAGTAGTAAGGAGCAAGGTTAACATGTGCAAGGTTAACAAAAATAAGCCCAAAAAATAGAGCAAAATGTTCGCATTAGTTTTGATGTCTGGATATGTAGCTTTACACTCATCCCGAAACAGGTTGAAATTCATACACAAATTTAAATGAAATACTTTTAGTCACAAAAAGTCTGGAAGCCTCCTCCGCTCTCACAAAACTTAGACAATTTCAGTGACACAATTTTTTATTAACTGAAAATTTGTTTCCGGGTGGGTTTGAAGTTTTGTGAACCGATATGCATACAGGCCATCACGAGACGCGATGACAGTCGTGAAGGTTTTATAAAACTTTTGTGTAGTCTGACTATGCAGTAATCCAAAGCTAGTCAAAACAAATATGCTAAATTAGCGCGGACCAAACGAAAACTAGAAATATACGTGTACAGATGCTGATTCACATAAAATTCCAAAATTGTATCCCAGCCAAAGCCGAATGAGTCAACCTAATAGGTGCCGGAATGTGTGACATAGGAGCTAAAATAGTTTTGTGACAGAATTCATTTAATCAGGGTGAAGCCTCCCGACTCCATTCCCGACCGTAGAACGCCCCGTAGCTTCTTTGTGGGCAATCTCAATCCTCTGTAACTACTTTAAATGACTGTACTAGCTGTTGCGTTCACAAACACAAGCAAATGTATGCAGACACTCGCACAGTTCTCGTATTCCTACTGGTGGCCCTGCCCGATTGAGAAACACAACGACTGCTATTTATTTTCTGCTAATCGAGCTGCAACTAACAAATCATTTACTCACCGACAGCGAACTCTACAAAACCCAACTGCCAATGGCGAAGTTAAAAACCGATATTCTTCAAGGACATTGTTTCTTAAAGGTGCTTACAATAGTAACTTCACGGTGTGACCTTTCAAGCTCCACAATCTTCGATTTCTGCAAAAAAAACGTCATAGCATTGCTTGAATGCAAGCCAACAGGCGTAAATAAAATATTAGATGGTGTAGACGAGGAGAAAAAGGAGGGAAAGCTCAGAGAATGTGATGAGTGGGTAACGTACTGGCGCAAGGTCAGAGCCAGCTAGTGGAACTGTTATATCAGAAACAACATTTCTTTTGCGCCGACGATAAATAAATTTGGTTTCGGAATTAACAGATTTCCTAGGTCCCTGCCAGCCTTACATTTGTCCAAATACCGGAATGACAGGAATGAACTAGATTATCTATGGATTAAACATATAAAATGACTGATGCCTATACGGGAATCATAATATTAGGATTCTACACTTCAAAGATAGGAGAAGCAAACCACTCTCAATATTTGAAAGAAAACAGATTGACAAAAATATCAGGCCAGTCGTGGCGCCGCACACACTGAAGCATTCGTACTAGGTTATACCAGAGTCCTTCAATGCTTTACTGGTCACGAAACTTCGGCGCTCGTTTCATATAGGGACCCGGCGCGCGCCACTACAGGCGCCACCGCCGCACGAAGGCATCCAGCCGCCGAGCGTGCGGCATATGGCCAGCTCTTGGCGTAACAAAACGCTCGCTGCTTTTGGTGTCTGCGCGCTGATTGAAGTGTGTTTTTTTCGTAGTAGTTAGCGATGAATAGTCCAGTAATTGGTATATATCACACTGCCTTCAATGGAGTTTTATTTTTTTGAAGTAAATTACCGTAGACATCGGCCGCGAACGGCAACGGCTTCTGTGTGCCCTGGCACAAGCGCTGCGCCGTCGTGTTTACGGATTTTTAAAACTATATTGCTTCTTTTCTTAAATCAAAGTGGTAAATACCACAATTACGGTAGCTGTGTAGTCACGGATTGTTGCGGGCCTATCAATAATACAATAAAAAAACTAAAAAAAAACAAGTACGCGTCGTTCAGACTACGCTTAATGAATCCGTTGATTGCTCTGGAATGCACAGAACGCTAAAAGAGATGGCTCAATAGTGTTCTAATTTCGATGAGTGGGTAGATTTTTGAGAACATCTAAAAACTCTGCAGAAACGGGAAGGATCAAAACACGAAGAGATATATGTTGCACCATCTGTCTTTCTGCTCCCACGCTTTGCAATCCTTGCAAAAACAGGAAGCGAAAAAAGAACAACAAAACTTATTTTATCACACGCAACAAAAAATTTCGTTATTAGGAAGGGAGACAAAAGAGCGTGGTCCAGTGTACAAAAATTTATTTTTTCGCGCGGCGATGTGCAGCACACGGAGGTAACAGAACATTGCCACGTAGCCAAGAATGACGCAAAGCTTTTCTGAACGCAGCGAGCTATCGAGCTCCTGCACTACAAAAGACTACAATGAAACACTTACGTCGGAGAAGCAGTCCGAAGTGTGACGTGCACAGATGAACGTCGATAAAGTGAATTGCGCGGCATTTGCTATGCATGCATTACTCTCAGAACGTTAATAATTTCAGATCTATGGAAATAGGATGGACAACATTGTCGAAGAAACAAAAAATGAAGTTAGCGACAAGGAGGCACCCTTTCCATGTCAAACAATATTGCCCCAGGGGACGTACGACAAAAAAAACAACAAACGGGCGCTCCGGTTGCAACGCCAGATAATAAACCGGAATCCGCCACGCGCGGTTACAAAACAAACAAAACGAACCCTGAAGGATAATTCGCGGAAATTTGAAAAGTAAAAGCACAAGGTCGTCCCACAGTTTTTTTACACGCGAGCCTGAGTGCAAGGTAATACATGTTTGCAAACAGGTAATGAAGCACCACTACAATTCCTGACTGATATGACAAAAATCCGGCTTTAAGTTAGCCTTGTACAATTCTAGTCCACGATGCTCTCAAAAAGGCACATTGCTTTTTCCATTCTCACACACAGTGCATTTCCACACACTGTCACACACTTATAATCGAAGCTGAAATCTCCCGTTGCTTGCCTTGGAATGGCGCGCCTCCAGTTCTCACGCAGCTGCCCGTCGCTCGGTCAACGGAACAAGGAAACATTTTCTGTGGTACCGTTGTACAAAGAATGACATCACGGGACGCAACACACATGTTCGGCATCGTCCGTTGCACTACTTAGTCGCATCACAAGAGTGCGATGTGCACGTAAAATTTTTACCGCACAAAACAAGCACAACTCGCCGCGGCTCCGCCGTTCGAGCCAGCGCAACGCCGCCTGAGGAGTGACCTCAGTGAGAGGGTGGCGCCACCGCGCGGCGGTCAAACGCAGCATATGAAGCTCTCCCATTGAGTTACGGAGCAGTTTCGTGACCAGTAAAGCATTGAAGGTCTCTGGTTATACTTACCAGTTGAGTGATGTCGCATTTCTTTCTAGCTCAATGCCAGACCAAAAAATGCTTACTTTCCTGAGCCTAGGTCCCTGAGTGTGTAAAAACGGTTAAGTGGCGAATTTTATTTATAGTTACATAGGCTGAACTTTTCAAATAATCTCCCAGGCCTTTCCGCAGAATTGATATGATTAGCAATAAGCAGGCATCGTTAGTGAATCTTGAGCAATGTCTTGGGAGGGCAGCTGGACGAGGAAAAAAGCAAGTGTAGCAACGCTGTTTAAACCATTAGGCATAGGCCCATCCAGTTGTGATCACAGCATAAAGGTAGCAGCACATGCGCGCCACTTTTCGCACCCCGGATTTCAAACAGGGTTCTATGGAAGCATCAGTAATGCATCACGGTGGTTTCCACAGTCGGTTATTGCAAAGGAATAGATAAATTTTCAACAGCACTAGTCATATCGAGAAGAAACCGGGAGCATTATTAAAGAATTTTCAGTACAGACGCTTCAGTACTTTATGCTTATTGGGTGAGACTCAAGCCAAAATATTGCTGTCCTTTGGCTGTTTTGTTAAAAGGGGTTCCTTTGCAATGAAGTTTGCTTGTTTTCTTCGCAGCTGCTATTTAGGAGCTTTATTGCGGTTGCACGCTTGAAATCTTTGAAACTGTTCGATATTTTTCTTGATATTTACGTCTGTTCTCATTTAAAACATTTCTTTGTAGTTTTGTTGCTGCTCCTCGTTGTAGCTGTTATTTAGGACCTTTGTTGGAGTAGGACGCATCTTTAATTTTTGAAACACTTAGACTTTTCTCTTTATTTAAGTACTTTGGGTAGTTGGTAGTTGAGCGGTAGTGTTTGTCTACTGGAATGTACAGCGCATGCAATTTTTAGACTAGTACTTGATTGCCGGTGGTTTCAGAGCACTCTTTTTCTACTTCAAGTTTGGAATCCGCAGCATGGTCTGTTAATTGTCACCAGACTGACCCCTGGAGAGATTTACTAGTATTGCACTTTATATTCTCAACCCAAATGACTTCTATGTATGTATTCCTGTCTTGCACTGGTGTAAATTCAGTATGTTGTTGCGAGTAACGTATTGTTGTGACGTCGACCCACTGGTTATGAACTCTACCAACGACAAAGAACCCGCTTAGAAACATACAAAGGATGCACTTTCATTCATTGAATCCCTGAAACAGAGAATGCCGATGGCGCTTTTCTTAGGTCGCATAAATAACCGAATGAAAAACTTACGAAGGCCAAACCAACAGTGCTGACATTCGATTCTGAGTAGTAGTTCTCCTGGAAGAAAACGAACACTTCAAAAAATCATCAACAAGTAGTCGTGAAAACCAAATTCATACCTCTAATTCATTTTAATTCTCCCAATCCCAATTTATTCAACATTATTCCCACCTTACGCATAGCAATTCATCTGAATCACACAAAATTATCCTCATTCACCTTAATATACCCTAATTCCTTCTTTGTATTTATTGATATCAATCACTAATTAGTGTGAAATATTTTATTTCTTCTTAATTGCCCTTAATCTACCATAATTCATCTAATTTTTTATTAGCTTATCTCGATTGCCCTTCATCCTTTCCTTGTGCACGTTGCTAGTCATTACAAGGAACTAATCAATTAACAATTAAGCTGTAAACAATTAAATATTAACCAACGGCGGCCATGTTTTGGTTCACTTTTCGCCTTCCTGGGGTTTTTCTGGAGTTCGTGTTAATCCCGCGGTCATTAATGATCACTTCAAATAAGACAAATACTTTCGTCTTACATGAATTTCACGGAAAGAGACAACGTCCAATAACGGGATTCAACCGGGAACAAGCACTCACCGTGAACCTCACCATCAGGGAAGACTTTCCGACTCCAGTATCTCCAATCAAGACAATATTGAAAGTGTAATCGCTGGAAACGAAAAGAGTATTGGGAAAAGTTCGTAACTCGCACTGTTATAAGAAGATACAAAGTATTGAACAGGTACCAATGAGACAGCGCCTGTCCAGTGGTTAGTCTTCTGTCTGTCCCGTCCTGTGATTAAGTAAAAACACGTACCAACTCGCCAAACTTGCAACTGTCCTACAAGTCCCCCTTCTTGTCAAGTGAGAGCCAAATTTGATACATCCTGGTCAATCGTGTGCGTAGGATTTCGTTGTGTGGGGATTTTTAAGGGCCTCATATAGACGCCCTATAAAATTTTGAGTACGAGTTATACTCCAATTTCTCGCATATCTCGTCTATCGTCAGGTGCCATGAGTGTGCATACAAGCAGGGTGTCGTATAGCGAAGAAACGTCCTTGTTTCTCATTTTTTGACGACGTGGAACAAATAGCTTATTACTCTTTTTTACATTTTAAATGCCAAATAATAAAAATAGTTCTCGTTATCTTGCAGTGGATAATCATACCCTGAAAAAGAAATCAAAGAGGATTACCACGGTCCTTTCGAACTTTTTGGGGGGACGGGACGAGGGATAAAGAAGGCTTGATTGGGTTGCTTTCTTTCGATTCTCTCCGAGCGCAGCCTATCAGCCGGGTTAGTAGCCCGTTTCACTATGACTTCCTCCAGGTGCAGGATAGCAGCCTCATTGTTCCGGTTCATGTTGGTTCGGTCCAGACTGCGGGTATTCTCCATTTGCCTTGCATCACTTTCAGGCCATTTTAGCCGCGGAGGCAGCTTATTCTTGATGTCCGCAGCAATCGCCAGGAACACCTGAGCAACGTTCGTGCCTTCCTTTGCGCTGGCTTCAAGGTACCTGATGTCCCATCTATTTGCAAGCTCCTGCGGAGATATGTACCCCAGGATAGTTAGCCGTACGTACCACACAATCTCCACTAAAAACTAGAATTCTACAGAGAACATGCGACGTTATATGATTCCGCAACATTTTTGAAGGGTGTTACGACTGAGCCCACCAATAGGCTTCGTTTCAACACTCCTCGGCTGTGCGGCGAAGCCTCCACTACGTGCGCCTTTCAAGCTGCCCCCTTCCCCGTGTCGGTGACTCATGCTTTTACGTCTCTACAAGACTGCCGCCGAGGCAGGTTTCAACGCATTCCAAGGACACAGAAGCACCGCGTCCGCAGAGGAGTCCTCCTCTCTCCCCTCTCTCGGACTCAGCGTGCGCCGTTACTACCGACTGCTCACGAACTCTGGAAAGAGTGCTGTGTGTGTCTGTGACGTTCATGGCGTGTGCATAAGCTAGAAGGAATGCTTTTTTTTTACCGTTAGCGCTTTGGGTATAAATAGACCCCGCCCAAGTGCTGTAGTTTCATTCCTGTTTGAGCAGTCACTCTGTCACTCTGCTGTCACTCTGCTCGAGTCCTTTACTGTTACCTCGCCCGTCAGGGCATTGTTCTTTGGCTTCGGCTGACCTCTCGCAATGAATTAAACAGTTACGTAAGCCTACGGCTTCTGGACTTCTTCACGGCTGCAACAGCGGCTGGCCGCTCGCTTCACACCACGCTACCAAACGTATGTCGCAGGCAACGGAGCTCGGCTCGGGTTGGCGTTCCCGTACCCAACAAGGGATTTGAATTCGTTGAGGTGAGTCCAATCGTGAATTTTTTCTGCTGACTAAAACAAATTGGCAAAGCGCACACTGAAGCTTACCCCCAAAACATACACTGGAGGACAATACTTTAACAAGGGAAATAAATATAGATTTATGTAACACGAGTTCCTATTGTAGAGGAACGTATAAAAAATTTAAACATATGTGGCTGTAGTTTACAGTACTAAACCCTCTACTGATTTCAGCATAATCCCTGATAAGGAAACGCAACAGTGACGGTCGGGTCGAAGAGCTACGTTTTGTTAGGTAAATTTTCAGCCAGTGATAATCGATTACTCAAATAACACTACATTGAAGCATTTTTCAGCGACCCATCTTGATTTGAGACAGACGATTTTGTGTCCGTAATAATTAATCATGCACCAACTATCCGGAGTTTTTTTTCCCTCAAGTGCTGTCACGTGACTTTTGAAGGGCGTTCGTCCCATGTTTGATGTGAGAAAGCAGCACAGTAAGAAAATGGAAAGGGATGTGCACTCAAAGTTTGGTGGGCCTCAAGTAAGTGGTTGCCGATGAAGAAATTTTAGCTATAAGGTATCTGAGAGACAGCGGAAGCGAAAAGGATCCCAAGAGAGATGCAGGTTCCGGGAAAACAACCATGAAACGATGCGGGATAAACTGTTCTTTTGTCACCCTTAAATTTGGTTACATTTTCTTACAGAAATAGCAAAAAACACCTGAAAGGGAGCCCACAAACAGTGTTCCGGTCTCGGATTAAACTTTTGGCAGATGTTTCCCGCGCTTCTTCAAGAAGCAAAAACAAAATGGCAGCACACTCGTAGCTTGGGTGCGAATGATGCCCAAAGATGATAGTGTTTTTTCTACTCCGACACCACGTAAGGCCTCTCAGTTCTCTCCGAGGTACAGTCTTCATTAAAATTTTCCAGGCCAAGCCGAAAGTGAGCAGGCCACAAAAAATTCAAAGTACAAGCTTGCGTCCCCAGCGAAGTTTTACGCCGGAAAGGTTTACGCCGGAAAGTTTTACGCCGGAAAGTTTTACGCCGGCATGAAAAGTTTTACGCCGGAAAGGTAGAAGAAACACTTTTCTTACTGTCATAAAATAAGTTTTTCACATACAAAGCTGGAGCTTTTTCTTCGAATTCTTTGTGGTCCAGTAGGCATAGGTTTTAGCATAGAAAATTATGACGAAGTGTGTACGTCTCACCATCTTCTCTTCCTTGTCTCTTGTTTTATTTACTTGCCCTTTTCCCTTGAACCCACCTTAAATAAATCCTACGGCTCCCTCGTCTCAACATAGTGCCCCTTCTCTACCCCTCAAACCCTGTTTCCCCGCGCTCCACCTCTTCATCGCTCCCCCCCCCTACCCCTCGTGTTAATTCCGATCTGTTTTCACTTTTACGAACCCTTTCTGACGCCTGATTTTTCGCATCGCTCAGTAGAGAGTCCCTCCCCTCGCACCCTCTCTCCTCTATATTTTCTCACACTTTCTCTTCCTCTTCCTGCTTTCCTCCAATCTCCTTCACACTTTCGATGTGTTCTTACTCCTACCACCTCTTCATCTTCCTTCCTCTATTTCATTTCTGCACTCCCCCACATCTCCTTCCTACCATTCTCCTCGCTGTCAACCACAGATGCTTATCTTGCTCCTCTACTCCAACTTTAAATTCCCCTGTTCCTTATTTCTCCAACTCCATCGTGCTGTCATGATATACTTGCCCCCCCGATTACGACCTACCCATTACTAGACGTAGAAAATCGGGTAGACAGAAACAAAAGACAATTGGTTTGCCTTCGCACTTGTAAAAGGTCTTTAATGTCCCTGATAGTCCTGTCCCATTTTAAAATATTTTAAAAATGTACATAGTTAATATCGCGTGATTACATTTTGGTATTCTACAACACATAAATGTCTTTAAACAACGGGTGGTGTTGGGTCTTCAGCGTGCATTCAACGGGTCTTCAACCTTGTATGCGTTTCTCCACTTGTTTGAACTGGCAATGAAGGTTGACTCGAATTTTACTGCAGTAAGGGAAAACGTCGTTACTTACCTCGGCCATCTGAGAGGAAACTACTTTTTCTGCTTTCATGTCGTGTTTGTTCCCAACTAATATCTTTGTGACATTTCTTCTTCCGAGCTTGTCAAGCTGGAGGAGCCAGTCATTCACTCCAAAAAATGATGTCTTTAAATCACAAGGTTTTTGTAATGGAATTCCATTTCGACAGTCCCGCGGTGATGGTTTTGTCGGCGCAGCATGAAAACAGGATAAAAAGATCGTGCAGACAATCACATAAGAAAACGATGTTTCCGCAGTGCTGCTTAGTGTATTATAAAATCTGTAGTTTCAGAACAACTCTTCGTACAGAAAACATTTAACAAATTCACCGCTCTGGTGCTGCTGTGATGAAAGAACGTACATGCAGCTGGAGATTACTTTAGAATAACAGAAAAACTCAAGCACACACTTATAAACAACGTCACAGCAGTTGCAGTTTGTAACAATTTAACTCCGCGTTGAAGTGGAATAAATGGCAGTGCTCGACAGTCTCTATCGCCAACTAGGACCAGCTCGAAGAAGCCATTCCGCAGCTTAGGCTAGAATGGTTTCTTTAAAGAAAAGCCAAACTTGCCAGTCAAAGTCCCGGACGCCAGTGACCTCGTATCGCCTCGCCACTAAACGCTGGGCAACGTTCACACTTAAAATGATGCTGTCCGAGCAGGTGGAATATTATTCGCCAATTTATACGTCACAAACAATTAGAAATCGCCATGTGGGGGGTCTCATTGATTGATTGATTGATTGATTGATTGATTGATTGATTGATTGATTGATTGTGACGCAACAAACAATTAGAAATGGCCATGTGGGGGGTCTCATTGATTGATTGATTGATTGATTGATCGATCGATCGATCGATTGATTGATTGATTGATTGATTGATTGATTGATTGATTGATTGATTGATTGATTGATTGATTGATTGATTGATTGATTGATTGATTGATTGTGACGTTTAACCCGCCGACGGTACACAGGCGATGAGGCGTGTGGTAGGGGAGGCATCCAGATTTATTCGTCCCCCTTGGGGATCTTTAACGTGCGCCGAAATCTCCAACATACGGGCGATGTCCCTTTTCGCCTCTATCAGATAACCGGCCGTCGTGGCCTGGAATCAAACCGACGTGCTTAGGCTCAGCAGCACATTGCCTTCCTCCTCGGCGGGAGCCGTTTAGCCGATTAGGTAAAATCGACACAAATAACAATATAAACAGTGTCGCATTGCGACGGCATGTGAGCAGCCTTAGTTGATTTCGCCCAATTGGGCAACCCATTTATCCTCACTGACGACACAGAGGGACTGTTAATTATTGATAGTAACTCTGGCCACTTCGTGGGTGGATGCGGTTTGGCCGGTTGACTGAATCAAGAAAGACTGTTCACTTGCAGATGCGGAGCGACAACACCAATTATTGCCGTACAGGATGAGAGCAGTGTATCTAGATCACTGACTAGCAGAGTCCCTATCAAAAATTAACAGTGACTCTGTCCTGTCAGCAAGGGGAAGCACTTTAGATGGTTAGGTGAAATCACTTATGACTGCACACATGACGGCCATGATGCAACACTAACAAGAAAGTTACCGGTCTTGAAGATCCTGTGAGCAGATAAGAATCCGTTGCATATGTGTTGCCTATCCGTAGACTAGCCAAGGCTACTTCTGTGTATCTGTGGCGTCTGTCAGTCATGTAGGGTCCCAAGTGTGGTTTTATTACGTGTAATTTGTTGTCTGCCTGTTCAGTCCAACATGTTTGCCATGTTTTTCCAAAGTGTTCTCTGTTGTGTGGCTTGATGTCAGTGTAGGTTACTGTTGTTATGTCAACTGTGCCTTGCAGTAAAGCTCTGGCCGCCATGTCATCTACAACCTCATAACCGACAATTCCAGAGTGCCCTGGAATCCAACATATAGTCATTTCCAGGTTTCAGATATATACAGATATAATGACATGAAAAGAAAGAATAACTACATAGTTTTTAGACTGCTTCCTACATGACAAAGCAGGTACGACACTAAGGGAGTCCGTATACACAATAGATTTGTTATTTGGTGTTATATAATGTCATGTAAATCAATTATATACCGTAGGCTTCTGCCGGGGAAATGTTATGTACATTCATCGTTTTACCGAATTGAAAGTTATCTCCGTACTAGGCACAAGACACAGCGATAGCAGTCTTCGATGCATCGCTGTAAAATTCTGTGCATGGTGCTTGTCCTGTAGAAATAAGAAATGGAAATGTTGCAGAATCGCAGTTCTTGGTGGACTGTTTTTATTGAGTCCCGTAAACGACAGATCACACGAAACGAGGCCGAGATTCCAAGGTTGCATAAAATTCATGATGGCCCATTGGACCACAGATATCCGTAGGACGTCCGTTTTACAGCCGAACGTCCAAGTCCCGCGCTCGACGTCTAGTGGACGTACTACGGATGTATTTTTCTGGGAAACGTGAACGTCCGTTCAATTTGGTCCGACGGACGTCCGAGCTACGTTTGTGCATGGACGTTTACTATGGTCCCATCAATAACGTCCACTGGACGCCCATCGTACGTCTGTATGGTTGAAGCAATATTCCTCGATCATGTTTGTAACTTTTCGTAATTAGCATCGCGTTAATTATGTTATCTATATTCTTGCTGCCTGCAGCGGCGGGCAAACAATTCGTAAGCTCAGAAACAATTGCAATAGATGTAAACCTCGCGCCTTTCTGGCTCGCGAACAAGTAACTCGTTGGGGGCTGGACGAATTCAAAAAAAGAACGACAGCAGATCTCGTAAGTTTTATACAAACGGTTGGGTTGATATACAATGTTGTACTGTTTGATTTACTGCTAATTAGGCTAAAAAGTATTTTTTCTGCAACTAGTTTTTTTTTCTTTTTTGCGATGCAAAGCCAACACTGGTCAAGACACGTCAAGCCGTACAGCCATAGCCATTCGCTTTGTGCGACAATCCATCGTGTGCGAGTTGTGAAGCGCCAACGAACTTCGGTTATCTTAGAGAAAGAAACCCTGCTGCTTTCTTCTAGACATCTTTTTGCGTCCTCAACGAAAGGTAAGACATTTCTATAAGTGCCAGTGAGTGGAGAGAGGGCGAGGAAATCGTATTTAGCTTTCCGTGTACTGCAAACGCCGTACCAGCCGTACGTTGTGCCGAAGTTAGTCATGACTGGATTAGAGCGTTTTGAATGACAGTGTAAAAACGCGCTCAGGGAATCACCTTTTCTTCGCAAACCATAGGCTCTTAAAGCTATCAGCAGTACGTGCACGTACTCTCGTTGATAGAAAGTCGTTGAGCATGCCCGCGTTCGCATTCAGCCCGGCGCTACCTACGGCGGGGTGTGCGCAGTGGCTACTTTTACGTTCACTCAGGTTTACGGAAAGGGTTGTAACAATTGTTACTGTGTGAGCTCGTTGCGGAGATGCGTTATGCTTTGGCCTTGAGGTAAAATGTAGGCACGTGTCACGAAACGTGTGGGGAGCCGTACGGTGAGTTTTAGGTATGGGGGTGATTTCACGACCCCAGAGGGGACGCGGCCGTATATAGTGTTTACGCCGAGGTGCCCTTTACTGTGGCTCATGCCGGCAAACGCGGTGAAGTAAACGCATTTTGCCGACGCGAGCATGGAGCGTGTACTAATATATATGCCGTGCTTGCTTATGCACTTGTAGACGCACGTATCAATACCCGCCGCGGTGTCTCAGTGGCTAAGCCGTAGCGCTGCCGCGCCCAAGGACAAGGGGGTTCAATTTTCGGCCGCGGCGGCCGCTTTTCTGATGGAGGCGAAAAGAGAAAACGCCCGTATGTACGACATTTAGCCGCACGTTAAAGATAACCAGGTGGTCAAAATTCATCCGGCGCCTTCCACTACGGCGCGCACACCTCAAAATGATAGACGCCGTCAAAGCGCGTAGGTGAAAAGCATGCATCGTATCGAAACGCACCTCACTGACTCTGCGAAGCTTGGAGTTGGGCTACTTGGTGATTAAAAATATTGAAATGAGGGGTGGGAGGAGGGGGGAGGCATTTAGCCTGGCCAATCAGGCTTTCGGTGCGCAAAGTTACGTCCCTCCGCAGCTGCCAGTCACCGTGTGAATGTATTGTGTATAAGGGCCATTCACACTTGCGACAGGAGAAACAAAAGTGGTGCTGATTTTTTTTCTTGTTAGTGTGACGAAAATTGCTCGAATCTGCATTAGCTGTAGATTCACGCCAACCAAAATAGTTCAAAAACAGGCTAAAATTCTTTTTGTGTGTCTAATAATGTAGCCATATATAGGACTAAATAAACCATGAAGTTTGAATTTACATGTATTTGACTTCTTCTGTCGGGTGGCTCCAAAAAGAAACCTGTAATTGTTGCTTTTGGTTTTGCAGGTGCTGACCGAAGAGTTGGGGAAAGTTTGAGCCGAGATGTTCCTGGCATGAAGCGTGATGGGCACATGAAAGGTTGTACTTACATTGGAGGTTATAAAGCGTTAAATAAAAAATTATCAAGCTTTGCGACAATGTCTCATCTGTTTTGCATGCCATATTTTGCAACATGTAATCTATTTCATTCAGTATATTAGTTTTCAGCAGCCTGCTTAACTGTTCAATACTTCACTTTTTCAAGCTAACTTTTGTTCTTTAGCGTGCATTGCTGGAAGTTTTGTCTTTAGCAATTTAATGGAAATATCCCAAACATACTCGGTATAGATTCATAAAGCTTAATAGTTTCAGTTTTCTAGTAAACTTGAGAACCTGTACTTGCTGTAAATTTCAGTGCTTTATTGATAACATGCCTTGAAGTACTACTCCAGCTTTAAGAATACTCAATTCAAAAGCCCCTTCTGTAGCTTGCTATGGCAAAACCCTTATTATAAATGCTTGTACCACACAATGCGTGGACTCACAACTCCACACCCTATTCATATTTTTCTTGGCAAGAGTGGGAGCAGTGATGCTTGCAGTAGCATAATACCGTGGAAAGTTGCGAGCTTATTATCGTAACCGCTTTTCAATACGGAACCATGTGTACACTGCGGGCTGTCATGTTGAAGCATCCTGTTCACCGAGGTGGTAACTGCCTACTACAACTTATTTATATTTATGTGTTGACACAACAGCCCGCAGTGTATGCATAGTCCTTATTGAAAAGTCATGACGATAAGCTTGCAACGTTCCTCTGTATTATGCTTCTGTAACATCACTGTTTGCACTCTTGGCCAGAGACATATGAATAGATTGTGGAGTTGTCTGACCACAGAGTGCATGGGGCAAGCATTTATAATTAGGGCTGTGCCAAAACAAGCTACAGAAGAGGCTTTTGTATCAAGTATTCTTAAAGCTGGAGTGGTGCTTCAAGGCATGTTATCAACAAAGCACTGAGGTTTACAGCGAGTACAGGTTCTCCCCGATTCGAAAAATTTAGGTCTAGAAGCGGACGTCCGGCGGACATCCGATATCCGTATTTTGTTATCCCCTGGACGTCCCCTGTACATTTCGGTTTGGAAATGTCCAATTTTGAACATCCGCCGGATGTCGAAAAATCCGGCTTGGACATCTGTCGGACGTTCGTAGGATGACCAATTCCTTTGCATCGGACCATCCCACGGACGTCTGTAAAACGTCCGCTGGCTTTCTGCGGATGTCTGACAGACGTCCAAATGTCCGACACGGGATGTCCAACGGATGTTCGATGGACGTCTGTGGTCCACTGGGGGGTATCTTGTGTGTGTCTAAAAATGGAACTTACGCTAAGAGGCTTCCTCTTTCACCCTAAATGAGAAAGACAAAGAAACGGATGGATGATTTAAAAATACTTATCACGTGGTTGTATCGTTAAGAGTGGAATTAAAAGGATGGTTAATCACAGCCACGCCTTTTGAGGCATACAAGTCCATGTATATTCCCTGGTGATGCAGGGGCCACTTATTACACTCGACGTAGAGGCTCTGTACTGCGCTCGAGCGAAATCGTCACACACAAGGCGAAGCCCCAGATGGAGCGCTGCGTCGAGCATTTATGGAACCGTTTTTATTGCAGACCCATAACCGACCCTTCCATAATCCAATTAAGACGCCACCAGGCTGGTAAAAATAAGTAACAGGAGTTGCTGGTCCGTTTCATAGGACTGGTGTGACAGAATTTAAGAATGTTGATAGCCTTTCGACATTCATGTTTGAGTAGTTTAATGTGAGTGATGGATGTACGTTTTTTATACAGCTCTATACCTAAATACTTGTGTTCGTTTCTGACAGGAACCAAAATGCCATTTAGAGTAATGTCTCGTTCCGGATGGGTCCCACGCTGGCTGAAGAAGACAACACGAGTACTTTTTTCTGGATTTAGCCTAACATCATACTTGTCTGCCCAACTGGCACGTTTTTTCACACCGAGCTTGACTTTCCCTTCACACATTGACATATTACATCATTAAAAAATATCTGGACATCGTGTACATACATTAAAAAACAAATTGTAGGTAGCGATGCCTTCCTAAGAGAGTTCATCTTAACTATGAACAGAGTGAAGCTTAGAACTCCGCCCTACGGCGTGCCATTTTCTTGTATGGGAACCCTTGACAATGGTCTTCCGGCTCTTACACTAATGTTCTCTCCGACATGTAACAAGCAAGGGTGTTCAAAATATGGCAAAAATCACTGAATGCATTCAGGTTATTTAGGATCCCATAACCCCAAGCGGTGTCATACGCTTGGTGGTCTAATACGCTGTCCTTCCTAAATACCATGTAACTATTCAAGAAATTTGCGCGCTTGGAGGTTAAATGTGTTCCTTGGAGACACGCTACAATTGGCCGATTGGAATGCAATAACTAATAGACTTCAACATATTTAAGGAGCCCTCTGCAGTCCCATTGGATGATATTTTTTCTTCCCATTAGAGACACTTAACAGCTACTGGAGGGTGTGTGTGAGTGTGTGTGTGTGTGTGTGTGTGTGTGTGTGTGTGTGTGTGTGTGTGTGTGTGTGTGTGTGTGTGTGTGTGTGTGTGCGTGCGTGCGTGCGTGCGTGCGTGCGTGCGTGCGTGCGTGCGTGCGTGCGTGCGTGCGTGCGTGCGTGCATGCGTGCGTATGGGTATTCTAGTTTTTCTTTCGAATATTGTTCGGCCGAAGAGGCTTTTTTTGGCCTTCGGTTGTCTTGGACGTCGGAGGCCACTCCTTGCGCTGCGTTTCAGGCAGGAATGGCCCGACATCCTTCCCATCACCACATGTTCTGGGGGTATCTGGCGGACCGGCACCAAGGACTGCACCCGTTCGGGTGCACGTTGTTTGCGCCGCTACCGCCTAAGGTATCCGGAGAGCCACAGGTGTTATGCGCGGTATGGCAGGGGTGGGAGATGGACACCTCCAGTGCCCATCTTCTCGGTAGCCTGCAGCGGAAGCGGGGAGGATAAGGAAGCAGGGGACGGAGTGGCATTGGTCCCGACGGTGGCTGTTGCTACCTCAACCGTTGCTGGCTCAGCAAGTGGTGTGGTGACGGCTTGGGGGGCCTTAGGCAACCCAGGGCGGGGGGGGGGGGGGACAAAGTTTGACTCGCGCTACTGAATCCTGCCGAAACCCGACTCCGCTCTGCCCCTCGGCGAGCTGTATCAGCGTACTTCCTTGAGTGGAATCGGTGAACCTCTTGCACACCTCTGGGAATATGTTTTCAGTGACTTCGGCATCGATAATTTTAATTTCCTGTTGCAACTTCCCACAGGTACGGAACCATGCCACGTAGGGTCTTTGGCAGTTAGAATAAGTTAAGGCGGTGGAGTCACAGTTGTCAGTGGCGTGGTCCTGTGCGGTGCTTTTCGCACAGGTTGTTCTGCCGCAGAAAGAAGTACCGTGCCCGAAGCTCTGGCTCTTGAAGCAGCGGCGCGAGTTGGGTATGTAGGGACGTAGTCCACACCTAATGAAACCAGCATTGATGTGCTCAGTATGTTTTCATGTGTTAAGAGTCAATCTTATGTGTTTTGTTGGTATTTCAACATTGCCCCGGATGATGGCTACTCTCCTCTTGTAACGCATTGATCATTCAGGATTTCCCAATATCGGCCTCTGTTTACATTTGTCGGCATATTCAACTTTCGAAAAGGGGGGTGGCGGTCGTATCGCGAGAGAGTCATGGTTGAAAGAGGTTGAAAGGATACTTCGGTGGGCTCCCTTTTCGGGGACCCATCATGCTTGTGGGGGAGTTTTAAAAATACCATAGGGCTTTTAATAAAAGCACGGAAATGGGGGTACTTTCGACAGCCTTACCCTGATAGCTGAAGAGGTCTCGGTGCTCCCTGCCTGGTAAATAGACAGGGAGCCCATCTGCCGGAGCTTTACCGAGGCTCTGACTTCCAGCGTTTGTGGTTTCTGCCATTCGCCTTAAACATGCTATTGCGGATTGTTGCATCGTGAGTATGGGAGGGTGCGGTCCGTGGTGCCGGAAATACCGTCACCATGAATACTTAAGGTGCCACGTGCGTAGATTGGGGTTCCCTCAAGCCGAATTAAACGAACACTGAATCTGCATCATCTTTACGCCCATGGAACTCTTTCTCCGCTTAAACGTTTCCATGAACTGTACCGCTTCAATGCACAGCTGAAAAATAAACTTCGTTTAAGTTGGTCGTGTGCATTATAACACATCGATTGCCAACAGCCCTCATCATAATACTAATCTGTAATTTCAATCGTTCATACTTACAATAAGGTAGTTTGAGTCATTCCCGACCATATATAGCCCTATTGTTGTGACAGCTTTCAAGGCAGTATACATCGGTGGATATGGGAACCCCACAACCGCTCCATGCGTGCGTTAATTTTTCCGAGAAACGAGAGTTCACTTATACTTTAATGTGGTATTTATGCAATAAGGCATTCACCTATACTTTAATGTAGTATCTATGCAATAAGGCATACTATCGCAATTGAAAAAGATTCCAAGGTATGAAGATTTTACTGTCCACGTACCTGATCTGTCACATCGAAGACTACAATGAAACCATGGGCCTTCCTGTAGGCATCCGGCGCCACCGTCCGATACTCTTCGAAGCCAGTAACGCCACTCTAAAATGATACCCGGTTAGATACTACAACGTGTTCATTCAAGCCCGCTCTCGTTACAAACCCCTGCGCGCTCGCCGCGCGGGCGCAGGTTCGAGCCCGGGTTTTTTTTTCGCTTCGTCACCACAGGAGGTACTACAAGCGTATGGGACCCGTAAAGCCGCGGATCTGTCAGCCCGCTCTGGTTACAAACCCCTGATCGCTCGCGCCGTGGGTTCGGGCTCGAGCCTGTTTTTTTTTTCGCCTGTTTTTTTTTTTTTTTTCTCCAGCTTGGTTTTTTTTCGCAGGTACTACAAATGTATGGGGCCCGCAAAGGCAGCCCGTAAAAGGGAGGGCAGTCCTGGTCTGGCAACCATGGGGACGAAGCGAAAACAAACCCGGGCTCGAGCCCGAGCCCGCGGCGTGAGCGCGCAGGGGTTTGTATACCCAGAGCGGGCTGACAGATCCGTGGCCTTTACGGATGATGCGAGCTAATCAACAGAGGGCAGTCCTGGTCTGGCAACCATGGTAGCCCCGCGAAAAAATGGCGGGAAAATTTGCGGGTACGCCAGCCGAAATGCTACCGTTGTTCGCACCAAAACTCGAGATTCTGCATTTAGGCTACTGAGGCCAGACACAGAGTCACTCTTAAAGTCCTGAAAGGCGTTTTGAGCACACTAAATGAACTAACGCAAAAGGGTACCATGTTGGGCTAGTTGGTGGTCAGACACAAAGAAAGGAACAGCAGGCATTTTGACGAATTAAGGACGGAAAGAAACATACACCACAAGCGCTGACTATCAACTGATCGCATTATTACAAGTTTCAGAAAACAAATAGCCCACCTGCAGGGAAAGGTGCCACAAGCGCGTACAGAAGAGAGAGGAAAAGATTGTCAAACCTGTCAAACCATTATGATATCACTGAATTTATCGCCCCATCCGCATTTTCCTGGCCTCCAAATATGCGATTTCCTTTTGCGTGATAACTATCTATACCACACTGACACAGTTATTAGCAGCTCTTTCAATCCTGGCAGCATTAACGAGTTCCCTCGTGGTTTTTTTAAAGGTTTTTTTAAAGGCTCATAAAGGTTTTTTTTGTTTCAAACTCGGTAATACAACCAGCAGGTAATTCCGTACGTGCTGCCACACGTAGCCTTGTATTAGCCGACGGATATTAGTAGTCATGTTCTTGAAGACGCTCATTTAAGCATCGGCCTGTCTGGCCCACATGTTAGCTACCACAGGCCATAGGGATCCGGTGCACAACACCGTTTTCACATTCGGTGAATTTTTTCTCGTGCTTAGTAGTGCACTTGGTCATTTCTTTGCAGACAGGGTTCTTTTGTTTAACTGGGATAATTTGTTTGGTGCCGAAAATACGACGTTGGTGACGTTGACGTCACCACGCTGACCAATCTTCTTGAGACTGTGGGAGAGCTTATGGAAGTATGGAAGTAAGGAACTAGCGCAATCGTTAGGTTGGGTGGTAAACGTCATCTGTGCAAGTGTAGCCGTTTTACGCGCAGTGGTAAGTTCACACTTTCGTTGCAAAATTTGCTGCCGCGTTCCAACCCTTTCATGAGTGTTTTTGGGCTCCGCCGTCTTTCCGCGTCTACGTCATTGATTCTCCAATGTGCGTCACGAAGCAGAATTTTTGCATGTTAACTTGCAGAATTCTTGGACAGATTTTTCTCTCACTTCCGGTGAAAAGAAGCGTCGTATGCTCACCGTCGACTGGTCGCGGCGGCGCCTCTGGGTAATAACGCTTCCTGCAGCAGGCTTAACGCTATCATGTTCGTCCATATTTATTTTTCTTACTCTATTACCACGCTTCTCGCTAAGGCGCGTTGGCTAGGCCGACATGACCACACGACAGCGACGCCGACTTCGGTGTCGACAGACCGCTTTGCCACACCTCGCCGACGGTGACATGAAGACGTCGACCGATCGATAATCCGCGTGGTGTGGCGGGGTCGCTGACTGAAGACGCCGAAGATACCGATCGGACAAACCGTCGTCGGGAATCGATGGAGAAGGGAAAACTGCGCCCCGATAACATTCGTTCTGTAATGAACGTGGCTCTGTTCTGTTAGTTGCTAGAGTGCAACAAACATAGTAAGTTCCAATAAGTTCATACAGCTCAGTACATGCGATCTGCATTTCGGCTTAGAGCACTGCACGGGCCCGGGACGGCCCGAAAGCCCGGGCCCGACCCGGCCCGCTGGCCGGGCTGGGCCTCCCGAAGTCGATTATCGGCGGGCCCGGGCGGGGCGCGGGTTCCATGGCGCGGGTCTGGGCCGGGCTCGGGCTCTACGCCGTGGGCCCGGGCCGGGCTCGGGCTTGAATTCATAGGCAAGGCCATTCATAGGTCTGACGTGAGGTGTATAAAAATACATCAAAATGAATATTCTTGGTTTATTTTTGCGCGCTTCATGCTGTTAGTTGTACGCACTGTTTTAAAAACGTGTGTTGCTAGGTTGATGGTCACTATACTGCAATTTTAATGACATTTCCTGTACTGCATCAAGATTTTATATTTTGGTGTATAACATACCAAAGATACGATTACAAGGAATTGCCAAGAGGGGAAGGAAATATTTCAGACATCATGGAGCTATACACCTATGTAGGTACACGTGTGTTTTATATGTCGCAACAATCAAAATGCGGCTGCCATTATCGGGAATCAAACTCGGGTGCCAGAGAAACACCACTGCTTAAAAACCATTGCAGGTGAAGTATGAAGTACATACTCGTTGATTCAAATGCGGGTCAAAAATTTCTTCAATACCAACTTGTGGCCGAGACAAACACATCAAGTTGCCAAGAGTATAGTCATCAGAGGTGATTGATGGTGTCTCTCGTATATGAGCTATTATTACGCCGATGTGGCGTGAACAGCAGGCGGTGAAAGCTAAACTACGTTCATTTTTAAACCCTTATTTTTTGCGTTTCAGTTCATGACGCGCTTCTACAGACTAGATGCTCCGTGTAATCGCCCGCAATATAATAAACAAGCTTTCTTCAGCGTCAAATACCGGGCCTGGTCACACAGGCACGGGACCTCCCTAGGCCAAAAAAGAGATTACCGGGCCGGGCCGGGCCTGGGTCTGAGATGGCGGGCCCAGGCCGGGCTCGGGCCAGGCTCACTTATGAATGCACGGGCCCGGACCGCGCTCGGGCTAGTCGTTACGGGCCCGGGTCGGGCTCGGGCTTTGCGAAGCGGGCTCGGGCCGGGCTCGGGCCTTAAAATCAGGCCCGTGCAGTGCTCTATTTCGGCTTACGATGCTTCGGCCGTTCGCTTTGGCGACTATTTATTTCCCGGAGTTGCAAACTGCATATTTGTGTGCTACACCAGCAACGCGCCTGTAGAAGATATAAGCTAAGTTAAGAGTAGAAGAGGCGCTACGGGAGGTTTCTTAGGTATGAAGGAACAAATATCGATCAACGATTTTAGCGCAAAGCGTTAAACAAAAGCAGGGCGAGCACTAATCCCGCAGGGCGAAATCACAGTCGCAGCCAAAACAGTGCTCTTTCTATAGCTCAGCTGTGGTACGGACTTAATGGGTAATTACTGCGCAAATGCTATTCAAGAAATGTTCAGTTAACCTGCCTGGAATTCTTGAAATCAGGTAGGAAACATTGATGTGACACATAGGGTGGGTCTAAATCTAATATACAGGTGTTCGGTGCGTTCGGTGATCTCGTGGCGGAGTAGACTAAAGCCTCGCGCCCACTCAAACGCGGCGGGCTCAAATCCCCGTAGGGTGCTGCTTTTTGTTTTTTTTTTCCTTCTAATTGGCGTGGCTTGCGAATCGTATTCGTGAATTCAAAACAATACTTTTTGGTTGCACTGTAGAACTACCGTATCAAATTTCAATGCATCGTTTAATTTGTAGGCCTAATTTGTTTAGTTTCGATTGATTATAGCGTTTAACGCGCCGACTCTACACAGGCGATGACACGCGCCGTAGTGGAGGGCTCCGGACTAATACTGACCAATTGGGGATCTTTAACGTGCGCCGAAATCTCGTACACACGGGCGTTTTTGCTTTTCGCCTCCATCACAAAAGGGCCTGCTACGGCCGGGAATCGAACCCGCGTCCTTGTGCTCAGCAGCACAAGATTTGTTCAGTTTTAAACTCGTGCTTTGGATATATAAACAGGCAATTGTACTTTCACACCGCAGAAATAGTGGTGTGTGTATTTTGCAAGATTGGTATGTATTTCTATAGCGCAAACATAGTTTCCTCCCAACCACTTAAACAAGACAGACGGTGGAAGGGCAACGGCCAGCAACCAATCCAAATAACGCAACTGGTAGCATTAAGCGCGTAGAAAATGAGCGAATGGCGCTTATAGATACAAAATGGGCTCCAGGCTATCAGTGGAAAAAGCGAGGGTGGAAAAATTTTTTGTGCAAGCATATGCACAGTCGAAAAAAGAGGCAGGCGCGCACAGCCCCAAAACTCACACTACTCTTCCAAGACCGCTCATAATATCTGTTACGGCGTACTTGTCGAGTAGTTGATAAGCACAAGGTCGAGTAGAAGTTTCCGCGAAAGCAAGGAGAAAGGGGCAAATTGAATGCACGACGCACCCTAAAAGAAGTCTCTATGCCGTACAGTGCAAACCTTCAGCTGCTTCATGTTACGGCTATAAACGTTTAGAACCGATAGGAATAGCGTAATGGAATACTGCAACTGCTTGTGTACGCGCGTGCATGGCAACACCACAGCATTACCAAGCTCGACGACATTGGTGCTAACGAGAGAGAGAGAGAGAGAGAGAGACAACTTTATTACGCAATAATGCGAGAGTGGTTCCTCAGTCCAGGAGCCCATGTGCTGTCTAGGCTGCCGTAGCCCTGGTCACAAGCAGTAGCTGGTCCTCAGGTCGACAGCTGGACAGCAGTATCTCCCACTGCTCAGGGGAAGGGGGCGGGTTCAGAGGCGGACGGTCCGAGTTTTTTGTGCAGTCGAATAATATGTGTGCCAGAGTTCCTGGTTCGTGGCAGAATTTACACTTATCAGAGTACTGTGTAGGGAAGAGTAAATGCATACGGATAGGGTGGGGAAAAGTACCTCCTTGAATTTGTCTGAGTGTGGTTTCTTGGCTTTTGGTCAAAGATGTGTGAGGACTAGGGAAGGTCTGTCTCGTGGTTGGTAGTATTGGGTGATTTCTTGGTAGGTGAGGAGAGGTGCGGAAACATCCCCGGTCTCAGCGGGAACCAGTTAATTAGCGTGCTCATGGGAGGTTCTGACCGTAACTACACCAGGGCCAGTTATTCATTATATAAATCGACGTTGGTTCGGAACGCATGTACGCGCTCACTGTGACAAATTTTAGGAGATTCTTTTGCCATTCGCGCACATATTTTACACTCCTGTATCTACCAAGACATCACGTCGCCTCGGACGCGCAATGGCAGGGTCGTGCACTCTTCTCGTGGTCTTTGGGCGTGGTGTGGAAGCGTAAACGTCCCCTCCTCATTCCTTCCATCAGCTTTTCCGGCCGTGAGCGGAGTTCGCGATTCATAAGCACAATGATAAAAGAACGGCCCGAACGGTACCCAGAAAATCAGACGGCCCCGTGCCAGTGCGGTGCTGCGGCGCAGAATATCGCCGTATCAAACGACGCCCGCAATCAGATGTTCTTGCAGACGTCACCGAGAAGCGAGGTATCATGGGCAGTCACGCTGGCGCAGTGTGAGGAGGTGGAAGAAACGAGGAAGAATCGCGGCGGAAGCTAGAAGGCGATGTTTTGATTCGCAATAACCCCTCATCGCTGTAACAAAATTCCTGAAGGAGGTGATTTTTAGGACACTGATTTACTTGAAATTATAAACGCCCATTTACCGGCAAAGCCTCTTACAGGGCCCCTTTAACACCTGCTCAAAAATGATGTGCCTCCGTTTAACGGTGGCGATGGTTGAAAGCGAATCTTTCTCGTGAGGAATTCCTTGGGGGTGGCCTGAGATCAGACTTTGACTCGGCTACGGCTTGGACTTTTGATCGCAACAGCTTTGATTTTGACCCTTCGACATTCTATTTTGTAATAGCCAGCTTTGCGTTCAACCATCGTCGTCGTTAGAAAAGCGATGCATCATTTTTATAATTTTGCTAGTCTATGCATCCCTCTCCAAATCCAAAGTGTTTCGGCCATGTGGTAATAGCTATATTTAATAGACGTCGGGTTAATAACGCGAAGGACCCGGGTTCGCTTAGGATCAAGGTAAACGCTTTTATCTTTTATTTCCCCCCCCGAGTATTGTCGTCACAGAAAGTGGGCTTTCCTCCAGTGCGTTTTCGACGCGACATATGCCATCAGGGAAAGATGGAAGCTTCGCTTTGAAATGAAGGCGGAAAGTTTGAAGCAAACCGTTAGATTCCACTTGGTGCGAACAGGAAGTGGCGGTCTTGTACCCATAATTTTGCGTCTGCCAGACGTGTGGTAACAGCCACCAGACCATACTGTTCAGGAAGTTTTCGAGCTACGATGTTTCCAACGCTGGAAGCTTTTTTTAAACTCCATGTACCTGATCTGTGACGTCGTAAACGATGATGAAGCCATGCGCCTTCTTGAAGTCATCTGCAGTCGCAGTGCGATAGTCTTTCCGGCCAGCAACGTCATTCTGAAACAAGCACATACTTCATCACTGCGCGTTCACTCACAGTGTATAGATTACGCTTCGCTCGCATCGTTGCATTTGGCTGTCATTGTTTTTTGGAAATGCATCACGGCTGCCGTAACACATTCACTGGCCAACCCCTTAGCACGTTGTGATGTTGTGATGTTGTGATGTTGAAGACAGAAAAAAATAAATATTTAATCGGTTGCGATAAAACAAACATCTAATAATTGCTGCGATTGCGGTCCCAGAGAGGCAGGACGCCAATTTTCTTGGCAAACTTTGAGGCGAAAGCCTAAAGTGCAGCAATTTGCAAAAAGTTGTCCTTGCCGTCGTTGCCTGCCGATGCGTGCGTTCAAAGTACTGCCTTATCCGTTTATAGTTGCAGCGATTGCCTTTTGGAATGAGCTGAAAACAATATTTTGACACGAAAATACAAGAAGGGTTCGCACCAAAATCTAGAGCTGGTGGCGGCATTTTAAGTCCAATGGTAACGAATGGTTCCAAGAGATGGCGAGCTTGCACTGGAGTGCGCGAAAAACGAATTGACTTCCGCAACCCTCCACCGTCTTTATCCTGAAAGGAGCGAGACCGTAAGGGAAGAGCGTGAAGGGTGGACGCGGGAGAGAATAGCGGCCTTTGCGTGGCAGGGGCGGCAAAAGGCTGTCGTCTGTCGCCATTTGGAGCCAAGTGAGCAAATACACGACGCTTGTCGTTTTCTCAGAGGTTCTAATCTGGGAATTGAAGGAGGTTCAGAGTTAGATTTGAAGGAGGAGCACCCGGAGATGCTCCTGGCACTCGAAAACCCACCATATACACAGCTTAACTGGCTTCTATCTCAACGGAATGGAAAGGTTCCGGATTTATTGTTCACTTTGTATATATCTGTAACTAAGAGCCTTGTTTAGTCGCTCTTGTTAGGCTGCCCTATATGTATAATAAAACCAGGTTGCATTTGTAGGGGTCCCTTCGGCAGACCCATCTTGTCCACAACATTTCCCACAATCTTGCTCAGCTGCTAACTCCCCGACCGGCTGCAAGGACAGCCATATTTCCAAATAATACGGCGCTCCCAGTGAGTGGGCGTTGAGGAATAGTAAGGTTTGTGGTACAAATTAAAGGGGGGAATGAGGGTGAGCTGAGTGACGCTTTGGGAGAGTGGCAAGGACGATGGGCTTGCGGGAACACGAGGTTTGTTTCAGATTTTTTAGTTTAAAGGGACCCTGCAACACTTCTTTCACCTTTTTTTTTTTGAAAACGTAAATGCTCGCAGAACGCAGTCACCCAACCCACCAAGTACTTAGATTAGGGGGTCGGAAAGTACCTCATCCAAAAATTACTGCTCTATTCCCATCAGATAAATTGTAAACTCGCTCGAAAGATTTTCTCTCTTTCCCGGTCTTGACGTTCTTCGACGACTCGAATTACGTCACTGAGGCCATGTAGCGGCTGTTGGCCGGTTTTCCTTCAGTTGCAGCAATGAACGCTTTTCGATGGCAACTTAAAAAAACACAAAAACAATGCAGAAATGGAATGCGTATCTGGTGCGATGAGCAAATCACGCAGTGCCGCTCCGTGCTGGCATTAACTATAGCTTCCGCAATGGTTGCAGACGCAAAGAAAAGAGTGAAAGCGTTCATGGAAAGTGTTGCAGGGGCCCTTTAATGTGCCGAAGCCAAACTTGGGCTATGAGGCATGTCGCAGCGGACGGTGTCCAAATGGCAAGGTTGCCCGCTGACTCGCATGGAGTCGGCCGCGCCCTTACAGATGGGAGGAAAGACCAGCTTTGTAATATAGGCCCAATAAACTCTCTCTCTCTCTCTCTCTCTCTCTCTGGAATAATTTCGACCTCGTGGGTATATTTAGCAGCCCCGAATCTAGACATACGACGTCATTGTTCTGCTCCTGCATCATAAAAGCAGCCATTGCGACCGGGATCGAACCCACGTCCTCGGGCTCAGCAGCACAATGCCTTAGACACTGAGCCACCACAGGGGGTCAATCGGTCAGTCTGGTTTTGGTGCAGGCTCGAGCGGACGATTATCGATGATGTAGTTGGTTGTTGTTGCTGCACGCAACAAACGACTATTGTCTGAGCAGAAACGTTTGTTACGAAACTACAACTTGCCTCATTCTTTGGCAGGCTGTACGAAGCAAGCGCACGAACTATACGCGCGTCAAGCTCCGCGCGCTGTTTGAGGACGGTACAGCTTTAAGAGTAAGGTTGGCACTTACCTACCAACATCACTAAGGTACATTCTCTTGTGCCTTGTGTTAACATCATATTTCTAGTGGTTCTCGACATAATAAGCGCCCCTAAGGAGGCTGGGTTCCAAGTCATATGCATACGTGCTTCCGTATACCTACAAGCACACCTAAACGCCTAACTAATAATACTCCTATCGAAGCTAGAATGTGCATGCGTTATATTGTATCCCCACAAGCGTAATCTCTGGAAGTAATAAAGAATATTTTAAGATGATTAATTACTTCTCATTATTCATAACAACGTTTTGAACCTTGAATCTCACACCGAAACTCCAGGGCTTCCTAACATCGCAAATTTTGTTATATATTTCACAATTATCATTTCGATTTCGCATCAATTATGAGAACACAGCAGCTTCCATGGGTATTATTCCTTTATGTAGAGGGGCGTATGCAATACGTTTGAATATTACTCCCCGCCGAGGCGGTCCGACCCTTCAACATCACACCTTTCAGTAAAGCCATCTAACAAAACATTTACCTGTGACCTGCCCACGCATACTGCAACACCCACTGAGTAGGTTTCTTTGGAGTACCATGTAAGTAAACATATTCAAACAAAGCTCCATCTTCGAGGGCTCGATTTTTAGCTTTATGGGTTGGTTATGGTTGCCCAAAACAATAAATTCACCATGATGAGATGTAGTTGCAGCTGCTTAGTTTTATATTACTTGCAGAACTACGCACAGCTGTTCGTAACATATACGACAAGAAACGGTGCTAACAACGGATTCCTTCAGGTTCTTCCCGGCGAACACCAATGCTGTTTCACTAGAAAACGCTTACATCAACAAACAGCCTACGGAAAAGCTAACTCTAGTCCTAACACCGCGAAAGCTGTGGTCCTAACGGAATTGGTATTTTTAGATGATTCCCTAAACAGAAAATCTACTTTTTGACTATAGCTTGATGGCGTAAAAGGTGTGGTGTAGGTAAGTACATCTTTTTTGGAATCCTGAGAGAATGAAAGCAAAATAAACTGCACTTACGATCTGCAACCTGATCATTTTTTTCCTCGAGTGGAATTTTCCATGTCATCTGAGGGTAGAAAATCTCACATTAAGAAGAAAAAAGGAGTCCATAAACACAAAAGAAAACAACACACAACACACGTTACACTTGCCCCATTTGCGACTACCGAGTGAACTCCATAAGTTAATACTGGTTTCGTGATTTCGACAGCTGCCATTCTACACACGGACTATCAAATTTAAGCTTGAATACGTAGTTCTAGAAATTTTATTTATCCTTAAAATATATTTTTGTTTTCTATCAAACAAGCGCACGACTGTATGCACGTATTATTCATAAATTTGGATAGGCAGAAAAATGTTGTCACAGAACACCGGGAACACAGCGAATTTTTCCGCCTTACCCTGTCTTTCCTTGTCATTGAAATTTTCGGGCGTAATTTTATCTTTTGTTCATTACCGGTCTAATGACTAAAAAGAAACAATTGGTGCACCGCTTCCGGTGGACCATAAATACAAAGACTTCTTTCATTGACGGATTTTAAAGTAACAACACTCACGTCAATAGCCTATTCACGGGATCGTGACCACCTTGCGCCGCTTCAGTCGTCCGATCCATACGCTTAAAAAATATCAAGGTTGCACTAACGCATTCACCTTCCAATCAGTGAATACATTAGTGCAGCCGTGAAAATTCTTTGCCACCAACCGCAAATACATCTGCAGTGTGTTTGCGGTTGCGCTAAGGTTGCATTATTGGACAGTCTTAGCAGAACTGACCGGGATGCCCACAATTCTTGCTTTTGTTTTGAACAAACCTTTTCCCGCAAAGTTCTAAATCACAGTATGGATGCATATGATTTTCAATAGTTCGCCAAATGCGCGGTATCTGCTTTTATCTTATACCATCTAATAATGCTATTAGCACTTACACTAAGTGCACTCATACTTGGCTAAGAAGGAAATGACATTCTTCGACCGTAATTAGGATGCGCGAAGTTTATCAGACCCAGGAAATTCTTGGTGCCCACAGGAGTCATCACTGAAGGGGCCAACGCCGATACACCAATGGACGCCAATACTGCAGGTTAATTTCCCCTTTGCGAAGCAGGTTCAAGAAGAGTTTCGCGTAGGTTACGAGACGGTACTGGACACCATGCGACAATATGTAATGGAGTGCAGAGGGGTGCGACACAATATCGATGGCGCAAAGCGTCGGCAAAATGTGGTGCCGATTTCAAAGGTACGTTTCAACGCACCCGCTATCACTTTTATTGTAGTGCGAGCAATAGTTGCCGCACGGCGGCAAACATTTTCGCCATTGATTTGTGTACACAGCGACAGAGGAACAGAGCGCGTGTGGAGAGCAGGCATCATACCGAGCCTTGAGTCAGCGGCGCCATTCGCTGCGGTCGCTGATTGCTTGCGTCAGTGCGATGCGAGTGCATGTCCGGATAGGCGGCAAAAGATGTGGTAATTCTAAAAGTGTTCCTGACGTTGCTTTTTTTTAGTTTTAAAGCTCCTTTCGAATTGGGGGCACCAGTATTCCGTCCGGCAAAAAAAAACTAGTTATGCTTAGACCTTTCTAATCCTGTGAGGGTGAAAGCAGCCCAGTTAAAAATCCTGTTCGTAGTCTTTTGCATCTCCTGTTTAAGGTCGCAGAAGCACCGGCCACCACTTAACGAGCCCTAGGGACAGCACTCCCTGATGCGCATTCCGCACAGTCGCCATCCACCCCGTCGGAATCTCCAACCCTCAAAAGCGGCTTGTATAGCTCTTGTGACAGTGGCCCACCCTCCCCTGGTGCTACCATTTCCCTTCACCGGCGCCCGCTCAGGTCTTCTCTGCGATTCTGTGTTACCCCGCCTATGAATGAAGCTTCGAAGTGGCCCAACGAGGGAAACATACAAGTTCAACCAGAAGTTTAACAGCAGATAACCAGAAGGTCCAGCTAAACTGTCCGCAGCAAATTCTCAGAATGTTATAGGCATACTCCCTATGTTTTCCTGGAAATACTTACTATCGATCAGTTGTTAAATGTATTTGCGGTTAAAGGACATGCTTCCAGTAGAAACGTCATTTTACTAAGACCAAAGATATGTATAGTAATATGTATTGTTCGAGCTAAAGCGTCTACTGCTACCAATTGGGCTTAACTGTGCATTCAACGTTGCACCAGAAATAAAGAAATAACAATATCTGTGATTTTAAATTTTTCTTACTTATTAAGTATTCATGTTTCCTTCAGCTGGATCGGATTGCTTGACATAAGCATCTGCGCAAAATTTTCATTACTACTCCCGTGGGCTCAAGACCGAGATCTCTGACTTATAAACGGCCTTCTCTGTTTTTGTAATAAAGTATTAGTTCCTCAATTCAATAAATCTTGATTTTGCCTCTCCAGCAATCGATGCAGCCAAATATCCTATCACAGCCGATGCATTGTTTTGGGCTGTATCTACCGAAACCCCGGTGAGTGCCACGGAACATTTAAAAGATCGTGGAAGCCGTTTCCCGAATTTCGCGAAAACTCCATTCCTGCGGATGACCGGGCAATGCTTGTTAAAACATTCCCAACACAGGCTTACAGATGTAGCTGCCTTAAACATCACCCCAATCAGGGAGAACTTCAGGCTAAGTAAGTACGTTCGTTTAACAAGAGTTCAACTCAATACCCCATGAATAGTTCAGAAAATAACTCTCTCGCTTACGTACAAATACTGCTCCAGTGGTGGGCGTAAATTGTTCCTGGTATGTTCCCTCCTGTAAAAACAATGGTACAAATATACAAAGAACACCTTTTATACCAACAAACCCATATTTTAATTGCAGTCACCAAGGCTACAAAAGCGCATGTAAGCGAAAAGCACAAATAAACAACGTACACAAACACAGTTATAAAATTCTTGCGCTGGCATAAAGCTTCTCTGTAATGACCATTCAACAAGTTACAGTGTTTTTGTTTTTTCCGCAGCAGCGTATTATAGTGATTCTAAGGAAGTCTAAGTGGCAAGTATGTGTTTCGCACTTGAATATTGAACAGGCCATTGACAGGAGCTTCGTCGAAAACGCAGAATTTGTACCATGAGCCAAGCTAAGTTGAAGCCCTACAGGCAGTGTACACACTAAACTTTTTGATATCCTTTTTATGCCGAAAAGGGTGTAAAAAACTTGTCCCATGGCACACATCTTCGAAAGGTGTTTTGACTAAAAAAGTGTGTGTAAGGAAAGGGTGTGATTGTGAGCACCCTAAAATAATGGTGTAAAGCCGCTTATCATCCCAAAATAAGGATGTGGGCAGCGCAGCTGCGCGCGATAATACGGACCGCCTGAGTGCGCAGCATGACATACGGACACATTCAACCCGCACAAATCACACTTCGATCACAAATAAATTGAGCAAGAAAAATCACCTGGATTCACGGAGAGCGTGAGTATATAATTACTTAGCTATAATGTACAGGGAGAGCGAGGGTATGCTTACTTACCGTGCCACAACATCTGCCCTTTTTACCATTAAGGCCAGCAGAGGAAAGTCCGCAGGTAAAGTCAGTGGGATTGCCATAAAAATAAAATGTTTGAGCACCAATTTTGGAAATACGCAGCTTACTGTGAGTATTTACTGTCAGCTTACTGTAATTATATGAGTAAGCATGAAGATTTGCAAATACTTTTTGATCGTGACGCGGAGTGAAAAGAGTGATGTAGTTATTTCGTCCAGTAAGACACGACATTTGAATAAATACCCACACCTATTTCACACTGTTTCGGCATCTCCAAGAAAGGTGTCATTACTTCCACGCCGTTATTGCCACATCAGTGAAGAGCTGCAAATTAGACGTCTGGAACCTACAAAAAAACGGTGTTAAAGATGTCCAAACTATAAGGTCTTTTGTACCATTTTACAGGTTGGGAGTTGAGCATTTTCTACGCGCGGGCGGATGTTTTCTATCTCTCGGTGTTTAAAACAATATAAAGAGCCATAATTAATTATCAGTGGAGCTGTTAAAGCTTGAGCTTGTTTAAGTGGCGTAAGCAAAAAGATACAAAACAATCTGCGCGGTCTTTGAAGGGTGCACCACAGCAGGTATGGTATTATAAGAGTGAAGCCGGTTTTCGCACCTGCTCGAGTGTGCACCCAAGGGGAATATCCGTAAGCACTCCTTTGATTTTACCGTTTTAAAGGTGATGGTCATTTCTGGGCTACTGCAAGACTACGAAAAGAGCGGAGGTGGGGTCAACCTAGCTTGTTTCCCCCCTTGATTCCCTGTCACTGTGGGAGCACGTCCAGACACCTTTGTAAAATCTTGGTATACTTGGCTACACACCTAAGCACTTTACCTAGCCTAGCGAGAACATCGCTGAACCTAACAAAACTTCAAAGCCTAGAACCACTACCAAAACTTAGCAAGACCTGAAAACGCTTTGGCGCCAGCTCCGTCGTTTCTTTTGCAAATGAGTTCACATTTAACAGCCATTCAATAACCTACAGAAAATTCAGGGCATTTCAGTTGGTCAACACCTTTTTAGGGGCGAAGCCCCTAGGGGTTTGGGCCGGCGGCGTCTGATGTCGTCATCGTCATTCGTCGTATTCTCACATGGTCGCGGTACTTAAACACCGGGACACACGTATACGCCTAGCGCTAGAACGCTTCGTAACGCGTACTAAAACAACACCGGTACAATCGTTTACGCCTCGCGCTAGAACGCTCCGTGCTTCAAAGACATGAGACTTTTACAGAAAAACTGTATACCTGTACCCCCAACGGTTTCATCTCCGTTAGAAAAAATTCCTAGGCGCCAAGAATACACTCACACACTACATGCTTCGCCCCTCCCAAGGTCGCACGTTAGTGGAGATGGCCGCGATTTTAAGTGCAGAGCACTTTAAGCGCAGGCTTTGCTGTCGTAGCTAGCTCGCTGCAACAGGGCGTTCTCTTGTAGCGCTTTGGTGGCGGCGTTCCTCAGAGGCTTCGAAAGCCAAGCAGTTTATATAGTCATAAGCATGCGAAACTCGTGAAGCGCTGCCGCTTGTCCTGCATCTCACCGTCGTTTAGCGCAAAGAAAAGTATAGGTAGAGTCTTTGTCAAAATTTTGTGGCCCAAGCCGTAAACGCGCAGGCTGCAAAAAATGTAATGTACAAGCTTACGTTCCGACCCAGGCTAAAACTTTATGCAGGAAAGCTAAAGAAAATACCTTTCGTTCTAACTGCCTTAAAATATCGTTGCCACATTTAAAGATAAAGCTGAATATTTAAATTCTTTGTGGTCGAAAAGGCTTAGGATTAACGCACAAGTTTTTGCAAAGGGTGTACATCTGAGGCAAAAAATACGTAATTAACCCCAGCGCCCACGTTCATTTAGTTAGGAACACTCGTTCGGTTGGTTTTTACGATATTAAGCGAAAAACGCGGCCGCCCAAGACAAAAATTACAGGTTTGAAATGACGCAGAAAGGCTCCACGCGCAAGAAGAAAATGGTGCGTTCGAAATGCCGCCGAAAGGCTCCACCATCGCAAGAAAAAGTTATGCGTTCGAGATGACGAAAAACAGCTCCAACATACGAAATCAAAGCAAGTACAAAAAGAACAGAACTTCCGCTGGCGCGGTTTTAGGCAGGGGGCGCGCGAGCACTGCGAAGCGGGAAATTTGAATTGCATGGGGTGGTAGCAGTGAGCCAATCACTGCTCAGCACTTTGAGTGAAACAGCTTTGTTTTAAATGCGAATGCATTTCTTAGTCGGAGGTTGTCGGGCGTTGGCCGGCGTGCGCCTAGCAACAGCTGTGGCGCGCCTAGCAACCGGAGCACCTGGTAGCTCGGGCGGGAGTAGCGGAGGGCAAGGGAGAGGAGGAGCGCGCTCGGCGTGTGAGGGCCTCGCATCGCGGAGCTCGGGCGGAGTAGCGGAGAGTGAGTGGAGAGGAGGAGCGCGCTCGGGCGTGTGAGGGCGCTCGCATCGCGGAGCTCGGCGGAGAGAACTCGCGCGCGGGGCGGGCGTGTTGCGCGGGTCTCTCTCTCCTCTCCGAGTACCCTCTCTCCGCTCGCTGCGCTCGGAAAAATATATATAAATGCAGTGGAGCGCGCGCCTCTCTCCGTGACTGCTTGCCGCAGCGCACTCATCGGTGCAATCCGACGCAACACAAGACCGCATCACTTTTCGCATCCGAAGGGACCAAAACCTGGTCGTAGTGAGTACCCCGGACCTGGACATCGCTAAGAAGATCCAGCAAATCACCACCCTTAACATGCAGAGCACGCAATATGAAGTCACCGCTTACATTGCTGTCCCAGACAACTAAAGGAAAGGTATAATCACGGGAATTGCGACCAAAACCACAACCGACGAACTTGTAGAGCATCTGCGGTCCCTAAACGCTGAAATCATCCACGCCAGGATGATGGGCAAATCTACCACCGCCCTCCTCACCTTCGCGGGTCTCCGTGTGCCTCATTACGTCAACAATTACGGGGGAGAACACCATTGCCGCGTATATCAACCTCGCAACCAATTATGCCTGATGCGCCTTAAGCTCGACCATCGAGCTGTCGTCTGCCCGAGTCCAGACACGCACAGATGCAGCGCTTGTGCGACGGTGAACCGAGTGCAGATCACGTGTATGTTCCCCGCTGCGCCAACTGCCATGCAGACCACCCGGCCACGGATACCGCTGCCCGGTCCGCCGACGAGGCCCATACAACAAGACGCATGTTCTTCAATCCTTGGCATCGAGAAACCGCTCGGCGCCATTTCTCCCTCCCGCCACTACCCAACAGTGTAACACCACCGACTTTACCGGTTAAACTGTTGCCCATTAAACCCAGGGATCACTGAAGTCCTCTGCAACCACCGAGCGCTTGTTTTCCGATTCGGAGCTACCGTCCAAGGAGTCCCGTTCGCGCGGCCGCAGCAAAAGCCACGACCGGAGAGGCGGGGACCGAGGCCGGTCAGCGAGCCATGTCCAATCCATGGTACCGGGGTGCAGCCGGGAGGCCAGCGACAGCCGCGGAAACCAAGCTCCACCTAACTTCCGGCCGCAGAGCACCAACCTCAAGGTGAGCTGGACAGAGCAGTTTCCTCCCCTCCCTTCTAACAACACCTCCTCGTCCCACCCCATCACAACACCGTGCCCCACACCCACACACGCACCCCAATACCCGATGCGCTCCAGGCGATGCGAACCGATCTCCAAGCCCAATTCACGGCCACCATACAAAAACTGCAGGCAGACGTCGACGAGCTCCGTCAACAACACACACGAGCCTTACAGCACTACACCGCCACCATTGATGAAATCCGGAGCCAGCTGCGGACGCATCACGAGTCCCTTCAGAACGAACTCCGAACCCTCGTAACTGATGCCATCCGCGAGGTGCTCAAACAAGCTCAACCCCAGCCGATTCTCCCACTTACTCTGCCCGTAGACACGCATGGAGGAGACAGAGATCACCGAGACTTACGCCGCGTCCACCCCTGCCTCACACCCACGACGGATCGCCCCGGCAATGCTCTAAACTACGCCCAGCCACCCCCTCAACACGGCTAGCAAGTCGAGACCACCAAAGCCACACACCCGTCATACGCCCGAACCCCTGCGCATTTGGCAATGGAATTGTAGAGGCTACCGCCGCAAGAAAGGGGCACTTTTGCAATATATAGCCACGCACTCAAATTCGCCGGACGTAATTGCTCTTCAAGAAGTCAGATGCGATCCCACCCTACCAGGCTACTCTCCGTACTCGAACTCCAGAAATGACGACCAGGCGCCTCTAGTGACGACATTTGTAGACAAGAGGATTGCAGTCATTGATCACTCTCCAAGCAGTCCCCATCACATCCCGCACGTATTACTAGAAATCATCCCGAATACCTCCAAGCAAACAAGTGTATACGTCCTCAACATTTACAGTACGCCCCAGGCCAGACGAGACACATTTGACCACCTCTTCGACAGCACCCTCTCTTTAGCAAAACGGACCAACAGCCCCGTGCTTATAGTGGGCGACTTCAACGCGGCACACCCTACTTGGGGCTACATGACAGAAACTCCCAAGGGACGAAAGCTAGCCCTGACAATAGCCAGGTGCCATCTTACGGTTCTTACAGAACCTGGCCAGCCCACTCGCATGGGTAACAGCGTTACACGGGATACATGTCCGGACCTCACTCTAACCCATGGCCTCAGCAACCACAGGTGGTCTAACCTTGGGGAGACACTCGGCAGTGATCACTGCATCCTCTTCACTGAGATAGCGGACTTCGGCGCCAAGGTTTCCAACCGATCGGTCGCAATCACCGACTGGGTCGCCTTCCGCAAGCGTCGTGCCCAACCGAGTGGCGATAGCTCACCCGACACTGACCCTGCGTCAACTACTGGAGACCCCGAGCAATCGCCTCTTCCTTCCCTCCCAGAGTGGATTAAACAAATTCAAAGTGATCTGGCAGACACTACTAGAACCGTACAAACAACAGCTCACATGCCAGACGTGGACAGCCACCTTCTTCATATTTTGGATGCCCGCCGTAGCCTCAGCAAACGATGGCGAGGGCAAAGGCACAATCGGAAACTTCGTAAACGGATCGCCTTGCTCACCGCCGAAGCCGAACGCTACGCAGCAGAGTTGACACGGGCCAACTGGCAAAATTTCTGCAACCAGCTACAAGGAACACTTGGAACAGCAAAGACATGGTCGCTGCTACGCAGTCTCCTCGACCCCAAGCAGACCAAAACAGAAACCACGAAAGCCACCCGTACATTACTCCACAGGGAAAACCTTGACAAAGATACCCTTCTCGCTACACTGAAACAGCGCTATATCAGCGTCGGTCCCCGCCCCCAGTATCGGCCTTACCCAGACACCTCTGACACGAATGTCCTGCTCGATGCTGACATCACAGAGGCAGAAGTAAGAGCGGCCCTTCAACACCTCACACAAAGCACTGCAGCGGGAGCCGACGGCATCCAATATAAGTTACTTCGCAACCTGGACGACCGCGCCATAACCCAGTTGACGGCTTACCACAACGATGCGTGGCGCAAGGGCACTCTACCACAGGAATGGAAGCACGCGGACATCATCCTGATACCCAAACCGGGCAAACCTCTTTCATTTGGCAACCTCCGCCCCATCTCACTTACTTCGTGTCTGGGCAAGCTTCTCGAACATATAATTCTTGCTAGGCTGCAACCACATCTCGAAGCCACCCACTTTTTCCCCGACACAATGTTCGGTTTTCGTTCCCACCTGGCCACACAGGATGTGCTCCTCCAACTCAAGCACGACATCCTGGATCATCCCAACAGAGCCCAAACACGCGCCGTCCTGACACTCGACCTAAAAGGTGCGTTTGATAACGTCGCACACGACCTCATTCTTGACAATCTGGCATCATCAAATTGTGGAGAACGCACATACAATTACGTCAGAGCCTTTCTGGCTGATAGGACAGCCACCATAGGGTTAGGTGAGCACCGCTCACCACCCTTTCAACTGACTGGAAGAGGAACGCCCCAGGGCTCAGTTCTATCCCCGATACTCTTCAATGTGGCCATGGCTAAGCTGCCTCCTCTACTCAACGCAATTCCGGAGCTTCGCCACGCGCTGTACGCGGACGATGTGACCATGTGGGCAACACGCGGATCGGACGGCCAAATACAGGACGCCCTGCAAGAGGCAGCAGATGTAGTTCTGAACTATGCCTCTCTGGGGGGCCTGTCTTGCGCAGCGGAGAAGTCCGGCCTTCTTGTGTTGCCTCCCCGCATGCGACCAGTAACCAAGCCAGAAATATCCGTTTACCTTACCAGTAATTTGATCCCGTGCGTCACCCGAGTCCGAGTCCTAGGACTCCATCTACAGTCTAACGGCCGCGCCACGCACACAGTTCACCTCCTCAAAACCCAAATCACGCAAATCACGCACATGATCCGTCGCATCTCCAACAGACGCGCCGGCCTCAAGGAAGCAGACACCCTCCGCATAGTTCATTCCTTACTCATCAGCCGCCTTGCCTACCACGTCCCCTTTCACAATTTGCTGCGCTCCGAACTCCAGCGCCTCAACACTGCCTTACGGACGGGAATCAAAGCAGCCCTGGGACTTCCCCCCTACACTTCTACACAACGTCTCCTTCAATTGGGTGTCCACAACACGATAGAGGAAATTATTGAGGCACAACGAGCTGGTCAGCTTATCCGCCTTAGCACCACCCGCACCGGTCGTCACGTGCTCGCCAGCCTGGGATACCCCGAGCCGTCGTCACCTCTCCCACCAAACCCTGTGGCTCTCGCCCCTGTCCTTCGTGCACGTTTACAAGTTGCCCCGCTCCCCAAGAACATGCACGCGGAAACCAACCAGGGCCGACGCCGCGCCCGAGTCCGAAGCGCTAGCCCGCCGGTACGGCCAGGACCCACATGTGATTTACACCGACGCAGCCAGTTATCCAGCCAACCCCAACGCTAAAGTGGCAGTGGCCTCTGCAGTTGCTGGCAATGCGCAAACAACTTGCTCTGTACGCACCGATTCCATCAGGGTGGCCGAGGAAACAGCCATAGCATTGGCTGTGTCCCACATCACCACCGCTCGACCCGCGGAAGCTGACGACGACGATACCTGGGCAATTATAACAGACTCGCAAGCCGCCTGCCGGGCATATTCTTCTGGAATCCTCTCCATACAAGTAAACAATATTCTTCGACACTCAGATCCATCCAAGCTTCCCTTCATTCGTATTGTCTGGATCCCTGGCCATGCCGCCCTTCCTGGAAATGAGCACGCACACGCGCTCGCCCGAGAAATGACCCACCGGGCGTCAGAGGAAGCGGACAGACAGATCCGGGGTGGCTCCAAGACATCAGCTTCCATCATCCCATCCCACGAACCTCTCAACTATACACTCACACTCGCCTACTACCGCACAAAAGAAAAACACTACCTCCACCCCACCACTCCCTATCCCGCGCCGACGCCATGTCATGGCGGCAGCTCCAGACGCACATGTTCTCAAACTTACACCACAAACACATTTTCTACCCCACCCAATACGCTGGCAACTGCCCGCTTGCCAGAGCCCCACTCCCACCCTCTACCACTCTGTATGGGAGTGTCCGCGTCACCAGACGGGCTCACCCCTATACGCATCCCCACCCTCTCCTCTTGGAGGCTGTTGTGTCCAGCACTGCCCGCAAGACCAACAACGGCTGATCGAGCGGGCCCGCCGGATAGCGTCCGCCATTGGAGTCCTGGACTGAGGACCCCACTCATAGAGGCTGCTCTTCGGCTAACAAATGATCAATAAATGTTTTCACCACCACCCCCCAATGCATTCGCATTTCCGCACCGATCCCCTTCGGGAGGTGGGGGGAGTTTTTTTTCTCATTCGTAAGCTAAAGCCATCCTTGCGGCACCATTCAATAATAGTGGAGACGTACTACCGAAATTGAGAAAGTTCGAACGTCTTGGAAATGTTGGGCTAGGAAGGGAGGTAAATATTTATATATTTGAGTTTTTTTGGCAAGACAATTCAATATGCCGAAAACATAATAAATATATACCCATTTCGGTTCGTTAATATCTCCAATTTTTCTATAAATTGCAATAAGAACCTAGATTTTACGTAGTTCTATTTTCATTCGTACAAAAACAGCATGTGTTTTATGGTTAATGTGATTTGGTCTTCATTAAAAGTACCACAACATAAATTTGTAGCGCCTCATTAAAGGAGTTTTTCCTTCTTCAAAACAGTGCAAATTATAAAGGATGCATGAGTTTTAAGAAATGGGGAAGCAAAAGCTTTCTTTACCGTGTTAATTGGTAGTAACATTTCTGTTTAACTTTCAGGCAGCGCCAATCGCCAGTTCAGCAGATCCGTATCGCACTTTCCTATGCTTGTTCTATTTGCTCGCCATTGACCCTAGCATCCTCTTCACCGCATCGGTAAATCCACCTTGCTGCATTACCGAGAACGCTCAATTATTCTGAATGCGCAAGTTTGGAAAGATCAATGGTATTAGTGCCGGTGCGATACGCCAGACAGATGTCTTTTGCCACACAAAAAGTTGTAAAGCTACCAATTACGGTGCTGGAATCAAAAAAAATGATGCAGCAACTACCCAACACCCTTTTTAACAACACTATACTACACCTTTTTAGGCGGCAAAGGTATAGAAAATTTAATGTCTGTTCAATGTCTGTTTAATGTCTGTTCAATAAATATTCTTCACACGGACTGATGTTCACGCACACCGGTCGGTTAAGACATATTTCATATATTTCTAACACTTTTATGCTGGCATTTATCAAAGCAGTAGGTTCTTCTATTATACGCAAAAGTTGGATTAGCTGCGACAGTTTAAACCGATAAAAACAAACATGCTTGGCCACTTTACGAATAACACATATATTTGAGGCTCCCCTTTCCCACAACGCGTTTGAAAAAACTATTTGAGGTATGCTTACCGCAAACCTTTCGAGCAGGCAAGACTTCCCAACTCCAGAGTCACCGATGAGAAATACTTGGAAAATAAGCGTGCTGCGAATAGAATACACTAGATTGATTACGGGGATTCTGGTTTCATGCACAAAATATCGTCTTGCAAACGTAATGAAACAATAAAACGACTAGCTGAACTAAAATCAATGGACGAGTTCGTAATTCAAAGGGAACAACTCTACTGTGTTGCTACAAATTCAAGCATCAATTAATGCATAGTGAAGAAAAAATTCGTAGAACAGAAATGGTAACATCAGACCTGTGGTGCAAGCGGTAGCGGCGTAGTAGTTGAGAGCGGAAAGTTACAAGCATTAACTGGTCAGTGCAGCGACAATTTCCCGCGACATCAATGCAGCTCAAAAGGATTTTTAAGGTGACAGCCCGAGGTGTCTGGTCAAACACGAAAGTGACCGTATTGGTAGTCGTCGACTACTTTGTCCTCGGTGTCAACACGAATAGTGCCAGAATGGCCACAGCTCTAATGAGAAAAAATTACGCCCATCTTCCCGCGAGGGAACTCTGAAGTGATGCGACGCATTGGGGGGTTCAGTTGGCGTTTCCATTGGTTGATTCTCTAAATCGGGTGAAACGTGTTGTGAACGCGTAGGATGCATTCCATCACATGCAGGTGTTCTCATACGCGGGAAGATGGGCGTAATTTTCATTCTTTTCCTGAGAGAGAGACTGGTTTCCGTTTTTCGAGCGAGAGCGAGCGCTTGACTGAACCGCCGCAGCGCGCTACCCGCTTTATATTCCCAACGCCTGAAGGAGAGGAGGCAGCGGAGAGAGTCGCGCATGCGCGCGCTTGCGGCGCCGGAGCAGACGCGAGCGAGAGAAGCGCACATGCGCAGCTGTTATGCTAATGAGACGGAGTGAGAGTGTTGCATGCGCTGT
>CM023452.1:84326567-84478260 GCA_013339765.2 Haemaphysalis longicornis | reverse complement strand
TGTGGGTCAAACAGTTGTTTTACTAAGTGTCAGCTGTTTCGGTTTCACAGCGCCAGGTGTCGCTGCGAACATTTCCGACCCTTTATTGATGTCGGTAGTTCACTCATTTCACCACCAGGGGGCGAGAATTGCGCAATAAAAACGGCTACCAGCCGGCGCGATCACGCTAGCCGACTTCAATATGCAAACTAATATTTCTTCTTGCCATTCTCGTATTTTCTGAATAACAACGTAAGACACCAATTGTAGGCTTGAAAAAACTCGATCGGCTAAAAAATAAACCTATTCCCATCGTGTGCATTCCCTCATTCGCTTGAAAAATGAAACATAAGTTAGTGTGGGCTGGGCTTTCAAGGACACGAAAAATTTGCTGGCTGTACATTGTGGCGGGTTCACTGCCACTGCAGCGCTGCGATAAATAAAAATTCTTTGGTTTCGGGTGGCTCATGGTCTTTGCCATGTTTGTGGTGGCTCGTTTTGCTTATGTTTCTTGTTGCCTTAAGCTGCAATAGTTCGGTAATTACTCATGAGAATAATATAATTATAAGTAATAATATAATATTGAAAACATAAAAAACATTATCACAGAATCGTTATACCCCTATAAGTGCCCCTGAAAACAATAGAAAACTGATCAATAATACACGAAAATGCAGTTTCTCTGATCCTTACGCCGTTTCTTAAGGTATTCTTACTTCCGGCAGGTCATACAAATAAAAGCCCAGCCCACACGTGTAAGTTTGTTTTGCGTGTGAAATTTAGGCGGGGTTGAATTACGCAGTATGGGTGTATGTTATTGCGTAGGATCATGGGGTGGCTGACACGCTGAAAAACGTAAGCACGAGGTATATCTCTGCGGTTAGAGTTTCCCGTTTCAAAGTAACTGCTCAATCTGCAGAATGGGTTATCACCATGATCAGCGAATTAAAGCTTTGAAAAGGAACCAGGTGACATAGTACGTATACTGCAAAAGAAGTGCTTTACAAAATTTATCTAGCAGGATTTTGCAAATCGGCGAAACGGGCTCTTGTCTCATTCAGGGTTTCCGTGAGATCACACGGAACCTGTTTTCATCGACCTGCCGCAGCTCAGACTTACATTGCCAGGTCTGCTAGGACACATCCGCCCTTAGCTCTGCACTGTACAAAAACGGAACAAGGCAAGAATGACACACGACATTTTGTAGGCTGACGAAATCTCCGAGAAAGCGAGGTATGCTCCCCTTTTCATTAGCGAAAAGAAGCCGCACTTTTAATGTATTTTTATTGTATTTATTGATTGTATTATCTTTATATTTAATGGGCATTGTTCCGTGAACATTCCATGTGTATTTTAAGTACATTTAAAATGTGTTCCAAAGCTATCGCCCAGGTATATTAGGAGTGCAGCGAAAATATATATTATATGCCTTTTAAATTCATTAGAAATAGATGGAAAACACCATTTCAAATACGTACAAATTTCACTAGTAATACATTTTATATGCGTAGAGAATATCACTTTAAATACATACAAAATGCGGTTTAAGCGGACAAAAAGTACTTCTATGCAATATTCTCATACTGTGTTACTGGTGTTTGCTAAGTAAAACCTTAAATAGCTAGAGAGATGCCTTTGCAATGCGTCTCAGGGGGATTTGTTATCTTTCAAGCTAGAAAATTTCTTTCAGTGGTTTCGGAAAGCGTAATAGATATTCTAGCCTAGAGATCTGCTCGGTTGTAAAAAGCTGAACCGCCCCTGCCTGAATGCGGGCCAGCAAATGACTAAAAGAACAGCACGTACGCACAAAGATTGGCATTTTTAAATTCGTTTATTGCACACGTCAGCCGAGTGGCCAATTTCGCCATTACTAAGCAGCATAGAATGAATGCCTTCCGGCCACCTCTGTAGCCAGTGTAGATGCAGCGTTGTGCACCAGAGCCCTCGTAGATTGGATTTTCCAAGCGGGAATTTCACCAGCACCTGCAGTGAAAACAAAAGAAACACGGAAAAATAGCAGTGAAACACTGCTTTTTTAGAGCCAAATACACGATAAATCAGTCAGGCCTTTGCTCTCGCCACGGCAACGTTTACAAGACCAAGAATGTCTTCGCTTCTAATTCGAAGGAAAACCCAAAAAACGTCAAGCAAACAATGCCACTGTGAAGGACGTAAGAGATGTATGTAATGTTAACCATATATTTTATATTCCCGCGTGGCATTGGAGCTTCCACATCATTATAAAAAAAGGCTGGCGGGTGGGTGGAGGTTTTACGTTCGAGATAATCAGAAGAAATATTTGGAAATTAGCAAATATAAGACACAGCTAAGAGATGTACGTATATCAAACAAAACGATTCTCAGCGTTATGCTACTTTTCTAGGCGCTTCAGTTAACTTCCAATAGAGGTCATTCTAGTATTTAATTAACTTGGACATACCTTGTCTGTGACGCAGAGGAAGCTCATGAATTATGAAATTTTAGTATAACTGTAAATATTGTTCTGTGTTCCATGTTTCGGCGTGCCCTTCTTCAGAGATTGCGCATTGAATTGTTCGCCGCAAACTGTATAAAAATCCATGGGAACTAAGGTAGTATAAGGCGCCCTAAATAAAGTCATTAGATTGGCGTGTGCTCTCAACAAATGATTTAAGGAACGGCAAAGCAAGTTAATTTAGGAAAAAGTAATGTTTTCAAGCTGTCCTAAAGTACAAACTCTTATATGGCAGGCTCATAATCCAGGCGAATAAAAAGGAAAGCAAAAAACATTTATCTTCTCACACACGTATTTAACTTCTTGCTCTCCACCGCACATCAAGGTTAATTTTGTAGTTTTTTTTTCTGATCCGCAATGCAAGAGGAAGCGAAAAATATTGTAAATGCTGGTTTCTTTGACATACACCAAAAAAGAATATAACACCAGTTAGAATCCGGTAACAGCAACTAAAATTAGTGGCTTCATTATTACTCGAGGCACCTAAATGAAACTCGTTTAAATATTGCTGAGACTCAAATGAGAAATTGGGGCAGCTAAATACACAGAACCCGCCAAGCAGCCAGCGTGTGCCCACTCACTTATTGTTCTCACTCGACTACAAGTGTCGGAAGGGCCCCTCGAAACGCACACACGTGTTAGTCTTGAATGCATTACGTAAAGAATGCAGAAAGGGGGGAGGAAGCTGCTATCAAACACAAAAGAGAGGGCATGGAGCATAATGAAGTTTCAGCAAGTTTTGGGGAACCGATCAAATCAACGAAGAGAGACAAACACGGCCGCAAGGACACCCCTTCCGTGAACCGCGAGGTTTCGTGCGGGGAACGGGGTGCCTCCGTACGTGTCCCCACCCCCGTCTTTCTTTGGTGGTTCTAAATTCTCGGTGGCGGGACGAAAACCATTTGATGAAAAAATGCTTAACCGACCCTTGTACACTTCATCTTATATGGATAAGTTATTATAAGTCCCTTGGCCCAAACCCCTTAGTGTCGCTACAGCCACCTGCACCGAAGATTACGTGGGTCGCTTTTATTTTGGTTACTTTCAAACAGACGCTTAAACTCTTTCATGACTTTCGTATATATATGACAGAATGGTGGCATGTGACCGACGAAAATCGCGAAATGCGTTCACTTCCACTGCAGGCTACGCACTTTCTTGCTGTCCGGCCCGGCCATGCGTATTAGTCAAGGATGCATGTATTCCACACACTGGGCTCTTTCCCCGCATGGCTGTGAACATGCGCGGCTGTGAGCGGCTGCTGCGAACAGAAAAAAAAAACGCTGTGTCTCTGGATAAACTTCGCAAATTTCTCAATCGCGTAAACATGGTCGGCAGAGTATCTCTGAGCAGGTTATACTAAAATTAGCAGTGGTTTAGCTCGGCTATCCAGGGTATACGTAGCGTGAGCTAAGTTTCGCTGGTTATTCTTAGGTTTCCTGTTTTTCTAGGATTGACTAATTATGCTTACTGCTGCTAAAACGATTTCCATTCAATCCAATTCAATCCAATCCAGTCCAATCCATTCACTGCTCCTGGCGCATGCGCAGGCACGGCTCTCAAGGAGCCACGCGAAACGGCTATCAAGCTGCTCCTGCGCAGCGTCAGACTTAGCTACTGCGCAATGAAGGCGCACAGCTAGGCGCCGCCGCCAGTGCGTCTGCCGCGGATATGACGTCACTCCTCTGGAAGGCGCCGACCGGCGAATGTGCAGACGCAATTCTCTACACACGCGTACTCCATTGAATGGATTAATCCAACACAATCCCATTTATTCCAATCCCAGCGAATCCGCTCCCATCTGATCCAAACCATTCAATGCTGCTCGCGCTTGCCGCCGAACGGCCCTTCACTTCCCACGCGAAACTCCTCAACCTAGGCCAGTGTAGCTTAAGCTACAAAACAATTTCTGGCTATTGTCTATTTATTGCAAGTGTTAGTGCTCAGTATGATAAGAACGGAATAACTCGATCAACAAGGAAAGTCATAGCAACAGTCCCCCGGCCACTCCGCAGGACCCTTACTAAAAATACGGGTGAAAGGATAGGCGCTAAAATACGTTTTTTACGTGTCCCTTCTGTCGTTGATTTGCGAGCATATTCCCTTGCACGGAGTATCAAATCTTGCCCGCATGTGGAGGTAAGCCTAACAGCCACATGCGGATTCATATGGGGCGTTAACACTTCTCCATTGCGAGGCCAGCATATGTCAAATAATGGCTGGGCGACACCTTACACACAAATAACTGGTAAGTCTTACTTACTTTGGCTAAACCGAAATCCTGAGACAAACGCCGCTGCAATGCGCCGTCTAAGCCAAGACTTCTTCCGCACAGTTACAGCCCTGTTGAGGAGATCAAAAGTCGTGTACCACTAGAAAGGCCAAGTAAACGCTGCGAGGGCAGACAAAACATGAAGTTGGGGTGCGCCGCGCCATCTCGCGCCGCCATCTGGTCATAACTTTGTTCAGCTTAGACGCAAATTATCCCCTCATTACTGAGCACTCGGCTCCAGTGTCTATGAGGGCGACTAGATCAAAGCCGTCGATGGACACCTTGACTTCGGACGCCGCCTTCCTCGAGTTCAGGGTTCGTCGGGGCGTCGCATCTGAGTTATTTCGTGCCGACGGTAGGTCACTGTGCGACGTCGTTATATCGTCTCTCAGCGGCAGGCTCGGTCATGTCGGGTACGCGTCGCGCATTGTAACTGTCGTCTGGTTTGGGAGTCACTTCAGTGTTAGGTCGGGTCATCGGGATGAGGTCATGTGTGAATCACGGTCTTCGGTACGTCCTTGCGTCGTTGGAGGGTCTTCGCCGTAGAACCAATTCACCTCCTTAAGTAGCTGCGTTTAGTCTCCCACGCGTGGGCTGGGGACCTTCCACGTGTGAGGTTACCATTGCTATGGCATTTCGGCGACTGGTATGGCTATGGCGACGGCGAACGGTTGAAACGGACTGGTCCACGGCTGGTGTTCGGCCGGTTCTTCGATCTCAGATGGGCGCTGGCCGGGTAGGGGGCGTGGTGCGTAGACGGAGAACACACGCAAACCGAGCTTCTTGCAAGGGCAGCGACGGTAGATGTGGTCGGCCTCTCCGCAGTTGTAGCACAGCGGACGATTACCGGTGTTTCGCCATACGTCCGCCTCTCTCGGAGTCTGTTTTTGGACGGCAAGGGGTCGGCGTGCGTCATTGGACGGTGGTACGGCGGGACTTCTTGATGACAGGATGGAGCAGGGCGGGGTCCACAACAGCAGCGTAGTTTGTAATAGCTCGTTGTTCGCGGCGTACTTCGGATGGCGTAGGAACCCCCAAAGCTAGAATTTTTTCCCGGATTGCATCGCTCATAGAGGCGACTTGGGGTGCAGCGTGGTGTGGAAGAGTTTCCGCTGTTCTTCCTTGAAGACTGCGGGGATTGTCCCGCGTATTGTATCGGAGCTAATAGCCCCGGCTCCGCTCGCCTCCACAACCAGCGCATTGACTGCATTCTATCGCATCGTTCGGATTTCGAGCATCTTCTCCATCGCCGCGGCCTAAGACGCGAATTCGGACATGGTCTGGGGGGGGATGCGAACAAGGCACGCGAAGAGCTCTTGCTTTACCCCTCGCATCAGAAACCTTAGTTTCTTTTCCTCCGTCATTTCTAGGTCTGCACGGCTTAACAGTCACTTCTCCTCGACAAAGATCATTACCCCTTTCGGTGGGGTCTGCGTTCGGGTTTCAAGCAAACTCACAACGCGTTGTTTTCTCGCCATGGTAGTAAAGTTATTAAGGAACTCGATTTTCCATTGAGTTCATTTAGTCAAAAAGCCCTCGTGCTTCCCGAACCAAGTACGAGCTGAATCTTCCAAGTAACATAAATAAGCCCGAACATTCTTCGTCGTCCACCTGTTGAAGATCCGGAAGCTCGAGTTTCTCCAACATTCTTCTAGGTCTTCTGCGGGTGCTCCTCGGAATGATGGTGCTTCCCGGGGCTGCTGCAGGACGATTGGTGACGTTGCCTCTTGCACCATGTTGGCGGTTGTAGCGGTCGTTGTTTTGGGTCCGTCTTGCAGGAGACCAACCTCGAGCGGGAGACCTTGCAGTCACCCGTTGGCTCTAGCTGGACCTGCTTGGTGGCTTCCCGTAGTTGTTGGGGGCATAAAGGTTACGCACCCCGCACCGCTACCACATATCACTTAGCCAAAGACGACGCAGATGTCTTGAAGGGAAAACATGTTTATCGGAGCGAACTTTCTCCCCTAAAAACTCAACGAATACACAGTTGGCCAAACAGCAGCAGTGAAGCAAAGTGACGTGCGCAGACTGGTGTCGGCGAAACGATTGCCACGGTGTCTGCTCTGCGGTCACTTATCTATCGAAACGAGGTCTTCGCGAGCAGTGACGTAACGGTGCTCCTATGGGAAGTCATGATGAAGGGGGCTGTGCTTTCAAAGATGAGCAGAGCACTATTCTCGTAATAATACCAATCATGATCACAAATGCTCTCCCCTAACGATTTTACGAAATGCTCGCCGGGGGAGTTGAAAGAGTGAATTGATCATGCAGCTAGTGCTGTATATACTTTCGTTTACAATTTACATCTAATGTGAATCAGCTTGAATACATTGTGATGCAGGTAATCAAACCGCGCGCGCGCTCGGTTCTCGGATCTGTAAATGTAGACGCCCCTCCCCTATAAATATTCGGTTAGAGGGTGTTACATTGCTTACTTCAAGTATAAATAAAGCTGGCTGGGATAGATACGCATTTTTTTAGGTTTTGAATATCAAAATTGCTTTTTAATTTACATTGTTGCATTTGTTCTCATAACGTTACCTCATTTTGGGAGTAGCCACTTCACTTAGAACGACCTGGTGCATACTCATAATTTAAATGCTCGCTTATACGCGCCGAGAAACTCGGAAAAAAATGCCGTGGGTTGTAGCAGCTTGTTCTCATAACGTACATGTTCGCTGATAAGCGGCCTACGCGCCACCGCCTGTTCGAAAACTGTTTCGACAAAAGTGGTGGGACTTGACACGTCTTGGTTATAACAACCACCAAGTGCTAAAGGCGATGCTAACCCGAAAATATCCTTCAATTTCACGCGTATCAGACACGAAAGCCGCAGAAATTTAAGTGCATGAAATGCCGGTGAATTTACGCCACACAGGAACGCGTGTTACTTGCCCAGGTAGTTCATGTCCTTACCCTCCAAGAAAAAAAACAGTTTTGTAGCCGGTTTTTCATTAGGGTTTGTAGATTACAGGAAAATCCCAAATAGCTTTTCAAAAAGTTCTAATGGCCAGCAAGCACCCACGCTCACAGTTCTTACATGCACAAACAGCTTTTCTATTTGATGCTGGCGATGCGGCGGCAGTGCTGCCTCGTATCTGTAGCTAACACCCCAAGGTTACCACGCGTTGACCCCTAAAAGTATTACTTCCCAGTTCAAGTGAATACGCGACTTGGAATTCCTTACCTCCATCTAGCAGCGCCATCTGTACTCCAAGGATTTGTGACGCGTTGCCTCTAATACCAGCTAGTGAGGAGAAGAGCCGGCACTGCATTAAAAACACATTAAGCTGCTTCTCCGTTTTAAAATAAAATACACATATTAGCACACGTGCAATGTGACGATCCTAGTGCTGGTAAATGGGACATGGTTTTATTCCGGGTCTGGGTCTGGGTCGCTTGAGTCCAGTGCGTTGCAGTTGCGAACTCCGTACCCTGCCAGAGCAGAACTAGATTGAGCATCGTGCATGACACGGCATATTCGAACACATCGGACCAAAGATAAAAGAAGCTCAAGCCAGCCAGGACCGCTCTTATTTTGAAGGAGCCATGTGAGAAGTGTGGCCAATTTCCTGTCCAAGTAAATTGCCTTATAAGGCACCTGGAAGAAGGGAAAGAGACGAAAACTGGGTGTATCAGAAACGAAGTACGATAACCCCAAAGCTTTTACTTTTACACTGCGTGAACAGAACCCAACGGGGGCACGGGTGGATTTTTGCTGTGTTCTTTTCATCTTTCAATGAGACATGCACGTAAAGCGGTCATTCTTACGGGTGAAGATATGGGCTGTGTTCATGACCTATACGAGAAGCGACACTAAGGGACGTTCGTTTTCTTCCTGTTCGCGATGTCTTCCTTGCCGAAGTGGTCAAGTTGGTCCACCGGAGATGTTATGCACGTCCCCCGCCGATTTGTAGGGCAAAAGTACAGCACTCGGAATGTGTTTATGCGATGTGAACAGTACGCTCTCACGCTATCGTGTTCACACCCTAAATGCGGGAGGCGGGTCAATTATTTGTGTTTTGGCTACGAGCCATGGTTACTCCCAAAATTGGGTTCGGAAGTGTTGGCGACACCGGTGCAATTTGTGCGTATCCACGCATGCTTAGGACGCTTGAATATCCGTGTGGCACATGTGCTTTCAAACAAGACTTTTTTTTTCCGTAGCACACAGATAGGTGGAACGTTCGGGAGGTTAGTAGTGGTTGCGTATTTATCCTAACATGGAAGCGTGTGTATAAGGCATGTCCATAACCTGCACTGTTGTGAGCTATTTTAACTACATAGTAATAATGGAAGCAAGAAGAAAACATACGCCTGAAAAACTTCCGACATAGTCAAAGTGATCCCTATAGAAAAGCTATCCGAGCGAGTTTGCAACAGTCATTTGAAGACCATTATTGTAGGAATTCCTGGCATAATCTAAGGTGACTCGAGGAATTATCGCGGGGTGGCATCGGACGCGTGTCCCGCACACCACGTGGATCTTAGCTTCTAGAACTGCTGTAATTATGCTCCACCAAATATTGGCTTTACAACAAGCTTCGCAGAGAGGTACAATGCCGCTGAAACTGGTGTCGGACTGTTTTGAAACACGTTGTAATCGTGCGAATTGGCTTGAATGCGATATTTTTACTTGGGGAATACTCTTAATGGGGGCATCTGTACCATCTTAGAGAAGTGTTCAATCAGTGAGCTGTATTCTCTGAGTTAGTTTGGGTGTGTGCGAAAGAATTTCCGCTTGGCAAAAAAGAATTCAATTGTCGCCCTGAAGGTTGCCCATCTATAGTGGGACCTCAAGGGTAAGCTGTATTGTGTATTTCTCGGAATATTCGGCACTGACTTTGTAATGCCAGAAATATTACCTGTGTATTCACCAATTTCTGTTGTAAGAGCATAGTATATTTATATTTTGAGTGAATATAATGGACCGCGTTGACATCACAGTGTACGTTCATGGGGGCTCTCAGGAGCACACACACTAAGAAATAAAAATACCTCAAAATTGGCAACTCTACGCTTATAACATACCGCAGTATTACAAAAATAGGAAAACATATTCATGTACTGTCCCACTACACATGTAAGGGTACAAAAAAAGGAACTCACAACAGTTGTCGTCAACAAAAAATGGCTGCAAAACTAGAAGCTATTTCAGCCGCTAAAACGTAAGGATTTATACAAGTTTTTAAACACGCAAATAAATAAAAACTAGCCTCACTACATGGTAGACCTAAGTGATTTTGGACCTCGTTGATTAAAAGTATCCATGGTAACCGTTCTGTCACCAAAAAATATACGAACATGCATGCGAATTCACAGTGTTTTTCCGGAGTTTCCCTCCTAACACTCCGTACCGAGTTCAGAGCTCTGGAATGATGTCGCAGAACTGGTAAATTATTTGCCAAATGTTGAGATGAGAGTAGCGTTAGCCGTTCTGGCCATCTTTGCTAACTGTGCAATAAAAATGAGTAAAAAGAAATTGAAAATATCACGACCCTATTAGTACAGTAATATTTATTCCGAGCTGCAAAAATTTTGGTTTGCTTTTTCGATAAGAAGGAAACGCAGATTAAACGCTAATCTGCCCGGTGCTTTCCATCACTAATTGTTTCGTGGGCAGCTTTAGTGTGTTACGGCTTGATTAAAAATGAGGCGTCTTTAATACGTTTAAACATTGCAAATAGAAGCATCCACAGGAGGTCGTAATTAATTGCTAATTCTGACCTGTTCGTAGTGTAAAAAGGAACAATTATACTCTGAGCGTACAGCTGCAGCTAAAAGTGTAGACTTAGGTAAACGAAGCTCATATTTACGTAATCTTGTTGCCCTATTCACCATTTGAAGAATGGGGAGAGAAAACATGTTCACATTTAGTGCAATGCTTTCCAGCCAAGGTACGTAGGACATGATGTCAACAGCGTACGCAGCTTCCTTAGTAGCATTTTCAAAGGCTCACGAATAAAGCGAAAATATAACGTTGCGAGCAAAGAAAGAGTCAAGCTGAAAAGAAAAAGTTGGTGTTTTATTTCAAAATTGTCGCGGTGTCACATGCTTTCGTCGTCTGCACGTGTCACAAGAGCTTATGCAATCGTTTTCTTTCTCCCTTGGAATCGGCTTTTGAGCGGAAAGATTATCAAGGAAACTTTTAAGAATCAGTGAAACAGTGTTGATAGGTTTTGCTGGTACTTTTTCACACGAAGGAAGCTCTTCGTACCTCGAACTAGACGCGAGCGGCAATAAAACCGATGAGTCGGTGACAACGACGACAGCGGTACACCACGAGCGAAAAAAGGGTGGTTATAAATACCTACAGACGGTATTTACAAAAAGAGTGACACAGCATTGCTGTACTACTGTTTGTGTGATTTCGCGTTAAACCCAGTGAGTAAGTTCTGTCTGCGGAACTATCACTAGTGCAGTTAAGCTATAAACCGCAAAAGCTGTTTTACATGCCCTAAGAGCGGAGGCTTGCTAATGTCAGCAGGCGTTTATATCCTGCATGCCAATGTTCTACTGGCATTCTTGTGCCCGAATGTTTAACTTCGGACTCAATGTCCATCACTTAGGCACATCCGATTCCTGTTGGTGAGCCACCACTTCAAAAAAATATTGTAGAGCCGCGCGCTTTCTGACCGAATTTTCCAAGCAGCACTGACACTTCAAGGGGCTCTACCCTGTAGAAAGGAAGCCTGCGGGCAAAAACAGTTTCTCTCTGCCCGCGAGGAGATTTTCGGACACTGATGGCGTTGCACCTTGCGCGTAAAACGCCGAGCAGCATAGGACGCGTGACGAGACAGCAGATATGCGGCCTGAAAATCCGTAACGTTTCACAACCCCTAAAGATACGTTCTCTAGATACCTTGTGTACGTAATTGGCTCTCCTTGTAACGCCTTTTCAATGGCTTGTGCGAAAAACAGGTAAGTGACCCTTGGGAGCGCTATTTGAACTTGCACTCCTTCCTCACGCAATTACGTACGCAATGCGTTAGTAGCCCCGCTCCTACCTGCTGAAGAAACAGAACGGAGGCAGAAACAATGCCGGTTATACGAAGAGTAAAAAATAAGCGCAGCTCACACTCTGTCTCCTAATTACTCTGTGGAAGTGTCAGCAACATCAAGCACAAACCTCAACGTAAACGCACAGGTCGAAATGAAGAAAAGTCGGGCGGTGTATGCCGGCCAGGAGAGTTCCCGCCGAGCTGGGTCAACGCCTCCTTCTGCGCAGGTTAGGCTGATAGCTGCCTTCGTCTTGTTCCCGTTACACATACCCCTCGCCGAAAGCGACCGCCCTGGTGGAGGCCGCAGTAAACGAACGGATGCGGTAACAAATGTCCGAGCAGACGAAAAACGCAGAAGTCCTCGTCGCCACGGAATCATGACTATGGTCGTTGTGAGCACTGGCTCGTGAACAGCAATGTTTTCCGACTATGTGAAACAGCTTCCAAAGGCCTCGGAGACGCGCTTGAGTTCTGGGCAGGGAAAACGGCTTTGTATTCTGTACAGCTCACGGGTGGCCACGTCAGTTAGTCTCGGTAAGTTATAGGCTGGGGACACCGGGTTAGGGATGACCGTCTAGGGATCCGTTTACGGATCACTGGGGCTACGGCGGGCCGACGCAATCTAATATCCTCTTAGCGATGTTCAGTAACCGAGACAAAGCAAAGGTGGTGCTAGGATCTGGATGTACTCCGCAACATCAACAAAAACATGTCACTTGGCGGCAGAACACAATAAATGAACCAGAGAAGATGCGAATGGTGTATTTACACCATGTACGCGATGTCAGCCAAGGGAGAGCAGGAACAGCTGTGACTTCTTGTCAGGAGGTTGTGCTGCTAGCTCTCTTCTTCTTCTACCAGTAAAAATATGTATTGTGCGTGCCTACAGACGCGAATAAATCATTTACACGGTTTATAATCTAATTGTTTTCATCATGCTGGGAGATAAACCTTTTATAAAGCCCTCTACAAATCTAATAATGAAATTGATATAAATACAATATATTTTCATTTATGCTCCGAGTATTCAACAAGCACAACATTACATTTTGGAAGTCTATACCCACTTTGTAGGAGCATAAAACCCATTCATATTGCACGTGCACATTCTCCTATTAAATTTCGAAAAAATAACTTTCAGCCGATATTTGCTGATTGAGGGCTTTCAAAGAAATAGGAAAAATTGTTTCGCAGAAATTCAACCTAGAAATTGGGCCTGCTTACGTGCGGAAGTGCATGCAAGAGAAGAAAAAAAAGAAATGTGTGTTTGTACATTTGTGCCTTTTGCTTGGATAGTTTTTTGATGGGATTTCAAACATTGGCCATTCGACAAATCTCATTCCGGCGGCTTTTTGTGCCCACAAGGTGGGTCAGCTTCGTCGCTCCAGGCGTTGCATGGTTTCGGGCGACTGCAACATTTCTACTACAGAATGAAGAACGGGGAGCGGACACCAGGAAAAGGCACATTATGCAACAAACAGCATTTTCCAAGAATTTATTCTTCAAATATTTAACCGGTGTTTAAGTGAGGGGTAAACAATAGGAGGCTTAAACGTCTTCAAACCAAACCCTTGTCTCCCATTTTTTTCAGTCCTCGGCAGGAACCACATACCAGGGGGGGGGGGGGGCATTCATCTGGTTCAAAACCATCGATAATTCGTTCCTGAAAGCTCGTTCGCCACCGCAAACATAACTCAGTTACAACGGCCCCACGGACTGATGGGACGGGCGAGAAGAAAATATTTCGTGTCATCAATTTTGCTAAACAGGACAATTAATTTTCACCCCTACCTTTCCCTAACTACTAATCACGCTTACGGTGATGTAGCTCAGGGGGCAGGCAATGCTAGACAGCGTTTCGGTGGAATGGTAAGCCGAACAACTCAGTTAGGCTTCGCCTGCCGAAAACCTCTTCCCCTTTTACATGTGTGACAGCCCCTCCTTGTGTGCTTGCTATCCGCCTTGATGGATCTCCATTGACTCTTGCCGTGAAGCGACACAGAACGGCTCAATTCTCATCTGCTACTGCCATCGAGCTCGGCTTGCATTGCTGTTGGCAGCAGAACCTGGGCTAAAAGGGCCGGGGGCTGCCTCGGAGGGACAGGCCTTTGGCCATCTCGCCACTCGCAACACCCCACTCCGAATTGCCTTAGGCTTGACACCAAAACGGGCGTAGTCGCCCTCTATGAGTGCGTCAGTGTCGTCGCTCTGCTGAGGATTTGCCTCACCACATCCATCTTCGCATTCCGCCCTTAAAAACTCCTAGTGACCCGGCGGTTTATGCTCTGTCCTCGCGCAAGGGTTCCGCCATTGTGGACCCTCTCTGGATGCGGCTTCCTTAAGGATAGAAAGAGCGGACTGCCGTCTCTCGCATTGAATCAACCCTCTGGAGTGGGCGGTTTTCTATGTAAGAGATGTGTACCAATTGCACTTTTTCTCCACTTTCGCATGCTGTTCCTTTGCTTCCAGAAACACAGGGATGCACAAAACTGCGAGTTCATCGCCCGTGGGAAACAGGTGTGATCGGCACAAGTTCCTGCTGGTCTCACCCGACCTATCTATCTCCCGACCACACACCTCAATGTCTACTGCACCGTTAGGGTCGGCCAAAAACTTTGGCACATTTTAAGTTCTGTCATTCAAACTGGATCTTTTGGGGCTTAAGCTGCACCTCCTGAATCCTAGTCTACATTCTAAGTCGGTTTAGACGCCTTCCCATTCTCGTAAACCCACAAATGCCAAGTTGCGAGAAAGCTGTCATCGCTTTGCCACCTGAGCATGCGACGCTAAAAAAGCCACTCACCCCGGGTCCATCTCCGTCCATATTGGCCCAAATCCGGGATTCTTGTACGGCAGTGTACGCTGTTGGCAGTGCATGGAAGGCGTGCAGACTCCCTTCTGCCCCCCGATGACTGGAAGGACTGCGGTGGTAGCTGCAGCTGGTGCTTGTTATGAGGGTCTTCAATGACAATCCTCGCCAACTTACCGAATCTATTTCGCAGCTGCTGCAATAAAGCCGTGTTGGCAGATTTGTGGTTCTTTTTCCTGGCGAAAAATCTCTTCGAGCTTCGAACTAGGCGTGGGCGGAATAAAGACATGTGACATTGCGATGACGATGATCTGCGGAATACGACAAAAAAGAACTGTATTTATAAAACGCATAAAAGGATATTTACAAAAGAAGGTACAGAAGCACTCCTAGCGTTCTTAGCGTGTTTGAGTTCGCTTCACGGGAATTACACACCTGGAATTAGTATTACGGAATATATCAATTCTTCTGGTACGCCGTCAACCACAAAAACTCTTTTATGGTCATAAGCACGGAGGCCGTTGTTTCAGATGGGCTTCTCAAACGTCCAGCCAAATATTTTCTGGACGTCATACGCCCGAATGTATGTGTTCGCACGTAAGTTTGTAGTACAGCAGAACGCAATGAGATTGATAGCCACGGTTTCTACGAAAAACCCTTCATGGAGGCTTACGATCTTGAACTGAATTTATAAAGTACCACTATTATCACAGAGGGTTGCCGACGGAGGCATTGAACACGCACGAAGAGAATAGGTCCCTCTGTGCGCGAAGGAATTTTTTCTCCAACAGTGCGTTGCACCTGGCGGACCTAATACAAAGCACCTATTGCACGCATGATGGCATCGCAGATATGCGGCCAGATGTGTGTCTCTGACGCTTGGTCACCTGCTTAGGATGCATCATTGCGATTCGTTGCGGACGGTATTGACGCTATTTTGGAACGCCAGTAGCGGCGTTTTGGGAAAAATTCATATTACCATGTAAATTTATCTCAGCTCGGGGACTTGGAAGAAGACTATAGAAATCCCCTTCCCTCGCCGTCTGTGAACAATTACGTATGGTATGCCACGATATAAAGTGTGGACGAACAAAGCGAGGCGGTAACCACCATTTTATGCTATCCGAGCTCATGTGTCCCTAGGGCCCAAGCAACATTTTAACAGTCATGAGATTTTCGGGATGTCCTGAGCTGAGAGTGCTACCCTAGTTATACTTTTCATCCAGGAAAACAACTACGAACACGGGGCATAGATGATATACAAAATATTGTGTTATAAAACCACTTATACTGACAGACATGACGGGGCATCCTCTCCACGGCTAGGGGAAGAAACCGAGTGGGCGAAGGATGGCACGTTGTGGCTAACGTTCCGACGAGGTGTTGGTACGGATTCAGCGGTTCGCGGGATAAGGTTTGCGAAAAAGTATGTCTTCTGCCATGGGGCAATGTAAATTCTTCAAGGGAGAGAGTACGAGCGCACATTACTCGTATTTGTGTAGTGGCGTATTCACGAGGTTTTACTTTTTTGAATTATAACACAGAACGTAACAAGCGGCAACTTCGTGTAACAGCAACGACTTTCTACTTACCAGGAGACAATTGACTATCCGTACTTGTGACAAACGCAGAGTGGACAGTGTAACTTAAATTTCGATGACCAAGTGTCATTTCTTCGGCCTCAGAATTCAGTAAAAATAAATCGAGCATGGCACATAGGCGAAATACAAAAGTGTGTGTAAAAAACCACTTCTGTTTGCAGACATGAGTGGGCTTCCCCCACACTTCTAGGGGGTAGCACGTAGGCGAAGGACAGCACGTTGTGGCACACGTTTCGAAAAGGGGTTGGTACAATTTGAGCGGTTCGCGGGAAAATTTGTGATTTCTTTAGCAATTTCTTCTGCCGTAGAGCTGAGTACATACTGAAATGAAGAGAGAGCAAGGGCTGCCAAATTATCCGAATTTCTGGGGGGGCGCATTAAGGTTTCGTTTATTGAATTCTAACAAAAAGGTAAGAAGTGCCAGCTCTGAAAACCACCATCTTCCAATCTGACAATAGAAAACCGGTAACCATATGGCGTAGAGAGTTGGGAGGCTCCAGTTAAACGCGGATGACCAAATGTCAATGTTTTACAGCAGGATTTAGTTTTTAGTTAAACTGAAAAAAAATCAAAATCTGCCCTTTCGTAAATTTATTTATCATATTTGCAAGACGATGTTTCAAGCAACCCGAAATACCCCTTGTTTTATGCAAAACGTATTCAATATTTGTCGGAAATTACAATTTCCAAAAACAATGTTTCCAACTAAAAAAGTTTTATCTGCCAATGTTGAATGTGTGCAGTCCAAATAGATAATTTTCTTGTGAATTCTTGGTGTGATTGTCCCACGTTGCACTGCCCAACACCATGACTATATTTCAGCTTTAAGGTTGCTATGTGTCTACGGTTCATTGCTGGGCGAAGTATGTTAATGTTTTGTGTTGCAGGTCCATGATAGACAACGAGAACTATGCAGGGCGCCAACTGTTTCCTGCGTCACCTTCGAATAAAGCAGGAGGTTCTTTTGCTACGGAAGGATTGAGCGTGAAATCAGAATCTGTATTTGTATTCGCTCGTTAGTGCCCTAAAATACCGCAAATGTTTTTTTTTAAACAAATGTGTGTGGCCGGAAACGCAATGTCGTTCATTTGATTTTGCTTTCATAAGCTTTTTGATTTTGAGCATTGTCAGGTGGTCCCTCTGAATAGACTGTTGGTAAGAGTCGTGTTCAAAATTTTTATTGTTGTTTACGTGTGTGGGCCGTTTCGTTGTAAATGTCGTTGTTGTAAAAACCTTAGTATACCTCTGTAGAATCATTTGGTCTAACAGTGGTCTTAGATTGCGGTTATTATAATATCACAGTTTAGGTATAAAACGGACTCGGGCGTGCCTGCTGCGAGATTTCGTTATTTACGGCGGAGCCAAAACAAACTTGTTCGTCGAGCAGTTGTTTTACTAAGTGTCAGCTGTTTCGGTTTCACAGCGCTACGTGTCGCTACGAACATTTCCGAGCCTTTATTGATGTCGGTAGTTCACCCATTTCACCACCTTGGGGGGAGAAATTGCGCCATAAAAACGGCTTCCCAACCGGCACGATCCAGCTAGCCGATTTCAATATTCAAACTAATATTTCTTCGTGCTATCCTCGTATATTCTGGATAAAAAGCCTAAGACCCCAATTGTAGGACTTGAAAAAACTCGATCGGCGAAAAAATAAACCTATTCCCTTCGTGTCCATTCCATCATCGCGCTTCAAAAATGCAAACACAAATTAGTGTCGCCCGTTCTTTCGAGGTCACGAAAAATTTTGCTGGGCGGTACAGTGTGGCGGGCTCGTGCACTGCAGAGCTTACGATAAATCAATTCTTCTGGCTTTCTTGGTGTCTCATGTCTTCGCCATTTTTTTGGTGGCTACTTGCTGATGTATTCTTGCGCCTTAAGCTGCAACTAGTTGGGTAATTACTCATGAGAATAAAATAATTATACGTAATAAATATAATATTGAAAATATAAATTATATTTACTATCACAAAATCCTATTAGCAATATAAGTACCCCTGAAAACAATAAAAAACTGGTAAATGTTACATGAAAATGCAGTTTCTCTGAGCCTTACGCCGTTCTTAAGGTATTCGTACTTCCCGCAGGTCATACAAATAGAAGCCCAGCCCACACGTGCAGGTTTGTTTTGTGTGTGAAATTTAGGCAGAGATTAAAATTACGCAGTATGGGGTTATGTTATTGCGTAGGATCGTGGGGTGGCTCACACGCTGAAAAAAGTAAGCACGAGGTACATATCTTCGGTTACAGTTTCCCGCTTCTAACTAACTGCTCAAACTCTGCAGAATTGGTTATCACCAGGGTCAGCGAATTAAAGGGGTCCTGAAATACCTTCCGCCGATGCGTTGATGTACATGTTAACCAAACTAAAAGCATGGATTAGCAAATCTCCTCCCGCAAGAATTTTGTTAAAGCGATTAGTATTAGCTGAGAAATCGTAAATCAAAAACCGCGCACTATCGTCGCGCCGCGTTTCCTCCTCCTTTCAACTTACTCTCCGCTGTTGACGGCGAGCGAGCCTTCCCTCCCATGATGCTGCGCTCCTCCGCGGTGACGTACTTCCGCTATTGCGCTGCTACTGTCGTCTGCTACGCGCAAGATTTGTTGACACCGTGAATCCCGCACTCAGCTCAAGCGAACGAAAAATCTGGCCCCATGTGTGCGGTGGCCTGACCTTGCCCTTTCGCTGTGTACGTTGCTGCAGAACTTTGCTACCGGCGGCTCGCGACTTTTTATCGGCGGCGAACTCGCAGCCGCACGGGGAGGATCCTGCGCTCGCTCCCTTGGATGCACAGCGCACTGTTTATCCAAAAAGCGCCGTATCAGATGTGGCCCCGCTGGTGCCGGGTCTTATTTTGTGGCGGTGATAATTCCAGCCGGCGGCATGTGAAAAAGACATTTTAAAACCGATACAGAACCCGTGCACAAAACGCCAGTTCAGCTTGGGGCGACGGCGTGGTGGAGAGCGGCAACGTTGGCAAAACATGCTCCGGCCTCTGAGCTTTCTAGCGCTGAGCGAGCACCATTTCTTTGACAATATCAACATCGGTTGCCCTGGCAACAAGGCACAAAACCGCTCTAGAAGTCAGTACGTTGCGTGATCCCGGTTCAGCTTTGGGGCCCCACCTCGCGGCATATGGGCACTGCAGGCATACTACTCACTAACATTTGGAAGTGCGAGATGCGTTTGGCATACTGGAGGCGATGGTGTGTGTGTTTGTGGGACGCCTTTGTTTCGCGATGAAATGCGACGTTGTGCTTCTGCGGTGGGATAGGTGCTTTCCCATGGTCTGGATTATCTTTCTCGAGCGGCGTACGACTCAACCTCGCATTGGGGTATTGCAGTGTGCGTGGCTAAAAGCCCTCTCGACTTGTGCGCCAGAGTTGAAGTGACTTGCTGTTCGTCCCCGCAAACCGCGCGCGAGGTGAGTGCCGAATTTACGAGGGGCAGGAGGAGGCAACCCATCGTCTGTCAGTGGCGGTTCGGACTTGCAACGCATGTTGTGACGTTGTGTTCGTTCGAAACACATCTCTGGATTGTTTGGAAGTTGAATAAAATGTATGCGTCAAACCCGGGCATTCGGCTCAGGGCGTTCTCTGCGATTGCAAGAAAGAAGTGCCACGGGGTTTCAACGCTTTCTTTATGTAACGTACTCAAGTAAGAGAATATCCATGTCGTGTTATGGCCGTGTTGCATTCAATACAAACGGTTAAGCGTTTGTTTACACTTGTTTCGTTTGTTGTAAAATGTCCAAGCCCTCCGGCACTCCGCTGGCAGAGCAGCCGGCGAGCCGCCGCTGAGCAGACGACTCATCTCGTTGCCGGAAATGCGTGAAAAAGCCGCCAAATAGCAGGATGTCTAGCTCATGACGAACATCTGGGAATCGATGATGTAGACATGTGAAGATGGCGGCGTCCAAAAACACGAAGGAAAGGGTGAGAAAAATACGACAAACTTTGCAACAAAAGTGTGAGCTTTCCGCTGCGCGCAAAAGAGTAATACTTGGCACAGATGATGTTGACGACCCAATCTAACGATTGCGCTAGTCAATTTATTGTGCTCAAAACGCCTTTCAGGGCCCCTTTAAAGCTTTGAGAAGGGACCAGGGGACAAATTACGTATACTGCAAAAGAAGTGCTTTACAAATTTTTTATCACTGAGCAGGATTTTGCAAATCGGCGAAACGGGCTGTTGTGTCAATGAGGGTCTCCGTGAGCTGCCAAGGAACCTGTTTTCATCGATCTGGCGCAGCTCAGGCTTACATTGCCAGGTCTCCTACGACACATCCGCCCTTACGTCTGCGCGGTACCAATACGGAACAAGGCAACAATGACACAGGACATTTTGTAGGCTGATGAAATCTTCGAGAAAGCGAGGTATGCTCCCCTTTTCATTAGCGAAATGAAGCCGGACTTTTATAATATTTTGAATGCATTTACCGCTGATATTATCTTTATATTTATTGTGCACATTCCATATGTATTTTAAGTACATTTAAAATGTATTCCAAACCAATCGCCCAGGTATATAAGAGTGCAGCTAAAATATATATTATATGCCTTTTAAATTCATTAGAAATAGATGGAAAACACCATTTCGATTACGTACAAATTTCACTAGTAATACATTTTATATGCGTAGAGAATATCACTTTAAATACATACAAAATGTCGTTTAAGCGGACAGAAAGTACTTCTAGCAATATACTCATATTGTGTTACTAGTGTTTACTAAGTAAAACCCTAAAAAGCTAGAGAGATGTCTTTGCAATGCGTCTCAGGGGGATTTGTTATGTTTAAGCTAGAAAAAAGTTTTTTTTTCTGGTTTCGAAAAGCGTAATAGATTCTAGCCTAGAGATCAGCTCGGTTGTAAAAAGCTGACTCGCCCCAGCCCTGAATGGGGGCCAGCAAATTACTTCAAAGAACAGCACAAATGTACGCACAAAGATTGGCATTTTAAATTTGTTTATTGCCCACGTCAGCCGAGTGGCCAATTCCGCCATTACTAAGCAGCATAGAATGAATGCCTTCCGGCCACCTCTTTAGCAGTGTAGCTGCAGCATTTTGCATCAGAGTTCTCGTAATTTGACTTTTCCCCGGCGGGAATTCCACCAACACCTTCAGTGAAAAGAAAAGAAAACACGGAAAAATATCAGGGAAACACTGCTTTTCTGGAGCCAAACGCACGATAAATCAGCCAGGCCTTTAATCTCGCCACGGCAACGTTTTTCAAGACCAAGAATTTCTTCGGTTCTAATTCAAAGGAAAACAGAAAAAAAAACTTCAAGGAAACAATGCCACCATGAAGGACGTAAGAGAATGTATTTAATGTTGACCATATATTTTGTATTGCCGTGTGGCATTGGAGCTTCCACATCATTATAAAAAAAGGCTGTTGAGGCGGAGGTTTTACGTTTGGAGATATTCAAGAAATGAAAATTAGCGGAAATTAGCAAATAAGAGACACAGCTAAGACGTGTCCGTTATCAAACTTGCAACAGAATTCTTAGCGTATGCTAGTTTTTTAGGCGCTTAAGATAACTTCAAATAGAGGTCATTCTAGTTTTTAACTAGCTTGGACATACCTTGTCTGGTAACCCAAAGGAAGCTCATGAATTAAGACTATTAGTAATGACTGTAAATATTCTTCTGTGTTCTATGTTCCGGCGTCCCCTTCAGAGATTGCGCATTAAAATTGTTCGCCGCGAAACTGTAAAAAAAGTTCATGGGCACTAAGGTAGTATAAGGCGGCTTACAAAAAGCCATGAGATTGGCGTGTGCTCTCAGCAAAGCCTTTAAAGGAACGGCATAGCAAGTTTATATAGGAAAAAGTAAATGTTTTCAAGCCGTCCTAAAAGTACAAATTCTTATAATGTAGTCACATAATCGAGGTGACTGAAAGAAAGAAAGCAAAAAAATCTATCTTCTTACACACGTATTTAACTTCCTTGCTCTCCACCGCACATAAAGGGTAATTTTATAGTTTTTTCTGTAAACCGAAAATACACGAGGAAAGCGGAAAATAATTGTAAATGGTGGCGTGTTTGACATGCACACAAAAAAAGACTATGAACAGCACTTAGCGTACGATACCACAGGTAAAAAGTAGTGGCTTTATTATTACTCAAGACACCGAAATGAAACTCGTTTATATACTGCTGAGATGAAAATGAGCAATTGAGGCTGCTAAATACACACAACCCGCAAAGCAGCCAGCATGTGCCCACTCACTTGCTGTTCTGCACATTTTTGTTATTTTCACTCGACCACAAGTTTCCGAAGGTCCTCTCGAAACGCACACACGCGTTAGTCTTGAATGCATTACGTAAAGAATGCAGAAAGGGGGGAGGAAGCTGGTAGGAAACACAAAGAGAGGGCATGGAGCATAATGAAGTTTCAGGAAGTTTTGGTGGAGCGATTGAATAAACAGAGACAAACACGGGCTTGAAAGACCGCTTCCGTTAACGGCGGGGTTTCGTGCGGAGAAGTAGGTGCTTCCCTAGTGTCCCCAACCCCATCACCCGTCTTTCTTCGGTGGTTATTCGTTCCGGTGGCGATACGAAGAGCATCTGAAAAAAAAATGCTTTGCCGACCTTTGTACCGTTTTTTTTTATAAGGATAAATTACTATAAGTTCCTTGACACAAAACACTTTGTGTCGCTAGTCACCTGTACCGAAGGTTACGTCGACCGCTTTTAATTTTGGTTGCTTCCAAACAGGCGGCATAAACCCTTTCATGACATTCCGGCTATATATGACAGAATGGTGGCATGTGACCGACGAAAATCGCGAAATGCGTTCACTTCCACTGCAGGCTACGCACGTTCTCACCGTCTGGCCGGGCCATGCGTATTATTCAAGGATTCATGCATTCCACACATTGGGCTCTTTCCTCGTATGGCTGTGAACATGCGCGGCTGTGAGCGGCTGCTGCGAACAGAAAACAAAGAAAGCTGTGTCTCTGGATAAACTTCGCAAATTTCTGAATCGCGTAAACATGGACAACTGATTTTCTCTGAGCAGGCTATAGTAAAAATGTTCCTGGTTGTTCTCTATTTACTGCAAAAGTTAGTCCTCAATAAACTCACAACAGAATAACTCGATCAACAAGGAAACTCATAGTAACGATTGCGCTTCGTCCTGTGTTGTAGTCTTACTCGTCCTTGTTTACTAGTCAAAGTTCAAGCGCTTTCCATTCAAGCTATGCATAACCAACTAGCCCTACAGATGCCCTGTTAACAGTCCCCCGGCCACTCCGCAGGACCTCAACTAAAAAATACGGGCGAAACGAAAGGCGCTAAAATACGTTCTTTACGTGTCCTTGCTGTCATTGATTTGTGAACATATCCCCTTGCATGGAGTTTCTTACGGTATGAAATGTTGCCCGCATGTAGAGGTTAGAGTAACAACTACGTTGCGGATTTCATAAGGGCGTTAGCACTTTTGCATTGCGAGGAAAACATACGCCACTTAATGGTTGCGCGACACCTTACACGCAAATAACCGGAAACTCGTGCTTACCTTGGGTAAACGGCCATCATGTGACAAACGCCGCTGCAATGCGCCGCCCAAGCAAAAACTACTTCCTCACGGCGACCGCCTTCTTGAGGAGTTGAAAACTTTTGACACCTCGGGAAAGGCCCAGGGAAACGCAGCGAGGGCAGACAAAACATGAAGTTCGGGTGCGCCGCGCCGTCTTGCGCCGCAGGTACCCGGAACAAGGACGAGGGAGTCAGCAGCAGTTACGGCGCCTAGTTGCTCGCACTCGCAAGCATTGCTAGCGTTAGCCATTAAACGCCAATATTTTAAGGAGAAAAAACAGCGAAACCTCTAGAGCGATGCTGTCGTAAGAGCGGTAGCGACGTGCAATTTTTGCATACGTATATATAGTCGTTGAATTAAACGTTTTTTTATCCGATTGCGCTGAAACGACACCGCTTAGATATTTTTACGGTGAATTTCTGCGTGAGACAAACACGTTTTTTGTATGCTTGAATTAGACAACGCATTAGGCGAAAGTATCCTCCTCAGTTTCTCCTATTACATGTAATACTCTTTGGGAGAAAAAAAATTAGCAGCGCGTTTATTTATTTGAAATGTATTTTTATCCGGACTTAATATATTCTTTACGTGAATCTTAAGATTAAGCAAATGAAGCAGCACGTGTAGTGTACTCGAAGTGTGTTTTGGCGGAGATTTTTATACATTTAAATTGAATTTCCAATAAATATTTTGCCGTATTCATGGCGTATTTCCACCAGGTTTGTTCCACAAACATAAAAGGCATTTGAAATATATTCCCTGTATATTCGGAGTATATTTATATGCATGTTTAAGGGCATTCTCTGAGTGCTGCTCAAAATGTACTCAGTTAAGTGTATTTGTATTATATTTACAGTGCCATTACACTGTGATGGTTTTGTTGAAAAAACGGCATTTTCAATATATTCTCAATACCTTTAGTCCACATTCGTTTGGTTAAATGCATTCTAAACCTGTTTGGAGGGTACTTAAAAGTACTGTATTTTCTCCGCCTTTTAAAAAATTTATTTGCAATATGTAGTAAAAATTGGGAAAATATTTTTAATGGACTTGAAATATATGTAAAAATACAAAGCGTACTTGAAGTGCACTTCTAGCGTACTCGAACGTATTTCAGAGGTAATATTTTTCACTGAGGGTTTTCCGCTGTCTTTTTCGGCTTGCAGAAATTGAGTAGTTAAACAACGTGTGTCCGTTGAGTGAGAGATTTTAGCCTCTTTCTTTGTTTCTTTCGGTTGTCTTTTCTCTAACGTTGTGCAGTTTTATTTAAGAAGCTATATACGTTGCTTTTTAATAAAATTGGTCAGTGTACATTCAGCGCCACCTGTGTATCTCTGCTTTTGTAGTCTTCATTTGTGAAGTCTTTCTTATTATTTAAGTCATTATGTCCAGGATGGAATCATAAGGGAGAAATTGGAGCGAAGGGGTCGCAAGACTGCTTTAAGGTGATGTGATCATCCAGTCCTTTTATTTGTGAAGCGATGTGAGCTATACGTGACGTTGCTGTTTTGAAGAATTGCAAAGCGCACTGGTTTCCTTGTTTTGGGACGTTTACTGATTTAAAGCTACATATACCACGCTCATTACGTTGTAATCATTCATAAACTGTGGTAACTGCCCTTACAAGAACCGTACTTTGTTTTGCGCACTTGCTTTTACAGTCAGGTTTTTCCGTAATGCATAGGCCACATTAAAGGCACATCTAAGTTTACACGGACTGGATCGTGTCGAAATTTTTGTGTGCTTAAGGAATGTATCACCCAGTTTGATCAGTACACGGAGAGGTCAAGGGGGAATTCTATTCTTGAGCACGTTAAGTGTTACATATGAACACATCTGTATGAGAAATGCCTGAGGGTTGGTTGAAATACGTGGTTGGGGGCAGCCCACGAATCATTTTCAGGAAATTCATTACATGCAACAGCCCTGCTGGTAAATATAGGTTTTGATTGTCTGGTTCTTGTCGATTTTTCATTAATTTACGACAAACTTCCGCTGAATAAACACTTTTGCATCACATTTTTTGTTGAGCCCTCTTTACGCTTTGACCTGTTCCTTGATGACTGCTTTTAACTTTACACACACTAACTACAATAGAACTTTCAGTGCCCCAAACTAATCGAATGTTAAAACTATGTAGCTTATACCTCTAAATAAGTCAGTTTTAAACATTTCATCACAAGCTGATTCTTCAGAAGTATACTTTAGCAATTGCCGTTGAACAATCCATTTGTTGGAACTTTAAAACGTTTTTAGAGTGCGTGGTGTTCATCTGCTGGGAGCTACCGATTTTATGCGGAAGAGGTAAAGTTTCATGGCACCCCGTATCTGTTACCCGAGAGAACCATCCGTGGTGCACTTCTCAAACCGCGTTAGGAGGTGAAAATTTTATATAGGAATGTTTACGTTTTTTTAAAAATATACTTCTATACTAAGGTATACAGCTAACAATGCGTGTTCCTCAACTTAAATTTCGTGTTTGTGGTTTACATTTTCTGAAATTCTACTTCTACCGTGCACAATTTTTTTCGTGCTCTTTTCCAAATTCATCATTTCGTCGCAGTCGAGATTGCACATACCATTTATTCTAGGATGATTCCACGGTGATTGACATAACTGTACATATAAATGCCGTTTATTCTTCAATTTGTACGCATATTACATATATCCTAGAGCTGTTTTTATTGTTAGGGATACAGAAAAGGATGTTGTTGAAATGGCCGATAAAAGCACCGCTGCTGCTCCATTTAGAAACGCAGTATGTATAGCAGCACCCTACACTAACCTAAACCCACACAGCGGACAACAACTTCGTGAAACGTGTGCGCCAAACTGTAAAAAAAACGACAGGACAAAAAACTACACATAATAAACCGGTACTTAGCACGCTACAAAACCAATCCAAACAGCAGAAACACGCAGGTTGCATTAGCTAGTATACGCAGAGGCCACACACATCTTACACGCTGCCATCTGCTGTGTGGATGAAGACCACCCGTGTGCGTGTAGACTGCCTGTCTAAGCACTTACCGATCCAAAGCAAGGCTCTTAACACCCCACGAAATAAACTCTTCAGAGTACTTTACCAACAAGTACTTCCAGCGAACCAAGCTTACCAAGTCGACAATCCAAACTTTTCACTAAAACTCGTCCTTATATTTTATTACGAGTCACATTTCTACAACTTATTTTGTATCACACGTGATCACAGCCTGGTCATCTTCATTGTCTCCAGTTGTTTTACTTGTCTTCTGGCTGAGCAGTTTGAGTAGTCGCTATTTTTCACAGTTAGCTACCATATTTGGTCCACTATAAGCGGTCACGATTATAAGGCGAGGGGGCAGTTTCGAGATTAAAATATTGCAATAAATATATACTGAGCTTTGAATATGAGACTGGGTATTACTTTTTGACTGCGGATTTTCGAACGAAAATCGCCTGATATTCGAACAGATACGGCACCCTCTTGCTTCACGCCCTGTGCCCAGGTGGTCTCGCGCCATTAACATCCAAACATTATCATCACAAATATTATTGTTCCAAAATATGCCACAAACAAAAATTAAATTTCTAGCCATGTATTCCCGGCTCTATTGACCAGCGTGTTTCCCAATCACCAGACTCCATCTCTTGCACTTCCTGGCTTCTTGGGCCATTCTAGGTGCTTACAACCGAAAGTGCCATGTAGAACTCTTTTAAAACGACCCCATCCTTTTGAATATGCAGCCTGGTGCACTATAAGATGATCTTTTATATTTCTTTAAATAAAGGAATAAAGGAAACCCAATATACGGTACCAGTTTTCTTAAAAAGTGTTCTTCACAATTGTGACGAATATACTGTCGAACGCACTGAGTGTCCTTTATTGGCAGTGACGATTGCAAATTAACAAAAGCAGTTGTGTTATCAGTTACAAGTGATGTTAGAACCTCGTGATGCAAATGTTGATGCACCGTGTTACCCGAGCATAATTTCTGAGAAGTGCAGAAAGCATAACCTCGCCGGGGAAATTCATCTGCGTGTGCGATTTGTACAGGAGAACAACGCTAAACACGCTGAATCGCTTAGTAATGGCTCGAACGTATTTGCCACACCCCACTTAACCAGAGCGACACGTGTAAGCGGGCTTTAAAGAAGCAAAAAGTTTTATGTAAGGTTATGTAGCTTTTTACCTCACGACTATCATTACAACGCGAATTTCGGGCAGCTGGAGGTGTACTAAGAGGCATGTTGAGAACGAATAACGGTTTCGAGTGCAGTGAGTCCTTCATTGCCCCTGGTTTTCGGTGTTTCCCTCGACTTGGTGGCATTTGTAGATGTAGTGTACTTTACCTTGTATTGCTCATGAGCCCTTGACCGAATAGATTGCCATTGTGCAACTTCCGTAATTTATACGGAAGACAATGTATACATGTTAAGGCGGAAACTAAGTGGGGAGCAGAGGGAAATTTTATTTCTCTTATTCTGATAATGGCTATTGTACTCATTGGCCTGGTTTTTAAAACAACAACCTGTTGCACTTTATCGTAGGCCCATTTTCATTTAAAGAAAAACAAGTAAAGACTGTATTTCGAACAGTTTTTTTTGTTTCTTTTTGCTCTTAGCATGGGGGTTTTGGTGGTTTCATTGAACAGAGCGAATTTTGTGGGTTCACATTTCTTGTTTTTTCAACAGAAAAACTGCTGCTTTTATACATTATTTGCCCCCACGCTACGGAATTTTACTGAATGAACGGTTTGTCAAATGAAGCCTCTTGGTTGTTCTCTTTAATTTTGTAGTACTTCAGATGCTGCATTGCCTTTGTTTCGACGTTACTTCAAGGGTACCAGGTAACCACGTAATTATGATTGGCCTTTTGACTTGCTGAATTCAAAACGGCGTAAAAACACGGGAAAAGTGATAACACGCTGCACTCACTAGAAACTAGTGGGTTTATTCCGTGGCTGGGAAATTTAAAAAAAAGGAAGGCAAGAAGGAATCATAACAAAAAAACGAAAGGCACCAAACCAAGCACAAAAAAGAACAGGAATTTTACACATGCTTGAATAAGAAGTGAGCAGTGCTGATACAGTGTTGCAATCAAACGCGAGGCAGGAGGCGTGGGGCAAAGGAAGGTCATCTGGACACTGCAGCTTGCTATTATATAATCAAGACAGCGGATTTACTTAAGTCGTAAATCGTCAGAAGGCATACCTACCCAATCGCCGCTGGCCTTGTTAGGTAGGCATGCGTCATAAAATTCACGCTCTCTGTAACACTTATCTGTTCATGCAACACGGGTGTCGTAAAATCTGGAATGGGAAGAACTTGGGAGAGTTCACGTGCGCGCTGAATAGGATACAGTGGTAGGGTAGCAGTGAGCGCGGTACTAACTGGTCCACTGGCGATATCTGCCAGAAATTCACCGAGAAATCGAAGGCGAAGGTACTCTCGAAGAGATGAGCAAACCGTGGCCGAAACCAAAACACGGCAGCTGGCAATCATCTTACCTGGGCGGACACTTTCACTCGCATATTGAGGCAGGCAGGCTGAACGACGATGCGCAAAAGATTACTCACACTCGAAGTAATGCTCCTGAGAACGGTAGGACACAGCACCGCTGCTGCTGCCTGTAGAAAAACTACCACACCGAGCGATCCTATAGTGTTTACTTGGCAACCGCTGAGTCCCGACCACAATGTACTCGCTGGTAAGTGTATGCGGATTAACGCGGTTGAATAACAGCACCTGGGGTTTACACAGATGAACTCAACAGCATTCTCCATGTAATGAACAGCCATGTAATGATCCTCCAGTCGTGAAACACCGGGTCAAGGTTGATATAGGAGCAAATGTTTCGGCAATTGTACCTGACATCAGGTATGGGACCCCAAACGAACGCCAGTGGTGGGATTACATGCGCACTGCTTTTATTTTTTCTGCTCGCATTTTCGTGCGCTGCTTTTCTAGTTGACTTTTTTGTATCACTATTGATTGCATTTTAGAACCAGAGAAAATACCTCTAAAAGGGATACTGCGTTCACGAAGAAGCGGATCCTGATTTCTCTAAATTAGGAGCGAAAACATGCTTGGTAACCTATCAGTGCGGGCGGAACTTAAAAACCGCCCGCATCATTAGAAATATTCCCACACCAACTTAATACGTATTAAATTAGTCTGTATTTTCGTGCATAATTTAATGCATACTGCGAGGCGCCGATGTTGTAGCTCGTACGTGTTGCAAGGCAATGCACATTAGGCTCCCACCTTCATACCTCACCAGAACGTGCAGCCAGTGCCAGAGCGGCTTAAGGAGGTGCTTATATTTGCCCGTACAATACTTTTGTTCCATTAGATATGTAAATGCACCGAAAAGTGTCAAGAGGCAAAACTGATATCTAAGTTACGTTTGTGAATACGCTTGTAAGTGATTTTGCCTGTTTGGAGTGCCGTATAGAAACTAGTTGGGTTGTAAAGGAGCAGGGAACAAATCGCGCAGTTTTTCAATGTGAAAGAACTTCTTTGAAGGTAGGTTCACCATCACTGATGTTTTTTATCATTTGGTATCGTTTCTGCTTCATTCACGCGAACTTTTACTCGAAACTACCTGTAACGAAAACCTGCATGTAACAAAAAATAGCGAATTTTTCTCAACCTCGTTATATCCAGTCTTAACCATATGCGCGTGAATAAACTCTAAACAAACGACTGTCAAGTACATGATGAACAGTAGAGTACCCCAAAATGCTAGCTTGCTCTGTATAATTAAAGCAAATGTATCTGGTCATTACATTATTTGTTTTGTCTGCGTTAGGAAACGATATCGTACACAATAATGTTGAATAAGTTAAAAAGATGATATAAATTATAGAAAGGAAGACCCAGAAATCACACCTTTTAATTGGGGTTTCTTGCTGGCCCATGACCATTTAAAAGCCTATAGATTGCTTGTTTACATTTTAAACGATTTATGGCGACCCAAATATTACAATTCAGGGTACACGAAGAAACAAATACCGTCCTTGGAATAATGCAAAAATAAGTTTTCTCTTGTAAATGTAACAGCATTCTGCAATTAAGTTTCACAAAAATCATCAAAATACCTTTTCAAAAGAAGAGTTTTGGCAACTTAGAGACTAAATAGGAGCAAAAATGAGGTTAGATAACGATTATATATTCCTAAACGGTTTGCAGTATGCCGCCATGACAAACGGGAAAAAATTGGGTGTAGTAAAAGTATTGCAGGAAGACCCCAAAAAGAACCTCGCTATGACGTTCCAAGTAACATTTCAAGAAATACCTCCCGCGCTATTTTCGAATGAGCTTAACAATCACTTTGTCAGAAACATCAGCCAACTTACAAAAGGCATTGCACTGTGATAATTTACTGAATTCAATCAATCTGAATTATACGTCGTTGTGACATAAATGAAACTAATTACATTAGCTCCATGTAATGGAATCAGAATTTGAAACCTGCTTTGTAACGCTGAGAAACGTAAAAAGGTATTGCTCTTTATAATAAATTATATCTGGGCTACTTGTGAAATACCGAATAATGTGAAGGATAGGGATAGGAGTAACTTTATTAAATGCCGGCAACCGACGGTTTAAAGCGTCGTGACGTTGGCGAAGCGTCGACCCGGGTTTATGCCCTACTCTGCAATGCCCCAGTTCGGCCCGTTTGTGGCGGGTCGTGAGGCTTGTGCTTTTCGAGTGCACCCAGGGCCTGCTAGACGGAAGTCAACGTGATTTGAAACCTTCATAGGAAAAGTGCTAAAAATATGTAAGATTGCTACTTGACGACAGTATTTTATTCTCCCTAACGTGTATTTTTGAGGAAATTGTTTACAAGTTTATGACTACATTTTGCCGTAAGTACAGTTTAGTAAACCGTCTCCAATTCAGATTTCTCAGGGGACTAAGCACGACACTTTTATTGGAAGATTTAATGATTACGTTTGCGACAACTTTGATCTTAACAACATGGCGATTTGCGTTGTTGATTTAAAAAAGGCATTTGACATAACTACTACCAGTATCGCCTAAGGAAGTTACATTCCTTTGGTGTCCGAGGACCGTCTATCAGTTTTTAATAATTACATTTCCATTCTCGCTCATTGTCTTTGTATTTCGAACTGCGTTCGCAATACGTTTCCCATGGACAAAGAGTACGACCGGGCCTCTGCTGGGGTCCTTATTATAAATATCTATTTTAACGAACAAGACAAACTTCCCATTAAATAACAAATTTTCCCTTAGGCGAATAATAGATTTCTTGCAGTGCCCTGCGACACATACGATTCTGCAGCTCATATTATCCAAGAAGGCATTTGTAATTGACAAGACTGGTTTATTATGAACAGTATTTTTGTTAACACATCAGAAACAAAGTTACGTTTTAATAAACCGTATAAAGTCCCAGTGCCCACTCATTCTGTTTTTCTCCATGGTACTCAATGTTTCGGTTGGTCCTATTCTCAACTTGAGCTTTTACAGAATGTGAAATACCTTGGATTTATCTTCGACGAAACATTACCCCGGAGTTTGGAAGGAGGTGAATAGACGGTAGCGTTTGATATGTCTATATCGGTGCTCTCTGAGGTCGTGCTGTGACGTTTTCGTCAGGAAAATGGTGTGTAAATGTCGTGGTGAGTCTATCAGCAAATATGGTTCGACTCTTTATGGTTTCGATTAAACTTAAAAATTAAACGTTATATATAGGGTATTGAAAAAAATCTCTGTTCACATTTCGCAAGGTTAGCAAGTACGTGATTATGATCTTCAGTGAATTGTGCTTTGTTTATACGTTGTCTGTATGCCAGCCGTGTTTTTGATGCACTAATGAAACATTATTTTACAGATTCGTTCAAGGTAGTATGAATAAAAGTAAAGCCGGTACGTCCTAATGAACGATTCGTTCTACCTAGCGTGTACCAAAATTTTTATAAAAGAAGTCGCGGCATTAACATTCCATTTTTAATTATTATGCTGCCCATTGAACCCCATATCTCTAACCTCCCCATAGGAAAACGCTTGCTCAGAAACTTACACATAAACATAAAACGACTCAAACTTGCCCGAATCGTCCCCAACGTGTGTTGTTCAGTTATGTATTGTTATTTGTTTGTAACAGAAGCTTGGTATTCCTGTATGTTATGATTGTTTTTTTTTTTCTGTTTTGTTGGGAAGCTCACTTAAATGATGTGCTTTCTGAATTGGAGTATATGTGGTCCGGCAATGATAACAGCTCAAAGCTCGTTTTTAATCCCTTAAAAATATATAAAATGCTTGTTCTGCGCTAGATGTTTATTTATTAGGTTTAATCAGGATCTGTTATCACCTCGGCTGCGCAGCCAGCAACACAAGCGACCCCTACGCTTACTCGGGCTGGAATATGTATTTGTATAAGCTCAGTGAATACAATATTATTTTTTTTGAATATTTTATTAGTATTGTTCCTATTACAGAAGACGAAGTTAAGGCCCTTCATGAGAAAATGGTGCGGGTATACGCAGCCGAGCGCTATGACCCGCGCGTTTAGGGATTCAGGGGGCTGCTCAATTAAACATGAGTCTTCTTTCTTAATATTTTATACTACTTCTCTCGCAATGCACGTCGGACACCCCTTTTTCTCAACGTTTGTCAATGTTTACAGTTTCAAGTATTTAGAATCACTGGCCTATAAACCACGAGCAAATGTTGTCTGGTAGCCTATGAACCCGACCAGCCTTTACTCTTTCGAGAGAAAGTTGGGCATTAGAATCCTGAAATTCCTTTATATGTCCTGTGCTAGTAGCTAGTTCATCTTTGCCGTTTACCGAGGTACTGAAAGAGATATATATTAATACAATATATATTGCAACATAGCTGAAGTTTCAAATGCCGTTTAGTATTTAAATGTCGCTTAGTATTTCGGTGCGTATTACTAAGCAGAGAAAAATATTATGCGCATGTGATTGAAGCAAAGGTAAACAGCTTAACGTTTTAACACAAAATACACAAAGGTGAAATGATTTTAACAAGAGGAGCTGTAGAAGATTGTTATATACAGTATATAGAACACAGACATGCGTCTTGCGAACCATCCATTACGCAAGGCTGTTGAAGCATACACACCATAAAAGGTTAAAGGTGGAGTTTTTTTACTACCCACTTGCAAGGCATGAAACGTTGAGCATGCACAGTAGCTCAAATGACGGTAAACACAAAGGATAAATAAGCCTCACGAGGCTTCGTCTTGTCGTTCTACCGACAGGACGTTTTTTTTTTTTTTTTGCAATAGCATGAAGCGTTCCAAAATGTCGGGACTACAAAAATACCTTTCGAAACAAGAACATTATTAGTCAACGCTGAAATTGACGACTTGTAATGGCGCTATAAACATTCTCCAGTACCCTCAAAGCTGGGCGCTGATTAAAAAAAATAAGAGCGACACCTTTTTGTTTATGTTTCTGGATCCGGAGCTGCAGAGCGCCATACATAACGTCTTGGGCATTATTAACGCAATAGCGTGGTTAACCAAAATTTTCGATTCCCCAGTGGATCCTAGCCGTCCGCTATGAGCTGTGCTCATTAGGCGTCTCATTAGGAAGCAAGATTGGAGGGCTCCGCTGTACCTGTAACGTGGCGCTACAGTAACAGAAGTTTTGAAAGGAGGACAATGTTACAACGTCGGATACGAAAGACAGGAGATGCGTTTTCACCAGGTGGAATTGCGCTGTGGAATTGGTTCTATGCCCAGAAGGTGTAGAATTTCTCAGCAGACACAGTCACCAGCTGGGCCCCTAATTACGCCATTACACTAAAGCTTGTTTACATCATAAGATCAAAAATATGAGTATCCCGCACTCCATGCCCCTAAGCCACTCGTGGGCAGCGAGGCATGTCATAGTGGAATCCTCCGGAAGAATATTGACCACTTTAGGATTGTAACGTGGGCCGAAATCTCGATACACCGGCGTTTTTATTTGCTGTTTGTATCGGGAAAAGTGCCAGCTCAGCCGGGAATCGAACCAGTGTCGTTGGGCTGAGCAGTGCAACGCCTTACCCACTGAGCCAAAAGCACTGTGTTGCGCAGAGCCTACATGACATGGGGAGTCACGGCTGCCTGAGCAGCACACGGCCCTTGCGTGCGACACAGTCAATGCCAGGTGGATTCGCAGACATTGTCTTGAGGCGCACACATGTGGTTGCAGGAATGCGTGTCACACATTGCACATTGATGAAAGTCTTAGATAAGTAGTGTAGTCCTCAATTATGACAATGATCAGTCTTTGTGCAGGAACCATATTTTCTTTTATGATATCACTGTATATTTCCGCAGCTGTATCCAGCCACCAATCGCTGTTTGTTTTCACTTTTTCTCGACTATATAATAGCTTTTTAATGGCCATGGTGTGTTTTTGTGTTCCAAAAGGGTTGAATATTTGCGTGTTTGGCCTATGTATTCCTGAAAGTGGTTATTTTGCTTCAAAGTGCAATGCCGGGCTCCTGTCGTGATCCTTCGGTTTCCATCCACTTTCATTGATGCCGTTATGTTTTTAATATCATTTGAAATTAAAAGCCAGCCGTTTTCTGCGTTTTAATTTTGTCACCTGTTTTACGCTTTATTTTCAACTTTGTTTAAAGGTTGACTAATCATATTTTTATGAATTTGTTAAACAGTACCAAGTTTAAGTTCTCACGCAATTTTTGGCCGTGAAGGTTCCCTGCAGCATTCGTGTAAGTGCTCCCTGATCTTTTTTCAGCCAGGTAAGATCACAATGAGGTCGTATTTGGTAGATATGAAGCCTGAATAAAACTGTTGCTGTACTGCTTTGCATATTTTGTAAGAATTCCTTGTTCATTTTCTTTCCACCCCATCTCAGAATCCCCGTTAGGGCGTCTTTCTTTGTTTTTCCTATTTTTTGTTTCAGAACAAGTAATGAGGCCAATCTTCTGTTCTTGCTGAGGCTGCAGTATCCGTACTTTACATGGGAGATCTTAACACAGAATAATTTTGGTATAAACCATGCTACCGGTATTAGCTTACATTGTATAGAGCTCAAAGTTCTCGACAGTGTAGCACAGTGCCTGGTGTAGTGCATCATGTCTCCACAACAGTACTTTCCGGGCGCTGTTCTAGGGAATAATTTTGTGGCCGTAATGTTTGAGATTGTTTTAAAACGCATGTCAAATACTATTCGGAATAGCTGTCTAAATCGGCGGCTATTTCGTGGCGGATGCAGAAACTGAAAATGCCATGTGTAGAGATTTCAGTGCACATTAAGTGTACTTAATTTGCCAAAGGTAATCAAGAGTCATTTTCTGCGGTGCACTTCATTTTGCACATGTAGCTTGCACAAACAGTAAGGAATTTATGATCAGCTCAAATTGATTTTATTGTTTCTAAAGCCCATATTCTCATCCCAACTACGTATTTATAGGAAAATATTTTCTAACAATTGTATAGCTTCCAAAGCTTTGCAGAAAGGTGTTTTTGTTTATACTTTTAGTCATGCTCTAGCATACCAAAAGAAAAATGGCATTAAGAAAACCAGAAAAAAACATGGAACATAGCACACTAAATATGGTGATAGAAAGAACTGCTGAATATTTTGTAGAGAATCTTTTACTGATTTCGGTGCTAGTCAGCTCTCAAGAAAGCTATAGATTTCAAGTGCTTATCTTGAAGCACTTCGTAATACCAGCCTCAGCTAATACACATTAGCTGTAGGCTTTTCATTCGCAACATTTACAAAAGGTCCCAGGTCCACTGGCAAGACATAATACCAGGACGGATGTACAAGCTAGCATCATGATAAAACGACGTTTTAGAAACAATGACATCACCTTTCAAACTTGGGCGTCACCAGAGAACTCACATGCGTGTTTGTGTGATGTTTGATCAAGAGAGACTGATTTGTTGCAGTTGCGAGACGACACCAGCGACGATTGCTGTACCGGATGGGAGCAGTCTATATTGATTCTTACTCAGCCTGCCAAACCGTTTCAGCTCACTGACTAGCCAGAGTAATTATTATTAACAGTGGCTCTGCCTAGTCAGTGTAGCAGAAGCGGTTTGGCCGTTTGAGTAAAATCAACACCGATGTCTCCCATCGCCGCCATGATGCGACAGTATGTAACCATCGCCTCTTCAAGGAGTACTGACACCAAATTTTGACGCCTTCAGTCGTTTGGCTTCAGTAGTTTGTACAGATGCCTCACAGAAATTTTTGCAGCGACCCGAGGACGTAATCACATCTAAAATCGATTTTGATTGTCCCGGCCGCGAGCCTCCACAAATCGGCACCACAAGCGAAATCTCTTTCAGCGTGACGAAACATCGGCCTTCGTGTCTGGCCGGTTCAGGGTGACGTCATATAGTCGTTTTCGGAACCGGAAACGATATTCTGCGCTGCTGTTGTCGGTGGTATTCGTTTGGGCAGGAGACGTGGCCGTAGCTGTGTGAGTAATGCTTTTAAACTTTGCGTGTTCGACGTCTTTGCTCTTAAGTTCGTGGCCGGTGCATGGTGTTCTGTTGCACTGGTGCCGAAAACTTCGCGGTGCGCGATGTCGATGGTAGCCGCTGCAACGCGGCGGTGCGCGTCGCCGAGCTCGCCCAAGTTGTGCTATGGCAAGCTCGCGGAATTAGAAGTACTGCTGGTGGAAGCCTGCCCGAGAAAATCGACGACGACGCCAACATGCATTATTTTCCACGCGACGACATGCAGCGCTAAATGTGGACTGAGTTCGTGCGCGGCGGCGGCCGCAAGAACATTCGCACAAGCCAGCAGCCTCGGGGTTGCTCGGGTCCCCTTGGGTGTTGGAAACTTTAGGCTTAATATCGTGGTGACTATTTGATCGCTGGTATCTGTACAACTGCGAATTACCATCTCTTACACAGCTTTTCACCACACTCTCATCCCCTTTTTCGCATATAGAGCTTTATTTTGGCGATAATTTCCATTTCAGCGATCGGTGACCAAGACATCTCCCGCGGCCTGTTTTGATTCTAGCGCGCAGGTGGAGCCATTTTTCGGCCGTTCACCGCACCACGGTGCCGGCAGTGCTAGGTCGGAGCGCCGAACCTCCGCTGCCGGGCAGCGTAGGCTTACCATCGTGGCGAATATCTGAACGCCACAATTATATTCAGCGCTTATTACCACCCCTAGCACAATTTTTCAACACACTAACATCTACTTTCTCTCATGTGGAACTTCTTTTTGGCGATCAGAATGATTAGAAGAGTGGCGACAAGCTGTTGCTATCACGGTCTGCGCCAGCTCAAGCCGCAGTGATATTAAAAAACCGGCGACGGTGACGACATCGTCGGCCTAATCGCCTGGCCAAATAAAGTTGTTCTGTCTGTCGGGTGGCAGCGACTCATCTGATTCTGACGATTCAAACGGCATGTCGACTGTGCGGGCGAGGGCGGACCATGTGAAATCGTAGCAGACGATGCGGCGAACGTCCCTGACTTCACGGGGGAGACCGTGACGTAAGGCGTGCACGCTTGCAGGCTGGACTTGGAACGGCCATTTTCCCGCGCGGCGACCCAATTTGAAACTGCTTGCAATAAACGGGCTATAATTAATTCTCTGTTGGCGGCTGACGGGTTTCGGTTCGATGTTCGTAATTACTGGGCCAATAGGTATTCTTTACAGCACAAAAACTGAAAGCGAGAAATTTCGTGTCAGTACTCCTTTAATTATGGGTCATATAATGCAATATATTGTTACACACCAGCTGCGCCAATTGTGAACCGAGGGTAGCACACCCTTTTTGTACCATTTTAAGTGCGTGCTTTTGTGAAAAACGGTAATGCGCATCTGCTATTTTGTTTTCGTATCGAGAACCTGGTGCAATTGAGGATACTTTAACTGAGGGTAGGATTGAAGAGATGCTCCCAGGCCTATCTCGTTTTGTGGCCAAATGAAGCTACAAGCAAAGCTGCTTATATTAGCGGGATGGCACCCGTACGGATTAGCACCAATTTTTATACAGTGGCGCACGCTGCTAAACCTGAGCTGGTGGAGAAGGGGCAAGACCGCCTCTAGTTGATCAAACCTCATAGGTTGCGCCGAAGGTAGCAGCAGCTGACGCAGCTCGGCGTGATAAGGTAGCGGCAAGGAGCGCTGCCGCTAGGGACGTACTAGTGCATTCTGAGCTTCTGAGCTTCTGACAATGGTATTGCCACCAGCGTTGTTGTTACTGCAATAGCACCGAGGCCACCGAAAGCATCCAGCATGAGTGACCGAAGGCAAAGAGACAGTGAGGGACAAAGAATGGGTCGGCCGCAAAACAGGAACTGAAAGAGCACGAGGTGTCATGACGTCTGTCAAGAAATAGAAAGAAAAAGGAAAGGAGTGGTGGCAATGTAATTGCTGTCCTAATTTCCCTTAAGACACATTTTCAGGCATATGTTGAAATATACGTGAGAACAATACCACTCACTGTGATTGCTTCGTTGTTTAGAAAAGGTGGAAATATGATATCTACACTTCAAACAACTTTCTCCGTTCTCACGGTACGTCGGCTCGCCGTCACTATAAATTTAAGGAAATGACGACGATCATTAGGTTATTACCAGAAATTTTTTCGAACCATGTAACTATGTGCAAACCACTTACTCTGTAATTCTGTTTATCAAGAATTCCGCAGGTTGAACTAATGGCGCAAATCTGGAGAAACGGCTCAGCTGGTGGCAACTACCCCTTCATCAGAGCCCCGGCTTTTACATTATACAACTACAAAATACCGCTGGGTTACTGCTGAATAAAGGTCATTCCATCGAGCTCACACTGCTTCTGCCCCATGGCACTGGACTCTATTCTTTCCCTCTGAATTTTCATATTTCGCACCTCCATCAAGTAACTCGCCTTCCTGTTTTTCCAGAGCAGTCTCTCGGAGTACACTGTCATTGTTGCAGCCCAGCTACTCTATTTTGGCCTTAGTACGTGGCCAGCCCAAGTTCATTTCTTTTGCTTTTGAACTAGGCGGTCTGCTCTGGTTGGTTGTCTGATCAAAGAAGCTTGTTTTCTGCCCTAATGTGTTAACCCTATTGGGCCTATGGCCTGTTGACACTACGTAAATTTGCTTTTAGGTTGTTTTGAAAGGTTCCAAGTTTCTGTCCGGACTTCATGACCTCACAGTTATTTGAATACTTGCTAATTAAAGCTCTCCGTGACTGGCAGGACCTCGTACCTTCCCCCACAGACCTTCACCTGTCTTCCAGAATCAACCATGTTACCAAGCGCTCGAACGTGCGCCAAATTCCACAACCAAAGCAGATGATACGGACCCAAAGGAAGTGGCGTGCGCGCGGAATGGGTTGATATCTCAATCATATCGAGACCGGCTGCATAACACGTTGTAGCCAGGTTCCGTTCCAAGCACTGGAAGCGTTTTAGGTGCAGAGCACCTTAGGACCGTGCAATGTCCGTCCGCGTCCGTGCGCACAGCATTTACAATAGCCCAAAAATCACTCACGCACAGGCGGGATTCGAGCCTGAACCTGGTACACCAGAAGGAGTCAGCCGTCTTACCCATTGTGCTGCGGCTGTGAGTTAGTACATGATAGTCAAACGGCTTACTCCCTTGCCTGTAACTGTGCGGAGTACCTCCCAATGTTCTTCCGCGTCTATCCGTGCGCACACCGTCATCAAGCAAAACTCAACGAAAACCCGATTTGAGCCGTGAGTTGCAGTTTCATATAATCTAGCCGCAACTCACGGCTGAAATTGAATGACGATTGGGGCGTCAATCGGATGTGACTCGGTGTGCGACTTGGATGTCATTTCGAGTCCCCGTACTCCGCACCCTCGCTGTCATCCACGTAGTGGAGATGCTGTCATGTTTTTTTTTTTCATTTTTCATTTGGCTGCCCATTATATCGTTCCCCGTCGCCGCTAATCACGACGAACCCATCAGGTCTTTGTGGTGTCCAGTAATTCGGTTGCCAGTTCGTGGCATAAAGGTTGCGGGTTCGATTCTTGGAACTTCCCTAACCATATTTTTAATGCCTCGGGGTTACCCAGGGACACGGACCGATGTGTGTCAACGCACCTTACGCACTCAATCGGCGCACGTTACCGTTATGATGCATTAATTCGCTTGATCTCTCCTAGACGGCAGCACCATCCGCGTCAATGAAAGTTTTTCGGTCGTTACTACTGCGTTCGTAGTCATGTCGTCATTTCCGTAACAGAAATGACGTCAGTGAAATCTTGGTGGATGCCCGTTCCCGGCATAAAATACTTTCGTGTTAACAACTTCGCTCCGCAGCCTGCCGAAAACGCAAGTTCATTTAGGTGATACAAGATATCGCAATTAAAACAGCGAAATAAATGCGAAACGTGAAGAATAAATAGGCTGCGACTCTGATGCGGCACTTCAATCATGGCAGTCAGAAGGGCGCAGGCCGAGTACAAGTGGGTTTGATCATGTCTCTAATTTCGAGATGTTAGCGGAGGTTTCCTGGCACAACTGTTTGGTTCCCGCAGTAAGACATCGGCACAAAACTGTGGAACCTGTCGCACTCTGGCTTAACGCAAACATCGCGCGGTGTGAAACACCACCCCTGCTTCAATTTTTAAACCGTTAAAAACATTACATTTTTAATATTTACGTTTGTTTTCAGCTGATAATATTAATCATTTTGTAAAACTCCCTTCGCTTTGTTATCACGTTTGATGTTTTAAAACACGTACCTATCAAAAACAAAGAAATTGTTCAAATTACCTAAAGCTCATGTGTTTTTTTACTTCAGAGTCCTTTCAAAATTTTATCAATTTTGCACTCAATAATGTCAAGTTACCTGTTTTTTTTCACCCTAACTGCATACCGGACAGCTGAACTATGAGAGCTTTGAAATTTTAATTGTTTTGCTAAAAAGCAAGATTCTATGGTAACGGCACGCAATAATGAACAAACTGAAATACAACACGGGAAGTAGCCTGCGATTGAAAATTCATCATCTTGGTACTGCTGGTTCAAAGTCGCAAAAAATACCCAGGACATCTTAATTCCCATTTATATCGCCGAGTTGTGTTAATTACAACGGCTATAAAAAATGCCATTACAATATAAGATTCGCACTACATTAACTCAAAAACAACAGAACGGTTTAACGCTCATATAAACGAAAACCCATCCTTTATTTGACCATCTAGACGATTTGATTACCCTCACAGCGGCACGCCAGCAGCAATCCTGCACATACTTGCGTAATTCTGCATGCGTATTGTTAACCCTGTCCGTTTGATGCCACGCATGCAGACATTGTGACGTCGTTGGCAGCGCCAAAGCGTTGCAACGAATATTTACTACATTTAAATCTGGTGCTAGGGACTGGGCGGGCAGCGCTTCATCTAGCTTGCCGTCATAGAGCAGGTACGCGTATTCGACGGCTTGTGCAAAAAAAAAAAGCAAAAAAAAAAAAGCAAAAAACACGCCAAATGACCCTTGGGAACGCTACTCGGACTTGCACTCCCTCCTCACGCCATTACGACGCAAAGCATTAGTAGCCCCGTACCTACCTCCCTAAAAGCATAACTGAGGCAGAAACAACGCGGGTTATACGAAGAGTAAAATAAGGGCATCTGGTGCTAAATATAGCTGCATGAATTGCTAGCTTCTGTCTGTTAATTACTCCGTGGAAGCGTCAGCCACACCAAGAACAAAATGTCAACGTAAAAACACCTGTGAAAATGAATAAAAGGCGCCGGGGAGATCGCCACTCGAATTGTCGCGCTACACACTTCAGTCAAAATAAACTTTTGGAACGTATGACATGAAGAAAGAAATAAAAAACACCAGGCCCCAAAGTAACGTAAAATTAACAAACTAACGCTTGTGCAATGACGCAAGGAAATAGTGCACCTCACGCGTGCTCACGGAAGGTGAACACGAGCAAGAACTTTAGAAACGGAATATATGCCCGAAGTTCAGGGATTGTCGCAGTTTGGGTAATGTGCGTATTCGAACAAGTTTGCGTACTGCACATCCCCGACTTGGTTCAGGGCCAGATTTACAGTGCTGAGTGAACGGTTAAAAAATCTTAAGGGCCCTCGCCTCCTTGTCCGGCTGCACTAACCGTGTCGTCAGTTTTCAGACATGACGCCTTTTAGAATTCGCTAAAAGAACACATGCCTTATTTTTACTCGAAAAATCTCCGGAATGTTTGCTAACATTTCCTGTGCGTCTTCTTTCTCGAAGAGCATGTGGAGAGATTATCGTCCGAATTCAACTATGCAGGGGCACGAAGAGACATAATTAAGATTTGTTTGGCTAGTTAGCTCCTACTGAAAGTAGGGTAAACTGCGCTAGAAGTATAGACTGAAGAGGAGGAGGAGGTAGCCTTTATTTTGGCAGGAGGACTCTACGTCAAATGGGGGAAGTGGTCATAGAAGGTGGGCTGTTTGTAGATACGGACATTGTAAGTGCGGACAAGTCGACCCAAAACAGCTGGGCTCCTTTAGAAGTTTCGAGAGGTCGAGTGGGGTGAGGGAAGCAGGCTCACGACTTTCATCTGCCCGCTCTAGATGAAAAAAGAAAGAAATACATGTGACACTAAAAAGTACCGTCTAAGTCGTGTGCGGGTTACTTCCTTTCGTCTTTACCTTTATCTGAGTTTATCGTTGTTTCAGTAGACTGCACCTTCCTCGAACATCAGGAACGGTATTTGTACGCAATTCCTTGTATATGTTCTTCCCTAATTCGGCAGCGCACGCTTGCTTCCCTGCGTGTGAGCACTGCCAATATAGAGACATGGGCTTTTGTTCGGGGATTGTACACACATGACTACAGTGAATACGGAAAGAAAATTCGGCTTTTTTGTACTTTCATGCAGCCACAGAAGTTAACGCTCTCATAAGGCAGCATTTTCCATAGAAATCGTGATATTATACTGTTACGTGGCGGCAGGACACAACAAATGAACCAAAGAAGTTGAATGCCAGCGGTGTATGTCGGCCAATAAAGTTCCCCCAGAGTTGGGTCCACTCCTTCCTTTCCTCAGGTTGGGCCAATAGCTCTCTTCGTCTTGTTCCCGTGACACATACCTCCCTTCGAAAGCGACCGTCCTTGTCGAGGCCGTAGTAAATGAACAGATGCGGTGACAATGCCCGAAGAGGCGAAAATGGGAGAAGTCCTCGCTGAAACGGATAATGACTATGGTCATGGTGAGCAATGGCCCGGGAACAGCAATGTCTACCGACGCAGTGAAACAGCTTCAAAGGCCTCGGAGACCTGCTTTAGTTCTGGGCAGGGGACCGGTGTTGTCTGCTCTACAGCTCACGGGTGGGAACGTCGGTTGGTCTGGGCACGTCAGAAGCTGGGGACACGGCGTTGGGGATTCGTGCGTCTATGCATCACCGTGGGTGATGCGGGCCGACACCATCCAGTGTCCTCCGGGCGATGTTCAGTAACCGAGACCAAGCGAAGCTGGTGCTAGGATCTCGAAGTACACCGCAACCTCAACCCAAACATGTCACGGGGCGGCACGACACAGAAAATGAACCAGGGAAGAGGCAAACGTTGTATTTACACCATGTACATGATGCCATCCAAGTGAGAGCCCGCACATCTGGGTCTTCTCCTAAGGAGGTTAGGCTGAAACCTATCTCCCCCTACTTCCCGTTAAAATCTTTTGTGGATAGCTACTCAGGTGAATTAATCATTTAAACAGTTTATTATGCAATTGTTTCCATCATGTGGGGATAGAAATATATTGGAACATCGTTTAGAAATATTTGAGAGAAAATATATTCGATAGCGTTGTTTCACAATTTTTTTTTAATATCAGCCTCGAAAAAATAATAAAAAAAAATCATTCATGCTCAGGGTGTTGAGTTTTAAACAGCACATTTAAAGTTTGGTTGACGATAACTATTTTTGTAGAATGAGAAGACCAACTCATACTGCAGTCACCAGTCACATTTATACATTTCCAAAATAATTAACCTTTAGCGGACATATACTGGTTCAGGATATTGTAGAAAATAGGATATGCGTTTCGCAGAAATTGAACTGAGGAATGGGGCGTGTATACGTATTTAGGAAAGAAAGAAAGAAAGGGGTGACAATCTGATGAAAATTCATGAGATACTTAGTCATGCGCAGTAGTAGGGCAAGTGGCGATCAGTATTCTGCTGCGATGTTAACTCTAAAGCTCCCTACGGATAACTGCTTCGGAAAGAGCTGGCTGATCAGAGTGCTTTGAAAGTGGCGGCACGGAGGCGTTGTATATTTTTTGTGCAATGGTCAAGTCTCGCCCAAAGGCCATGGGAAGATTGGCGCATCGCCTGCCAGCCTCGTTCGCAGAAGCCTACCGTGCCTTGAAATGGGCGCCTTTGATAACTGCGCCTTAAGGAAGGTTTGTGAAGCACAAGGCGTCCTTCCCTAATTCTGGTCCTTTTCCGACCCTTACGAAAGGCACCCCTGTTGCATAAGTTAAGTAAGCTTTCTAAATACGGGGTTTAGAGACAGGAAACAAGCTTCCTGGATCAGAAACAAAGTAGAGAAGAAGATGCCATAGTCGAAATAAAGAAAAATGATGGATGATTACTATACACTCTAATGCGATATTTTTGCGCAGGAGAAGCTGCAGTGTTCTCGGTCACGGCGCATATCTGCTACGTCTCCGTAAGCGCGTCACAGCCCCCGTGAAGCATGTGGTTGCAAATCGTGTGTCAGCCTCCAGCGCAAATGTCACATAATTGGGATGAGTGGCTTAGGGCGTAGAGGTTCATGAAATAATAACTACAAGGAATCTGGTGCTAGTGTCAATGCAAACTCTGAAACAGCGCTTCCACTTCGATGGGAAGAATGGTTGCCACAGTTAAACCTGGATGTAACGAACCTCCATGTAAGAAATTCCCGGATTTCAAAACGTTTTTCATTTCCCCCTTGTCAGACCCATTGAAACCTATGTGTTCGCGACATTTATGTAAGGAAGCTATGGCTACGGTTAACCGTGATGTAAAAATTTGGCAACGCTGATGAGCCATTGTTTATTTTAATTCTCTGAAAAATCGGCTGGAGATATGTACTGATTTAGCAAATTTTGCCCGCACCGCAACCTACCGTGCATTCTCAGTGTGATTGTGGTGTCGAGGTGGTGCTAGGCAAGACTGTCCATGTGTAGTGGAGCATCTGCACTGCTTTCTGAGCGATATGTTTGTCGGTGGTCAATTCTGTTGACCGAAAACAAAAAGTTTTGTGTTTGCAAAACAAGCTCACAACTTCAGGTGCCGCCTCCGCCGTCAAGAATAGTGGATATTGTCGTCAGGTAGAGTACACCAGCTAGAATCCTTTCAAAACATTTGAGTGCCGCAATGACCATCAAGATCGTGAAAAGGCGCTGTTTAAGCATACGTTTGGTCCTTGAAACTGTTAAGGCACCGAAGAGTGTCACAGGCAAGATTAATATTCGAGTTACCTTTGCGAATACAGCAATAAATTACCTTCATTCTTTGGAGTGCCGTGTACTTCGTAAAAAAGCAGAAAGCGCGAAACACGCATTTTGAAACTGTGAAATAAATACTTAAAGGTAGAGTTCATTACCCGTGATGCGTAGCACTTTAAATTTCTGCATCATTTACGGGATACTTAATTCGAAACCTGCATGGAACGAAAACCTGCATGTAACGTAAACTTGCGAATTTTTATCAGCTTCGTTACATCCATGTTTAACTGTAGCAAAGGTAAACCTGGATGTAACGAACCTCTATGCAACGAATTCCTGGATTTAACGAAGTTTTCCAATTCCCAATTTAACCCCCTTTGAAGCCCATGTGCTTGCTACCTCTGCGTAACGAAAGGTTGCGGCGGTCTACCATTATGAATGAAGTCTGGAAGCTGGTTAGTTATTGTTTTGTGCCCTTTACACTAAACTCGGCCACCCTAAACTCGGCCGGAGATATGTACTAATTTACCGTATACTAGCCCTACTGTAAGGAGCAAGCAGCAACAAAATGTGTGGACTTTGAGCCGTTCGAAATACAGCATAGTGATGATGACAAACGTACCGGCTTGTTCCATTCCGTGGTTTACGTAGCATCCACTCCTGGTTTCACGTGCAAGTAGCGTGACTTCACATGTGGTACACTCTTGGTCAATTCCTGGTTATCCGACCCGCATGCAGGCGGGCTGCTCCGTCAATTTAAAGCCGCCTAATTTTAAACCTAAACCCCGGGCCGTGTGTTCGGCGGGCCACTGGGCGTAATTTTTCTACGCGGCCCGTTATGCCAATGTATTCCCGCTTACGAAGCGGCCCCCAAATCATACGGCCTTTCAAATACGCCGCATTGATGCTTTTCACAAAAAAAAAAAAAACCCTCTGCCAGAATTGATTTAATCCGTTTTTTTTTCGTTCGCATTGCCAGGCCAATGCCAGCAGCCCGTGACGAATGCTCTAACACATGTTACATCTCGCAAGACATGTAAGCGCATAGACGTAACCGTACGAGAATCGAACCTGAGTCTCCTACAACACATCAAGGCGGATATCATAACCACTGCGCCATGATCCACAACGTGCTCGGGAGCGCAAACCTGGGCTTATAAGTATTCGGCACCCTGTTGCGCGTCAACCAGGAGTCTTAAATAACACATTTGACGGCGAGTGGCTTTCTTTAGTCTAGCGTTTTTGAATCGCTATACCAGAGCCATAATACTAAGGTTGGTGGCAATATAAGTACATTGGCACGAGTGGAAGCCTTTTGTCATGCTGTGTGCCGTTCCAACCGTATGATGCGCCGTACGGGGATTTATTCCATCGATGCAAACGGAATTGATAACAGTTCTTCTGCCTCGTTACCAAAAGTATTCTTGGACATTGGCGGAAAGTCCCCCTATGACAATGCTTGCTAATAATTAACACGTAAGGCGCACTTTCCTGCTAAAAATAAGAGCTGTCTCGTCACGAGCGGCAAGTATACCAAGCATAAAATAGTGTACTAAATTTTTTCTGCTCGTCGTAGGTCTTCTGATGGTGCGGTTAGATGTCTTGACCGTTGTTTTTGTAATAGGGGGCGGAAGTAAATTACGCATCTGGTAATGTAATGCGCCAACTCCCTCTGCATAATATTGTGTCGCGACGCCGGCAGAATTGCTGCGTTTACGCCCCGGTAAAAAGCCGTCGAAGGGCCCTCTAGATACAGCGTTTTTTTTTTGGTGAATCGCGAGCACACAAAGAATATCTTAGCGTTTTCTCGCGCAGACCAAATAAGCGCTCGGCCGTTTAACTTCTAACGTCCTGCATTTCACGAAAAATGCAGGTTTCACGGAAGTTCCACCTTTAATCGCTATAATATCGTAAATAAAGATCACTGGTAAAACGACATTTTGAGAAACTAAAAATTAGGAAACATGTAAAAAGTTACGGAAAATGGCGAGCCGTGTAACGCCCTGCATTTCCACCGTAATGCCGATTTAGCCAAAATTCCGCTTGTAATCATTATCATAGCGTAGGCGGACATAATTGGTCGAACAGAACTTTGAAAAACTTAACAGAAAAATATAAAAATACGAAAAATGCTGAGCCTTGTAACAAAGTTAATTTTCCAAAAAGGCATAATTGGCGCAAGTAACACCTGTGATCATCAAATTTGGTTAAATGGAGATAATTGGAAAGACAGGTTTTTGAAAAACCAAAGAAAATTGGCTCTAAAAGACCCACACTCAAGAGAAGTGGCATAAGAATGCTGCGCATTAGTACACAATTATCTGAAATCGTGCAATTTTTTAAGTGGTCTCGTTTCATTCGTGCTTCCGCTAGTAACAAATTATAATATACGCGGCAGCGCAAGGACGCGGTTCAGCATTTTCAAAATTTTCAAAGCAGTTCACAAAAACCATACCACTTGGGCATGAACGCACCTTTGTGCATCGGAAATTTAGACCATATAAAACAATTCGACAAATAAATGGGTTGCAATGGCTGAAATTGTACTAACACATTTGTAATTTGTGCACTTCTGGAACATTTTCATGACCCCGGTATTCTTGCAATGAGGTTTTACCTTTATTATGTCACAGTGTATTGCCACCTCAATTATCACGCCTGAATGCACATACCACGAAATACAAAAAACTCCCTATATTCATGATACCACGTTGCAAGCAAAGCTGTAAAGCAAGTATCTGTGTAGCTAAACCTATCCTGATCTACAAGTGATAGTCTACTCATACAAGCTTGGGACACGTACAGAGAACTAACCTGGGTATGTAAATGATAAGTATTTTGTGATTCTCGAATTCATGGGGAGGCACAAGTGTGAGATGAAGATTATATAAACGACACCATTTCAAAGGAACGATGTTTTTTTTTATTTGATATCCCAAATAAAAATGTGAACATAGACGATTTATATAAAAATAACAAAACAAATATTAGCAGATTGCACTTATGGAATACACAAATGAAAATCTTTTTGTTGAAGAGCGAGTTATGACTTCTCAAGATAAAATTATTGTTTTCAGTTATGGAATTTTCGGCAGCTTCCTGCTTACAAGAGAGGGACGAAGCTCATCTTTTTTGCAGGCTACTGACTGCATAACGCCCAACGTTTGACCTCACGCTGACGGGTATCTCATATGCTTAATGTAATATATACCCAAACAAAGAAAAATTACATTTTCCTGGCTTCAATGAAGGTCGAGGTACACCACTTCCGATGAGGTAGAATGCGTTGCTAGAATCGCCTCAGCAATCTTTGGGCCGGGGGCTGCTGCTTCTGGAATTTCATCGCACTGGAATGGAAACAGCGTTGTAAACATTTCAAAAACATTGAGTCACGGGTAGCAGTCTATTGTGTTGACACTGCGTGAAGAAAAACGCAAGTGAAGAGTGACCAGGTAAAAAATGGTGGCATTATTTATCGGCAGTATAACAGTACAGCCTGAAGGGGTGCAGCAATATCACCAACGCGTTAGCAGATATTTGAAAATATCATAAATCAGGCAAGTGCATCGCTATACTTTAGGCAACTATTTCTTTCTTACTGCTTGTAGATTCATACGCTCTCCAAAAAGACGGTTTCTCCATAAACAAAGGACGGCCGAGCGCGTTTTCAGTTTTTCTGTGCAAGGCGTACGAGAAAACGTTGCCATTTTTTTATTTGACACCCACACGTCAATTAGACGTCGAAAATAAACTCTGTTCACTGTTACATGCGGAGGATAATGTGCCCTAGTTTCTTTTTATCAAATAACCAATAGTATGGCGCAAAACATTATATTAAAGATCTAAGGAAATTGCTCCCAATATCTTTTCGTAAAGCATAGGTAAACTGCGCGCACCGAGCAATGGCCCGGGCATCTGTAACATTAGAAGCCACCGCTCCGAGTGACCTCCACGCCCGCGACGCAACCCGTTTGCGCGGCCAATGCTATCATGTTCCTGCAAACCGCGAGTTCACACTCCACACAGACGACACCGTGGCGAACACAACAAGATGGGGGCTGGTGTTACTCATGAATGTTGCTTCATATGAAAACTTTACCACTTAAAGGCACTGCAATGGAGTTTACAAATCGCCACAGAACCCACACTACTCAACGTGCTTGAAAAGTCACTATCCGAACGACAACGCGAAAATGTAGTTATGAAAAAACGTTACCTAACTCTTTGCTACGCCTACCGAAAATGACAAGCAGTTGGCATCGAATACTGAAAAATACAAAATTCAAACTGGGTTTTATGTGTCTTGACCTGAACAATGAAACGCGTGTAAAAATGCAATTCCTTTATGGCACCACGGTACTTATTACGGCAACCGAACACCTCACATGTGCAAGTGTTTTCATTTTTCGCCTGGATTCCAAAAACGTCCGCCGCACTGGGAAGCTGAATGCTCGCTTTAAAGCACGTCAAATTTACCGTGCGGCCCGGGGCATCGGAGAACGGTTTCGGCACAGGTTTCTTACGACGACGAAAAAGGCCTAATTTCGTGCCCCTTACTAGCTGTCTGCAAACACTAAATCTTACATTCTGCGCCCCCCACCCCTCGGGGAAAAAAAAAACAAGAAATCCAGGGACTTACCTATCCTTTCGTGTTCAACCGGGCTATGCCCGCAATACGCACACCAGCTGGCTTTACGTGGCGCCGCTGCTTGGCTTGCGTTCCCGGTGGCCTTAAAAAACCCACCCCATTTGCAGTTGTTTCAACTGTTACACGGAACTCGAAGCACACATTTGATGTCAGGGGAAGCAAACGGGGTCAAGAAAGTGTGAATGCTCGTAACTAAGCACGAACTACACAGAGCAAGAGTCAAAGCGCTGGGATCCCCTACTTGTTCCGCGCTGAAATTCTTCGCACGTGCGCGGTAGAGACAAAGCACCAGACCACAACTCGCCGGGCGCGAACTTTTTTCCACTCCTACTGCGCATGTGCGCGCAAGATTTTTTCGAATGTTTTTCGGCATTCGCCGCGTCGTTGGCCACCGCCAAAGGAAGCTTTCGGGCCATTGTGTGAGGAGTAATACGCGCATGCGCCGCAAGCCACACATATCGCTCGGAGTTTCACGATTGCCCCCTATCTCATTTTATTGCTGGCGTAAGGCTGTCTGCTAGTTTATAGCCGAGACACGGGCCGTTAGCGCCGCATATAAGCGTGCTGCAAGCACCTCAGGTTTTGTCACGGAAAAGAAGTCTGTCAGGGCCTCTTATATCACGGAATTGAGACTGCCCACCCCATATAAATAGGACGCCTTCCGGGACGCGACTAAAAGTGTAGCAAGAGTAACTACACTTCATTTTTTTTTCGCCTTTACCGCAAGCTACCGCGCGTTTCCACATGTGATTACGGCTTCGGTTTGAGACAAGTATTGACGTGTGACGCCATCCTGTCGGTAACACATGTCTCCACTTCTATCGGTTGTAAAGGTTTGTCCGTGATGAGTTCTACTTCCAGAAAACGAGTTGTGTGTTTACAAGACACCGCATAATTTTAATGCCGTCTCCTACGGCGAGAAAGGGAATGTCGCCGCCTGGTAGAATATCCCACCTAGCACACTCCCAAAAATCTTGATCCAGGTACAGAGCTTCAAGTTCGTTAAAAACGCGCTCTTTGAACATAGGTTTAGTTCCTGCATCGCGGTAAGGCGTCGCAAATTGTCTAAAGGCAAAGCGATGGTTAAGTTACTTTTATTAATAAGGCAGTAAGGGACGTTACTATTTTGGAGCGCCGTGTAGTGCCTAGGCTCGTGCAAAAGCCGCACGAGCAACTCACGCCGTATTTCGATCTGAAAGAAATACATGACGGGTGAGTTCACTTTTACTAATGTCTAGTCTTTTGGCTTCACTTCAGCATCATTCCCGCAAGCCTCAACTCGAAACCTGCATATAACGAAAACCTGGATGTAACGAAAAATTGCGAACTTTCGTCAACTTCGTTATATCCAGGTTCAACTGTAGAAAAGGACAGTGCAGGCTCAATACGTGCCTGCGGCTCCGCAAAATGAGTTTGTTACAAGAGGTTACTTACTGCGAGCTTTCCTGCTTACAAATTACTCTCTGCACAAAACATTTATTTCTTAAGAACTGGTGCTGCATGAAGTAAAACGGGGCAATTAGTTAAAAAGCAGACACGGAGTCTATAAGGTTCGTGGAGGACATTGCGCATTTTCCTCACACTACACCGGGACGCGGACTCCTAGATTTATTACTGACGAAGCGCCTTAGGGGCTCGGGATCTGGGTTCCGTGTCGTCACGGTAAATCCAGTTGCCGAACGATGGTCAGATAAGCGTAAAACAGATAAAGTCGGTTCCAACGTATAAATTGATTTAAAGATTTTTGGAACCCTATTTTTCTAAATCAGCAGTTGTGAAACACAAGCAAAATATTTTGTACGCGGGTGATAATACGTGTTACACTCTATTACCGATTGGCCCTGTATGCTCGTCCTGAGAGTGTAGGGTTGTCGGTTGAAGCAAGGATGCCTCTCTTTCCTGGTGCGCCACCGCTTTGATTAATGAGGACAAGCCCTAGTTCGAGGCGCGGGCATTGCGCTTCACTGGCATTCACCCCTGCTGCTACCTGAAGAAAGTGCAGGTACGGCGAGAAAATTGTTGAAATGTGGTTCACCACCAAGGCGTCCCCGGCTCAGCAAGTGCCCGATTCCTGCTCCCACTGGCACTTCCTCCGGCGCCCAATCAGTTCCCGCCGTTTGACGAGAGGGAGACTTACACTCTTTGAATACGTATCATGCTTCGCTCCTCACGAGGTTGGACATTTGTAAGGTGGCCAATTTGTTGTATAAGTTTTGCTGCCGGTAGTTTGTGTTATTAAGGCAGGCTGTGTTCTCCTAAACAGAAGGGAAGGGTGTACCTTTGGAGAAGATATTGTAGCCAGAATCAGTGACATTCATCAAGATGCATTAGTAATCGGCCAGCAGGTGCGGCTTCTCTGGTCTTAGGAGCCGGTGTTCCCCAAAAAAGGGTAGCTGTCCCATGTAGTTCGCATTGAACGGAACGCTAAAAAAAACACTTATTCTGCGGAATCATCGCCAACAGAACACCTGATTTCTAAGAGAACTTGCGGGATACAGCTCCGTCATTTGTGTTTCGGCTCTCGTGGGCGGCAATGAATTGATAACGACCGATAACAACTCGGGATTTCTTTGCGCAGTTCCACTCAGCGTGGCATGAGCACGCGTGCGAGCCAGGAGTTCAAGAGAAACGTATACTGAACGATTCTTCGAACACCCCGTACAAGTCAAGACGCTAAAGCAATACCACAACAAAAACGAAAATACCTGGCAATCTAATGTATAGTCACTTTTGCAAAGCCATTGAGTGCGAATCCGAATCAACAAGTACTCGTCATTTCCATCGCTGCGGACGATCGCAGCGCCAGATTCCCCTATGCATGTTATTGTGTGAAACTCTATGGCGTTCGGAAGAGCGTCTGGTTAAACTGCAGGAAGAGGGCGCTTCTTGTAAATGCGTTGCTGCTAGTCGGCGACCTATGGTTAAATATCTGAGGGGCAGGCATGAGGAAGATACGGTCATCGTTCCAACTGACACCTCCCCCTTCACGCTTTCCAAAGACGCTCCTCTCATTTTCCTTTTTGTTTCGCTGCTGTATTCGCTCGCTCACCTGTTGCGCGGAAGCCAAGATATATATGCCTTACGCCAACGCGAATCCCAGGTACGGTGCGCCAGAGGGCTGGCACGTAAATTAGACTATCTTTTCTCATACCACTGTCATTCATTGGAGCAGTCCAGCCAAAACTGTTTGCTGAACCACCCAAACCAAACTCGTTTATGCTAAACAGTACATAATTCACCAAGGTTTGCTAGTAATTTGCAACGGCAACCGAACTGAATTCTGGGTGGTGGATTGAAACAGAAAATTCCATACGTAAATTTTAGGGGTCATACCCGAAAAGCGGCTCGATACTTGGGTACAACGTAAGTAATTTGAAAAATACGTGTGGTGTTCAGAAGTTGCAAGGATTATATTAACAGTGGCTGCTGCACTCACTTCAAGCAACCGGCCGTGTCAGTTTTTCATTTGGTAGTTTTTTCTACGCAAGAAATAACACTTTCGAATACAAAAATGTATTTTAAGTCATTTTTTTGGTAACTGAGTCTGCATACATTCTATGCAGAACATTGCATGCACACAGGCACGCCGAAATTCAACACATCTATACAACTTTTCAGCAAACACTGTGCACTTAGCAGAGCCTAACGTTACTAAAAAGCAGCGTTCAGGAATTATTATGATATGAGACGTTGTATAATACCTGAACACTCAAAAAGAATTTTTCAAAAGTACATTTACCTTTTGCGTCATGTTGATTGCTAACAATTACTCTAACATTGACATAACACATTGCCAAAAAGTAATTTCTATTATGACACATTTAAAACGAGAAACCAATTAGTCCCACAACTCCTACAACAGGCAGAAAAAAATAACAATCGAAAGCGCACGCACCTCCTTAATAACTGGTGAGAGCTGTTTTCCATGTCTTGAAGCGAAATACCGAGCGCAGTCTTCTCCTATCGTACGATGTATATGACAGAGTTCGTTTCAGGGACCAGTATCCGTCAAGAAAAATGAATAATAAAAGCAACTACGGCTCGCCATGAGCACACAACGTGGTTTTACATCCAACGAAATGGCTGCGTTGTAACAGATAATATTTTGAAACTAAAGACATAAACTTATCTCTTTATAATCTAAAAAGGTTCGAAATTATGTTTTCGACAAGCCACCAGCTCGCGTCCTCCCGGGTATTGATTCAGTAAGCCAGGATTACGTCCACTGCCGATCTAAGAAATGATGGGGCCAGGGTGCAGCTGCTTCCTAAGTCACCTTCTCTCTAGAAAGATGGTGTTCACAATAACTGATTTTAAATGCCTTACTGCTCTAAGCTAACATACTAGGCTCCCGGCAGACGAACAAAATATATATTTGTTTTCTTGGTTCGCGTGACTGTTTTCTTTAATGTGCTTCTAATATTTAGACGTAAGCCATGTAATTTAAGGTATGCGTTGTACTGTTGGAATCGTTAGTCAATGACAAATTCTAAATGATTGGAACTCCCAAATCGGTAAACACGTCAGTCCGAAGAAACGCTATGCGTTTTTTTTAGATGCGACGCATCTCTTGCTCTGAGGCATGTCCTTCCTGCGTCGTCGTTGTCGCGCCGTCCATCCGCAACCACCGCGCGTTCTTCTCTCCGACAGTTGTGCGCAACAGCTCGGCGCAAGACTCTCACTCCGTCTAATTATCATAACCAACAGCTGCGTGCGCCCGCTTCGCTGTCTTCGTTCCGCTCCCGTCGCGCGGTGACGCGTGGCGACGCGCGGTGTGCGCAAGTGCGCGCATGCGCGACTCTCTTCCGTTGTCTCCTCTCCTTCAAGCGCTGTGAATATAAAGCGGGTATCGCGCTGCGGCGGCTCGCCCATCTTCCCGCGTATGAGACCACTCGCATGTGATGGAAATGCATCAAACACGTTCACAACACGTTTCACGCGATTTAGAGAATCAACCCAAGGGAAACACCAATTGAACCCCCCGATGCGTCGCATCCCACCAGGGTTCCTTCGCGGGAACATGGGCGTAATTTCAAAAAAGATGATTCGCAGTGAAGCTTTGTCATGAAAACACAAACCTCAATACGGACGGGTTGAGAGACCAATTTTAACCGTTACATAACGATAGGCAATATATACAACGATTTCACACTTCAATTTATGTGCACTTCGAAAACAATAAGGGAAAGCAGTCATGTCACACTCTAACCTTTTAACTGCTACAAAATGACAACAAATAGTAACCGCCCTGGCACTGTATCTTAATCAAAAACAAGCAAATGGAAGAACCAAACCCTACCGGATATCGGGAAAAACTATAACATCTAAAACAAAGTCTTCAGTCTTTTCAAAATTCGCCATTCCCATATTCATTGATTTAAAAAAATATCTCTGCAGGTATACTTGGATTTACGTAACCAAAAAAGAATTCAGTTTGTTCGTTCCCCTAGTGCAACAGAAGCGGTTATTAGCAACGGACAGTTCTAAAACGTAACGCACAGTGTTGCAATCCATTACATGCAGACAGTAAAAATGATTAGAAAGGAGGCATTTGGACGAAGGCAATGAATCGTATTTGTTCTACGTTGTGAGCTGATCGCCCGTGCTCCTATCTTCGCAACTGGAGCAGTGTAGGTGCAGCGGAGTACAACGGCTTGGTACAATTAAAGAAAAAAAAAAGCTTTGTATGAATGACTTCGTTTAAAATGTAAGGAAACCGCACTTTATATAAATATAGAAACACGAGAAGCTAGTCCATTACTCCTGTGCTAGTGGTTGTGATTCTTCTGTGTTTGTTACTGAAGTAGAAAGTTTTGCGCAGTCGCTGTAGGATCAATTGTACGTCCGTATCCACAAATAAAGGGCTTCCTTTTCCAAAATGTTTGCCATCGTTTTCAAGCGATGGGGTGTTGGCATGCGAATGCACGTATTTGCGTGTTGGGGCGTGACGTGTAAGGGGGTGAAACTGAAGCTCCTTTGGACGTTCTCCTGCACCCCTATCTGCAACACGGCGCAGAGTGAAGCGCAAAATAACGGTGATCATTGCGGGTCGTTATGCACGTCACCTTCCGCTGTCGTGCAGGTCGTCTGGCTGGAGGAACACCGAATGATTTCTATTTCCGAGCCCCTAGAAGCGACGCCAAAAAAACCCAAGAAAACATACATTTGCATGCCAAGATCACATGGCTTAAAACGATAGGAGTCGAAGTACAGAAAATTGCCACAGTTGTCAAATTCTTTTGCTACACTATATTCGCGAATTATTTCGATGTACGCACTGCGTTGGGCGAATTTGCTAAATCCGCATCTGCCATATTCAAGCCAATCCGATAACGTACGCGACATTAGAATCTTCATAGGAAATCTGCTATTAGGAAGAGGAAATGGGAGCTGCTCTTTCACATTCACTGTCCTACTAAAATATATTAATGTGCGTGAAATGGCTGGAAGGGGACCTTGAGACTTCCGACTTGACGCTCAAAAGTAACCTCCAAATGATTGCAAATATGTTCATCATTCTCTCGAAAATACAACAAAAACAATCCCCCTGTATTCCGCCCTTACAGCAAGTATGCAATTGACATCTATAACGCAGGAATTCTTTGAGTGGTACGAGCAAAAAAAAAACTGAACAGCTTGACAATATATTTGTTATTTGTCCCGTACGCACTATTTATGAGCTACTAAATAATCAATTCGAAGCGGCACGTATTGTTGGGGCATTACTACCGAACTGTGTTGAAAATTAATTTGGTTAGCCTAATGTAGCGGAAGTGGGCATTAGGAAAGTTGTGGTGCGAGAGAATTCCTATGTGCGGTAAGCAACTAAACTAATCTGCCCGTAATGGTTCACACTTTTTTCGTTGTAAGAATATGCCGGAATTTGAACAAACGCGATGATATGAGGAAAAAGATCGTGTTATGAATAAAAATTACACCACTTTCCGCGGCGAACCGTGAGGAGGATGCCAAGAATCATGGGGGTTTCGTGTAGGTTCCAGTGTGTTGCCGTTATGTTGTTTCATTTATCGGAGCACGAATGGGAACGTAGTGTGAACCCCCATGTAGAGACAGAGAAATGTACTGAAATGTAGAGACAGCGAAGAGACCGACACCCGCGTTACCTGATCAAACACCTCCTGGTTGTTGTCTTTCTTTATTGCGTGCTCACGCTCTACCCCGCTGCCCGCCCTCTTCGTCGTCTCCTGTGGTTGAGCTGCAAGGCGCGTGGCCCTTCCTGCGACTGCTTTCCCACGGAAAATTCAACATCCCCCACTAAACTTTTCAGTTCGTCGTTTCTCTTGACGTTCAGCTTCGCGTGACTTCATTGTACAGTAGCTTCTTGACGTAGTTTTAATGAGTGAAGGACCTAAGGCGCGTCCGGAGCACACGCTCCCGTCTCCGTTTGTAGCACAGTGGGAAGAGCGCCACGTACCTCCCGTTGCGGCCAGAGAGTCGTGGGATCGAAACGGAGGGCCGTATAACTATTTCTTTTTTTTTAGTGAACTGCGCTGACGTCAGGCCAAACGCTGACGGGGCTGAAGAGGCGCGCATGCGCAGTAGATTGCGGACGGCAGACAACAACAAGGGAGGGAGGGACACAGCCTCGAGCATGCGATGCTTCGCATCTAAAAACCGCGGCTTTGGAAATTCGCACTGGGGCTCAACACTTCAAAAACACGCACCTTTCACACTATACACTACATAACTTCCTTTACGTGCCAAAAGAATGGTTAGAGCTGAACTGCCAAGTGTAAAAAAGGACTTTAGCGCTTTTGACAGAACCAACGCAAACGTCGTACTCAAGTGAGGCCGTACTGTACAATATATTTAAAGGGTGTGAACCACCACTTTTCTTTATTCTACCGAGAGAGCGGCAACGGCGGATGCAATAAAACTCGGGCATCGTTCAAGAAGCAGCGGCTAAATCAAGGTTCGGGCAATGGAAATGCGGCTGTATTGCGCGGGTGAGTTGGCATGTGATTTAGCGCGTTTTGGGAAGCGGTAGGTAACGCACGGCAGAATAGAAAGTGAGACCCAGTTGCGCATAGCAGAGGCATTCGCAAAGGAATGGCGTAAAATGTTTCCGCTTGATCTGTCGAAATATTTATCTGTGGGCTACGTGATAGAACGAGCTTTGACTTATAATACAACACAATATTTTGTTTCCCCTAAACCAGAACCCTAATTCGAAGATGTCAACTGGTAAAAGACACAAAGGGTGAACGTTGCAAGAGTCAAAGGATAATTAAATTAAATACCAGTAAAGGAACTATTTGAAAGTTCCTCATGCGAAGCTATGTTGGTTTTACTCCAAATAGCGTAATCTGACGTTGATGCCCCAGCTGATGTTTCTGCCAAGGCTTTGGTTGCGCGAAATGTTTGATTAGGCGAGCAATGCATGAGCAGCTGTGTTTTCAAATAAAGCACGGCTCATAACTTTGTCGTTGATCTACCGGATTAACTTGCATTTTGATCTATCAGCCCTTACTCCACAATCTTGATACATCTTTACAGATTTTTTGTTAGTCCGATCCTGCAGTGAAGGCGCCGATCGTGACAACGTTTCAGAAGGCAAAAAATTACACGCGACCGCTGTTTTCAACGATACATTTTTTTTTCAAACTAAAACGAATAAAAAACGCGTTAGCACAAAGATCATATTTCTAAAATGCCGTTCCCAAAAACGTTTATTCAGTTCTTTTTGGGCTGATGTTACACAGGAACATCCCAGGTGTAACTCATAAGTACATTTTTGTTTGTGCTCTATCCTGCTCTCTTTCTCTTGATTTTCGATTAACTTGAATCCTCAAAATAAAATATTGCGCACCACCAATCCATCACAGCATACCTGTTGTGGATGACTAAGAAAATTCCCGCTAGTTCGTCCTATGAAATATTGGGTAATGCCCGTAAACACATCGGCTTACTATACCCAAAAACCGAATCCGTAATTTGCTTAGAAAACAACTACAAAAAATTTATTTCATCCAAATGGCCACCGCTAGGATTAACCAAATTTATTCAAAAACACATATTTGCGCGAAATACAACTCCGGAAATATTGTACCCCTTCTTGTATTAGGCCCATAGGGACTAAAAGTGCAGAGTGTCGTTCTTGACGGGCGCGCTGCGCGTCTTCGGTGGTGGGAAAACAAGATGGGCCAGGCTCATCGAGAGATAAAGGATAGCCCTTTTTTTATTTGTGAGCACCCTCTCTGTACTACATTGAACGTGTCAGTAGTATAACAAAAGTAACACATAAACAAAAGGGGCCACTTATAAACATATTGCGTAGAATGGTTTACTTTGCTTTACAGGCTTTAACCGTTTAATTGCTTTACTTGCTTCAATGGTTTACTTGCTCTACTCCTCGCATAAGAAATCTGTTTTTTTTTTCTTCCGTCATTTCCGGGTCTGCAGGCTGAAATAGTCGCTTCTATTCTTCAACACCAGTCGAATTGCATCCAGAAGAGTGTGGATCAAAGAAGATTATTCTTCGCTGCAGAAGTAAGTTCGAAACACTCTCCCTATCAAACGAGATAACAGGTGGGGCATAAAGAATGGAACATGCGCTTCACTTGGCGCACGTACAACACAGACGGCGGGTCGGCAAAAAACAGCATGAACAAACAAACCCAGAAAAAGTGTTCGTGGCAATGTTTTTGCAGTCAAGTTATAAAATATATGAGGACTGACGTGTACATGGTTGTGGTTCGTGAGTAATTGGGCCACGCCTGAGTGCAATCGAGTTTTCTGCCGTTCGTGTTTTCAGATGATCGTCTTCTGATATGACAAATGTGCGACTACGTGATATGTGACGCGTAGCGTTTGTGCAACAACGCAAATTCAACCAGAAGACAAAGTGGCCCAAAATGCTCGAACATAGGGCCATATTCTCTAAAGTGTTCATTCAATAAAAGTGTGAAATGCCTTCATTAGCTTAATAGACCGTCTCACGCACTGCCTACCCCAGAAAATTATTTCCACGCGCAAACTGCTGAAAAATTACAATGTGTTAATTCTGTTCCTCGGGGCAAAACAATTCGCTCCACTCCACGCTGTGAATATAGCCGGAAGTCAAAGCTCAAACTACGCCCACAATTGCCCATGCGATATCCCTTGAATTCACACGTGGGTCTACAAACAGAGAAACCAGAAATTCTGCGAACCGTTCTGGGAGCAGCGCGGCCACCCCCGGGCTATAGCGGCAGACGATGCCGCTGTAGCACGGCAGTGCGTAAGTAGAAAGAAAACGGAGGTTAGCGTCTTTCGAATGGTGAGGAAGTGGAACCTAGCTATCGTGATTTGTTAGCTCGGTGCTACACAACCGCGGCACCAAACCGCAGACAAGGATTCAATTCAGAATGCGAGCTTAGTGATTCCCATTTATACCGATTTAGAGTAGCTTGTTTATTACGCATGAAAATTGTAAGAAATCTGAGAAATCTGAGAATTGTAAGAAACTTTTATAAGCTCTATTTTTGACAACTGGTTTCTCTTTCGCCTTTTGTGATATCTCTGCGATTGGTATTGAGCAATTTAGAAACGGAGTGCTATTGGTGGCAAGAACTGCGGGAAACGTAGCGTTTCTCCAGAGGCAAGAATGTGGTCTCCACATTTGTTATCCCCCATTTTAAACAAACCCTTAACGTATCTTTGCCCTGCGGCCACTCATTTCAGTGAGGTCCGGGTTACCCACGAGGTGCTGTCGAACACGTTAATCTAGCCGTGCGAAGGAAGCGCGCAATGGATGCGAAGCTGCGCGAAAACAGGCCCGAAACAACTGTCGCTAAAGCAGATGAGCTAGTGGTCCACCGGTGCATCCGCCGAGGAGAACGGGCACGTGCACGAAAGTAAGCGCTTGGTAACCATTTGCCGCGTCATCTACATACTATTTCGTAAGTGAAAACCGTCCTCCACATCCCGTCCGCGTAGTGAGATTCTTGTCCCGCACGCCACGAAAGAACCGTCGGCTGGTAGTGGTAGAAAGCGTTGCTTTAAAACTACTTTGCTATACTATTCCGAGACGGCGAGGTTATTTCTTGCACTGCCCTTAATTCTAAGCACTTTTGGCCACAACATCATCATCCCACATTTGACGCCTACAAGGAAAAGTACCAACAAGTTCGTGGCCATTTTGTGTTGGCTGCGCCCTCTCGTAGCTGTCCTATTGCCTGACTTGGGCGTTTGCTTAGTGGCGTATCTGCGGCAGCTGCACCTGGCCAAGATTTCGTGGTAGCGCGTTGAACGCCCCCTTCCGTATTTTATTAAAAAAGAGAGAGTTGTTGCATATAACCAATTTACCCAATCTCGCTTGAATTTGCGGCTCTTTGCGTCTGCGAAGGAGCTGAAATTCGGCCCGAGGTAGCGTGGTCCACGGTGGGTAAACGAAACCATATCGCGCGTATGTTTGGCATACTTTGTGAGTTAATTTTGGTTTGTTTGTGTGTGGAGATGGGATAACTTATGAGGGGTATTTGGATCGTTTTACTGGAAAAAACGATGTGTGTAGAAACGATCTAATCGTGCTTTTCTCGGCGCCCATGGGCAACAAGCAGAAGCGCGTGTCAGTGTAACAGTCTGCTGGTTTCAAATTCCCGTAGGGCGTAATACAGGTTGTTTTGGGTGAACTTCGCGGGGTTTGGCATATTACGTAGTTTTCATTAAATCTTATATACATATTAACATCTCAACTTCATTCACAGCGGCTGCCAACTAGAAATAAATCTCCATTTCTTTGGAATATCAAGCTTCTAAGCAGCCCCCATTTATCCGTGCAACGAATGCACCACATAACAAATGAAACGGCTTCCAAAAAGCGTTTTGTAAGTACTTATTGGGCAACCGCTGTTTACAATCGACTGAACTCCTGGCTGGAGTGAGTGAGTGATTGAACAACTTTATCTCGCTCGATTCGAGGACACGGGACGGATGCAGACTTTAGTAGACCACCCCCCTGGCAACTTAGATTGGCTGGAGAAAAGGACATGCTGGGGTGGTAGTAGTTACTGTGAAAATCGCTGAGCCCAGCTCACGTAATACGTCGAGCTGGGTAGTCTGCATTGTGACCCCAGCAACGGTTGAGGTGGAACTAATACTACCCGCGGCACAGCCAAGTTTCAGTGACCCACTTCAGCTTGGAAAGAAGGTACGTGTAAACCGAGGTAAACCAACGTTATTTTGCATTTCCCTGCGGCTAAGTGCCATCCGCTGCAGCTCTCGAGCACAGGTATACTAATTGGTGGCCGCAATTTGAAAAGATATTAGAGTTGTCTAGCTTTCTTGGCACGGCTTATCTCTTGCGTGACCGCGGGAAAATTGATCGATTTTAGGGGTCCAAGAAAACATTTGTTTTCTGCTAAACATTAGTTAGGCACTAATTAAAGGAACATAAAATGCAAATAATTTAACGGCGTTTCCAATAACACCAGTTTTTTAAAACGTTTTCATATATTATAGTTGCGAAAAAAAATCAAAATTGTAATTGTTGTCAAGATGTCGAAAAAAATGATAAAAAAGGAGTGTATAACAAACCACTGGTGCAAGAAAAAAATTGGAAGAATCATTTTGTAGGGAAACATTTCAAAAACACGGGTTAGCAAAAATTTCAACTTGCGCAAAAGAGTTCCTCAGATATATATAAAAATGCTAGCACGCATGGTGCTCTTGTCTTGCATTGAAGCCGAACCTCTAATTCGCAATGTGCAATTTCGGGTGGTTCCCTGGAGGAAATCTGGCGTTTTCACATTATCAGAGGCACCAATTTGCCCCCAAGAAACGGAAAACACCGCGTCAATAACTAACTACGTTTACAGCTAGCACAATATTTAGGACAACCACGCGATGAGGAAAAACATGCATGAATTTGTATACGGAACTCTGTGGTTGCTGCTTCTTGACGTTCACGGTTAGCTATCTCCCAAAACATCAAGTTAAGAATAATTATCATCTTCTTACTCGCGATTGTCGCTTTGCCGGCAGGAATGAGATGTGATGCGCTAGAATCGTGCCCTGCAAACTTTGGCCGAGTAGCTGTTGCGCGATAAAAAAGATCAGCGCAACGAGCCTCCTCTATCGCAGCGCCAGCTAACAGTTTTGAAATGAAACAGTACCAAAACTTATCGGAGACTCCATCCGAATAGACAGTTCAACTAAGCAGCAGCACTAGACCTCGAGTTATATCCTCGTATGGAAACGAAAGTAGAAGGCGAACAGCTGGAAGTGTGTGAGGCCAGTTTGAAGCACTGTCCTCGTCGGAACAGCTATCTGTCGACTGGCTGTAATTTTTTTACTTGCGTCTCAAGTTCTTATCGCAGAAATCGGGTTAGGGTTCGGCGAAATCAGGAGCGGCATGCTTTGTTCGAGCATCAGTCGCGGACGCTCAAGGCGCCATGGCCAGTAGCCTTGAATTCGGGTAACTGCGTAGTAGCGTGTCGTATGAATTTCGCGATGCAGAAACGAAACCGAAACTGTTGCAAACTGTTCGCGAATTGTCCTGGGGTGATGAGAGCTACAGCACAACTTAAAACAACTTGCGCAAAGCCTATAAAAACTGCCTGAAAATATAACGTAGCTTTGCAAACAGGCAGTGCTTTCCATTTTCAGCCGACGTCTTGGATTTTAACTGTCACAGTGCAAACCTGACGATTGCAAATCGTTTGCTGGTTCACCATTCATGCCCTAATAACAAAAAAACTAACGCTGATGCAGAGTAATTATGAGTGACGCGCATTATTCCTTGTTAGCAGTGACGCGGAATGACCACGCCCTTTTGCACCCCCGGGTGATTCAAACGCGTGTAAAAATGACGTTTTTGTTGCAAAAATGAAAATAAAACTGATTTTGAAAGGCCATTTCCTGATCTAACTCCAAATAGCTTTACTTGTTCGAGCAACTCCTGGAACGCTATGAAAAGACGCTTCCAAAATATCGTTCAAATTGAATGATTTTAAACACGCGCGGTTGCGGAAGAGTTATTCCTCAAGGACGAAGAGGCATTCGACGTGCGATAACTAGAGCTACAATTAAGCATGATTGCGCAAACAGGGTCCGCTATCGCGAAAACAGACTCCGATGGCAACCCGGCCGGGGACCAGCGTTTAGGCGTTATTACATTCCCCACTAGCAGTGGCTGCACGGCTGACCAGGTTTGGCCGCGTAACCTGGTGGGGAGTGCCCAGGTGGCCATCAAAGGCCGATGTATGCCGTAGTAGAGGAAACCCCCAACCAGGCGGGTGACCAAACATCAGCAAGTAAGGCTTGCTGAAAAGGATTCACTCATCCCGCTCCTTCCTCACAAACCACAAATCTGGCTCACTTAACAGCGACATTTTAGGAAAACAATGCGTAAATTAGTGGCAAATCCAGCCGCGCGATGCCTACAAAGCAGTGTTGTACGCGTTCCTCTAAAATAGGAACAAAAGCTCGTTCCTCGTTCCTCCCAAATTATGAAACGAGTTCCCGTTACAAGTTCCTTTAGTGCGGAAGGAACGCGTTCCAGTTCCATTTCGATCATTGTAACGTGTCGTTAATTGCCGTTACATAACATTAGAAAACCCGAAGATTTGTACACAAGCAATCACGTGATCCACCCTCACTCTCACTCAAACTCCCAGGCACTCATCAAAGTAAAAGTATAACACAAGTTGAAAGCGATTGACTAAAGCTGATTGACTAAAGCCGATTGAACGCTGTCCAGCGGCCTTTGGGTGGCCTCTTTCTGGTATTGTCGATACCGCGCATGAGAAAATAATACCCAAAAATGAAAAAACTCTTGTCTCTTCATTAAACACAGCTGTTGGGCAAGTTGGTGCAGTATGATTGAAAAATAAAGCGCGACTTGGACAATGACATAAATCAAAAACGACGGGGCAAGCGCTCACTTGCAACTGACATTTATTCAAACATCGCCCCGTATTTATACATGTATCGCTAGGAGCATGCGCACTGGAATACACAAAATGGAAAGCACCAAACACATGATGGACACAATCAAAGTGACGTTTCCAAAAATTCAAACTCGGTGGCACGCAGAAGCACAGATGTGTTGCTGACGCACTTCTCCCTTTTTTTCTTAAAGGAGTACTGAAAGTAATTTTCGGCGTTAAAATTATTGCACAGTTCGCTTCTTTTACTCAACATAATACCCTGGCTGAAATATGAGCTGCATGCAATGCGAGGAACATAATTTAATAGGATCTCATTTATCGCGCCGACGGAACAGCATTTGGAACGGCATTCAGTGAATTGACATCAGCGCGACATCATCCCGTGGTAGCCAAAGAAAGTGGCGCGGACAGCGCTCGTCAAAAACTCGTGACGTCAGTTCGCGCGCGCTGTCCCACGAGCGGCGAGCCGGCGCCGGCACATTCACAAACGGGTGCACGTAGCGGGAGCTACAGGCATAACCGCGACCCAGAAAGGCACTGTTGGCCAAAATAAAGTTTCACACACGAGAAAAGAAGCGATAATATAGCAGGTAATTGCAGGAGAAGTCACCAAAAGCACATTTATTTTTAAGCGGTCATCGAATTTCCTGTCCAATGATATAGACCTAGCACCTTCAAGCCGCTAAGCCGTTCAGCTCCGGTGGCGGCGCTTTCGGAACAACGCCCCCACCGGTCTGCGGAGTTTTTTGACATCCGCAGAAAGCGGTGAGGTCATGCCGGGATTTTGTGATATGCGCCTTTCGGGAAGAGAGCACGGGTATTTGAAACAAACGATTTTCAGGCCGTTCAATGTAAGTAATTATCGCGCGCTGAAGTGTTTAAGTGCTGTTTCGGGTTCGCCAGGCTGTTAACCATCGAGAAAAGCAGTAAAAGTGGAACGAAATTTTCCTATCAGTACTCTTTTAATACAGAACGATTCCAAGAGCTCTCCTGCTATCACTGCTGCCGAGAATTCGAATCTGGCATGCATGTATAAATCCAGCATACATGCGTACATGTATAAATACAAGTATAAATACGAGACGATGTTTCAAGAAATGTTAGTTGCAAGTGAGCGCTTGTGCCATCATTCTTCATTCGTGTCGTTGTCGAAGTCGTGCTCTATTTTTAAATCATTCCTGTCCCTTGTCAATCCGACGCGTGCAATACAAAAGGACCTGGCGCTCCCGTGGACCCATTTCCGCAAGATCCTCCACAGACTGCGCCGTGACGAACTGCACGCGTACTTCGAGCCGGATAACATCCCGATACACGGCGGTGCGCCCTGCTCTATTCATAGCCAATGACTATACACATGACCTAACATCGAGCGCAACTCCCCCGACTACAACGCACCCGCGTCTCGCACGCACTAAAGCGGGATGAACCCCTTACAATATCAGACACGGTTGTTTCGCAAAAGACCGTGTAGCGCCGCTGGAACTTCAACGTTTCTCATGCAGGGAAAAATACTGTCAAACGATGAAATGTGAAAATGAAAGCATCCTCACAGCTTCGCTATTCACCATTCCGAACGCCGCGTAAGCTCACCCGGCATTAAAGAAAGCCCAAGAAGTGGCCCGCTGTGTGATTACTCTTCTGCCTTTGACCTTCCAGGAAGCACGTTCCGCTGAAGGGCGGCCAAATTAATCAGCTTATAGGAAGAGAAGCACCGTAAAGACTTGTGGATCTTTGTACTTGGGCCTTGGCATCAAAAACAGCCAAATTGTAGCGCTGTAACGTTTCAGAAGGAACGCCGTTCCTGCCATTTTTTCATAAACCTAACGAGGTACCGGTACACTTCCTACGACCCTTAATGAAACGCTGGCGTTCCTCTGTTCCTCCAAAAAGGGACTAGTTCCAGGAGCGCCATTCCTTGGAATGCCGTTCTGTACAACACTGCTTTGCAGTGCTGCATTCTGCGCCTGCTGTTGCCCGCGCCACCTCCTGTCGTTATGTGAAAAATCACGCGGCAACAGCAACAAAAGGTTCCAATAGCTAGGTTCCGCGTTCTGCTTGGAAGGCACGTGGATCAAGGGAACGCGGCCAACTTCAAGTTTCTATAAACCTTGAAGTCGGCCGCCTCGATTCACGCGTGTCTTCGCCGTACTGCAGCCCTTGCATCGAGGAACCCGGCCTGTAGCAATGGAACGCGGTAAATTCAAATCGCCTTGAGCGAAACTTTAGTGGGTATACCTTGGGATGAGCGGGACGGTACAGTAACAGCATGAGAGGTGAGCGGGAAAGCAAATGGGGGCATTTGCTTGGCATATGTCTACAAAGACTATCGTCTTTTGACGACATTTGCAACGAAATGAGATGATACGCGGCCAATTTTTATCTTTCGGTGGACTGTCGCTTTAATGCGGTGGCCTCAGTTGCGGGCAATGGCTGGCGACCATATCTGCAGAGCATGTCCCAACCGAAAGAGCGTAAAATAGACATGACTGTGCGTGTGTGGCCACCGTTACCATGTTTGTAGTTTCTTTCTTCTCCGCTCCCGTGTCAAGTCCACTCGTTCCCTCCTTTCAAGAATTCAGTTGGCGCTGCGCTGTACCCAATCTGATTCCAACGAGATTCGACGGGCGGGCACTAGCATCTCGCTGTCTCACTCATACCTTTGAGGTGGTAGCGATGACGTATTTCTGTGGGCTTTTGATGAGCATGGTTGATAGCCGACGGCTAGCGGCCACGGGGAAATAAAAAATAGGCCTAATAACGCTATCACGTTTAAAGGAGCGCCATTCAATACATAGGCATAAACGGTGCCGTTGCACGCGTTAAGGGCAATATGCGCGCCCTCGTCCTCATACAGCTCGCTCGGAGCACCGCGTGACCCGCTACTGTGTGCCATATTCTAGACAAGAGAAGCGCTGCGGCAGATATCGAGAAAACGGACATACATTCGGTGGACTGGTACACAAGTGCATCTGCCCCTTTCTCTACAGCAGGCTTTCGTTCGAAAGGCCTCCCCCAGATAGTTATAACATGACGTTCCCTTGTTTCGTTTTATTTTTAACCAACAGTACGTATGAACTTTCTTACTAAAACGGTCAAGTATTTAATGAGGACCATTCAATTTGCATCACATTAGGCTTGCTAAATGTGTAATTTAAAAAAATATATAAAATCCTCTTCTCGCCTTTGACTGGTATTGTAAGGCCTTGGAACCAAGTGTGGAGATTACATTGTTAAACCGCCCTTTTCCACTGTTTTTCGTAATGCAAGTATTTTAATTTTTCACATTAAAGGTCGGTGATTTTTTGTGTAAACTGAACCTGTAGTCTCGCAATTTTTGTACACAGTAACTAGTATAAAAACCCGAGAACGCAATATTTTAAGGTTTGAGCCGCGGTGCCCTCCCCTTGCAAAAATTGCTTGAGAACTTGTTACTAGCGGCCAAAATACAATCGCATATAAAACTTCGTGCTATCGAAATCGCGAGACCCGAGAGGGATTCAAGTACCAAACAACATTTTAGAATACATCAACGCAATTAGTCAGGTTTGTCGTTTACGAACAGATGCTGGGGCCAAATTCGGATTCCCAGTGCTCTTGTTCAAAAAAAACGGTTCGTGCGCAGCGTAGCGCTGCTCACCAGTAGAGGCTCTTGTTGAGAACCCGCGCTGTTATTGATCGGAAAAATATGTTATCGATGTTATTGATCGGAAAAATTCAACACAGGGACTTTCTTGAAAGGTTCTGAAGAGCGGCTCTGTCACAACTCACACGTGGCAGTAGAGGTCAGGGATCCTCAATGAAATCTCTCCTGAACCTCGCGGTAGTGCTGGTGATGCGTTCCCATGGCTTAGCGCCACAGTGATGTGAGGCGCTGATGTATTTTCCGTGGTTGCATTGCCTGAAGGGCTTTTTTATTTGTCGCTGTGTAGCGTGTCAACGCAGCCTGAGGCAATGTCTCCGTTATGGGAAGCTTCGTCAGCACTCTATGTTCTTTTCGAGAGGAAAGAGGCGACAACGACGGTTGCACTGCGGCTTCGTGCCTTTCTCGCTTTTAGGTGTGCCAACGCTCCTCGTTCTGAGGCTGCTTTTGTTCGGCATGTACAATGTCGGTCCGACACTTGTGAAGTACATAGACCAACTGCAATGGCAGCGGCCCGATCTTCGCGTCAAAGTGAAAGCATAATCTACATATGTACGTAGAGACAATTTGGGGTTATTATAGCGCTGGTATAGCAATCATAGAGCCGAATTTAGTTCTTCGCACAGGAGGTCGACGAATCCTGTGTGTTGACAGCATAATAAAACTACAATTTACCCTCACTTGTTCCGCTTTTATATCGCTCAAACGAGTGGTTGCTTGAGTGTAGGACTAAGAAAATTGCAGTTGACCAGAAGGAGCGCTTTCGCGTCTTTCTTTGAGGCACTCTGGAAAGTGTGGCTGCGCTCCCGCCGTCACTGGTGCTCTAATTATGTGCTGACGCAAAGATCACAAGTTTGTAGGTGGTAGATGCCTATCGCTAGAACCAATGCCGAATCGTCGGAAAGCTCCTAATTTCGGTCCTTTCTCGAAGCAGCTGTAGCGGATATACATAAATTTAGTTGGAAATACTGCGTGCCTGTTTGCAGGCTTTCGAGGGTAAAATTTGCGTTTTTTTGTTTGCAAGCAGGCTATGTATGATGTGGTTCCTACAAACGTTTTAACTGAAAGTAAGCGACCATGCTGGTGTTTGTTTTTTCAGGCCTGTCTGTCTTTGCTTTGAGAAGATGAAATTACAGAATATCAACAATCTAAGACGCGCACCTTGTGCCCGTTTTACGCAGGTGTACTCGTTCCACTAAGCAACTGAGCGCGCTCGGGCGACCGGCGCACGCCAAGTCATGACACCATGAGGTTGCGGTAAGTACCAAGATATTTTGTAAACCAAATTTTGTGTTTTCACTTATGTGTTTGTTACGTATAGACGATGTATAAAAGCCAACTTCCTCTGGCTGTGACGATGAGTTATAGTGGTGAAGTGAGCCAAAAATAAAACAAATGCTTGCGGTGGCTGGAATCGAACCTGGCTCCCCTGTATTATGAAGCAGGCATCTATCCGATCGCTCCTTTTTTTCTTTAATGCATGAATGTTTTAGAAAAATCTCTGACAAGACAATTAACTCACAATTTAAACACTAACAGACAGCATAGGGTAAGCTCGTCAGTAGAGCACAGGTCGGCACCAATTCAAAACTCAGGGAAGCAAACGAACGCATCCAAAAGGTGCAGCCTCTTTGGTGGATCACTCTGCGCAACATAAGAGCTCCGTACAAACGCTGCCTGGTCCCGAAAAATGCAGTTGCTCGGCCTAGGGGCACAGCATGCCGATCAGTCATGCGGCACTTCCACAAGCTAAACAATCCTAGGAGCATAAAAACGTCGTATGGCACCCGATTAACGGCCTCAAATGGCAAGAAGCGAATGGTGTAGGGGTTAACGTCGATGTCTTTTTTAGTGTTCGTTGCAAAACGTCCCAGAAAAACACCGCGTCACGGCACAGGACGAAACAATGATCAATAGTCTCACTCGTCAACATGTTCGAAGCACTCTGGGAAACTCAAGAACCCACTCTGGGTTCTTGGTCGAAGCACTCGAAAAACACGGTCGAAGCTCTCTGGGAAATGACAAGAACCAAACGGCCCCTTCACGAGAATGTTTCACTTTTAACCATCACCATCTTTAGACGAAGAATGCAAGGTTTTTATCTATACCTGCATGTTACCGGATATGATCTCGGGGTCCTTGCCATTTACAGCTCGCTGTAAAAAGACAAACGAACAATACTAATTTTGGCGCGCCAAATCACCGAACATGGGCAGGTCGCTCTCTATAAAGCCGCCCTTCGTAGAAGCAACAACCCCTAGCAATGTGACGAGAAACGCCTCCTATCATAACTTCAATTCTGCTTTGAGTGCAGGATATAATGGCGTTGTCAGTGCCCTATAATTACTAGATTGTGTAAGTCGGTCTTGACGTCAGTCGTGCTGACTGGTGCGAGGTGTAAATGACATTTGTTACAAACAGAGCATGCGTATTGTAATTTTATTCTTACACGCGATTGATGCGTCAGTTGTTTCCCACTTTGAGCGGTGTCACGTAATTACGTTTTGGGGCATCCATTTCTTTGTCTGAGATAAAACTATGATAGAAACGGGTGTTATCTACATTACTTCCCTCATCAACGTGAGTGAGATGTATTTATAGGGAATAAATATTTCGAAGTATTTTCTAATTACTACTGCAAAGCTAATGAAGGTACTGTGGTGAGAAGAAACAGTATGTTTGCCTTACATCCCACGGGCTTAACCATAACTGAAGAACCAGTAGGTCATTTTGATGAGTCTGTTTGTTCTTTTAGAGGTGGTGGTTCCGGCCCTCATTCCGATCCACCACAAGTGACAGCCTTTTATGAGGGGTTTTATTCACCCAACGAAATCTGAGACATTGTAAAAGCAAAGATGCTTTATAAAAGAAATTGGCTCCATTCCACGGAAATATAAGCGCCGACCACAACAATTTTCCATACGACGTCACACGAATTCACAGGCGTGGCTCTACAAAGAGTGAAACCAAGGGTTCTTGCAGTCGTTACCTGGGATTCGGGGGTTGGGGCGGTGTTCCGAGGGCGGTGTCCGGCGGGCTAAAGCCGCGGACGCCACCTTTCTAGGCCGGCCACTGGTCGCCCGAGAGAAAGCGGAGAGGAACGTCTTTTGCATGTTGAGGAGTAGGGCGGCTTCTGCACGCGCCTCTCACTGATTCCGGCGACTCTTGTTTCATGTGTCAATTGCACAGCGTGCTGCCTCTCCTCGGCTGCTGAATGCAAACCGACGGCTCACAGGCGCGGGCATAGATGTTGGGATCTCGGCCCGGTTCCTTCAGGCCCGGGTTCCGTCTCTGGCGGTGCCAGTAACTTCATTTAGCCTGGTTGGGAGTTTCTGGTCGCGCACGCCCCGATGAGACTGTTCGCCGCTAGAGGTAAAAGCTTGGCTTGAAAACGACTCTATCATTATGAACCTTGTATCCTGGGTGTACGACTCTCATCATGAACATTGTCTCCTGTATGTACACTTCAAAAGACACCTGTGGTCATACACCGTTAATACCACCGCTCAAAGGAAAACGCAGCATTATCGAATAGGTGAGTCGTATTTTGTGCTTTGGTATATCCGACCGTTTAAGCTGAATCTCAATTGTTTAACAACAAGAAAAAACAAGCAAAAATGCATTGCAGTACTTAAATTCGCTTATTGTCTTTAAAAATTTTTTTCCTAACAAGCTGTGCAGAAATTTATTAAATCAATTTTGTTCAAAGCTTTTGTAAAACAAGATTTGTTAGCAAAAAAATTTAGAATAAAGTACTCTTTAAATAAGAAAACTCACTGTTACATGTTAAGTTTTTTTCCACTATGGCAGACAGAAAATAAGTGTCCGGACCCTGGCAAATATGCACATGTGAACATTGTTCCAGAATTTTAGTAACAAAATATTTTGGTGTGCAGTAGGGCTGCAGCCAAGATAAATATAGAGTTTTTCCAATTAAGCCAGCTCTCTTAGCCCGAACTAGTTTTGAAACGAAAGAAACTATAACGGAGATTTCTCTAGAGCTTTAGCACTTATAAACGAACTTCCGGCTCAAAAGGTTCACACTCTGGTGTGAGGAGAAAGCGATTTTCCCGGTTGCACATACGTGGCGCTTCAGTAAGCCAGTATTGCGCCAATGAAAAAGGTAAAATCTAAGGTGCGGTTGTCTCCCGACTACATATAGTACTGGCCCTTTTAGCACAACATAGTGACAGGTGTGAAAACACCGTTGTCGCGGTGTGGTAGGGAAGTCGAACGGGGCAGGGTTTACTTAGTGGATTTGAGACAGGTTATCGCGACCATAAAACCCAGGAAAAAATTTGGGATTGTGCGCCACGCAGCTGCCGTTGCCCTCTATGGCGCATGTAGTGGGGCTGCCCGGATAGATTTATCCACGTGCGTACCTTTAGCGCGCCCCGAAATACCGATAACTGCCCAATAATGTTTTTCAGCCCCATAACAAAAACAGTCACTACGGCTGTACAGCCACTAAGCCCGCGGTATGGGAGCCGTAGCACGACGTCCTAGCGAGACAGAAACTATTTTTTGGTTTTATTGTCGCCGCTGATCCAAAACAAGAGATGGAATCGAAATTCGGCCTCATCAATACGAGGTAAGCCCATTACGAGCCCACAACGATGTTGCAATGTAAGCGCGTGAAGTAGTGCGTATATCAGTTCGGAAACCACAGCGGAGTTGGCGTGAAGGAGGTGTACGGGATCCACGGCTGAAGAACTACTATGCGCCAGCATTTAACAATGCAGAGTTCCGTGAAGGAATCCATACCATTTCTGTCAAATGGTTTGTCACAGTGAGTCCTGACGAAAAGGGCTTGTAGTTCTGATGTAACGCTAACTTTTGTTTTATCTGTGTGCGGAGAACAAATCAAAGCAGCCGCTTTGGGCGAAGCAGAGGATGTGAAAACATAGCCACAAAGCAAACTGATAATAAGAGAAAATCGAGGAACGAAACCCCGACGCACGTAGCAGCAAAGACGTGAAGAATTCATATTTCTTTTGCACTGGAAACCCTTGAGCTTACCTGAATACCCAAGAATATGTTCCGCTTAGGTACTGTCTGAGGTGAACGTTTGCACGAGGTGAGCCTTTCAGTACCAGTTGTATTTTAGATTACCGCGTGCCCCATCAGCTACCTGGCTGTTTGACACTCAAATAAAAATGTGTTGAGGTTGGTTTGGCGAGCGTCCGAATGGGTGGCACATTTTGCACCGCTTTCCACGTAATGAGATATTGTAGTTCATATTTCGACAGACGAAAATGCTGCTCTTTCAGTACAATTCCGCCTGTGATTGCTGTTCATAATATTTCGTTTAAGTAAAGAACAGGCTAAAAATAAGGCGCGAAGCATCTGTTGGAGCGACATTTGGTAGTGTGCAAATGGTTTTCTTTAACTACTACTGAGACTGTTGCAATTCAGAAACATGGTCTGGCTTTGAAAACCAAAATTGGGATGCAAAACGGCCCCTTTTCATTCCGATATTTGCTCTCTGTCTCTTATCTTAACTGCGCGAAATGAAATCATACTTTTCGGCATTGAACATATATTAGACAAGACTGCAGCGGAGTAAGGCCTACAATTTTTTTGGCTAATGTAAGGCTTGAAAACATCACAACACACTATATTACAGCTGATTTTGCTGTACGCATGGGGGTAATATGCGTAAGTTCTTATTTTAACTAGCTTAAAACAACTTTAAAAAGCTATAAATGAGAAATACGTTTTTTTTTGCATTCATCTTTACCAAAAGGTCCCGGCACTTTCATTGGGTGAAGGAGGAGTTTGTGTCGAGCAGTTGGACGGTTTTTCTGTTTGTTTGTTTTTGTTAGAGCAGACAGGCTTCACCACACTGTGCAGATGCTGTGACACTTGTCAAAGAGTCCTGTCCTGTCAAAGAGTCCTGCGCCCTGAATTTGAGGGTTGATCACTGAAAGATTGGAAGTCACTTTGTTTCGGCAAAAACACATGCTTGCTCGTCCAACTTAGGGCCCTACAAGAATCCCGGACTGAACGTGACTTCCGATATCCAAGGTTTACAAACATTCCAATTGATGACTTTTGATATGCTGTCACCTAGAGCAAGATTATGCCCACATAAAATACACACAAAAATTGCTGCAGTTGAACAAATGGTCACGTGCATCGTAATTCACAAGTTAATGGCGACGCCAGATCGGGAGCGCAAGTAAAGGACAAGTAAGTGAATGTCAAAAATTTGCTCTCAATGCTTACGTACTTAAGATATCCGTGTTTTGCCATATGTTTCTGATTGATTTCACAACAGCCGCGGGTTGTCCCACTTAATGGCGGAAAAATCTTAGGGGAGGCCCCGCCAGCATCATGCATTAGAAGAACTTTGAAAAAATTCAGTGGTGTACAGACGCTTTCCTGGAGAGAGAGAAGAAACTTTATTTAAGAGTCGTTCGTTGCGAACTCCACACTAGACGGAGGTGGTTCCCTGTTCACGGGAATCCATATGCTGCTCTCGCCGCCTGGCCCCTGGTGACCAGTAGTAGCTGATCCTCCAGGGCGGGGCTGGTCAGCAAGATCCTCCATCTCTCGTTAAAGGGTAGAGTGGGGTTGGTGGGGCGAGACTCGGGGAGGGGGGCGGGTGCTCCGGGCTAAACTTACACTCTCCTATCATGTGCTGGAGAGGCCTAGTTTTTTACAGATTGGGCAAGCTTCTTCGAATTGGTTTGGGAACATGCGGTTGAGTAGACGGGGGTGCGGGAAGGACTCTGTCTGGATTTGCCGGTATATAGTTTGCTGCTCCTTGGTGAGTGCTGCGTGGGGTGCTGGTAGCGTCCTCCTGTCGTGCCTGTAATAAGTGGTTATTTCCCTGTAAGTAACCAATGGTTGGTTGTTTGCCTCTGCTGTGGACGTGGCCCGGTAAGTCAGTGCTCGGGCTGCTGGTGGGCAAACTCGTTACCCTCCACCGCAGAATGGGCCGGTACCCACACTAGTTCTACGCTTTCCTTTGGAGGTTTTTTCTCCTTGAGCACTCGGAGGGCCAACCGGGACACCCAGCCGCACTGGAAGCTTCTGTAGGCTTGCTGGGAATCCGTGACCACCTTGGTCTTGTCCGGTAGAGTAAGGGCCAGAGCAATCGCCAGCTCCTCTGCCTCTTCAGTGCTCTGAACTACAGCGGATGCACACGTCAGCAGCTCTTTCGTGGTTGTCACCGTTGCTGTTGACCGGTTCGTACCGTCATTCATGGAGGCGTCCGTGAAGATAGCCCCTTCTTCTTTTGCCAGAAGCCTGTTGAGAGCACGAGCTCTTGCCTCCCGCCTGCCGCCATTGTACGCTGGGTTCATGTTCTTGGGGATGGGCTTGGATTTGATGGCTTCCAGCCATTCATCTGGCAGCTGGTCCTCTGTCCTCAGATAGCGTCGCCTTCCAGCCGATTTCTGCAAGATGCGTCTGCCCGCTTTTGTTTGGCTCAGCCTTTGTTTCTGATTGGCGAGATGGGCCTCAATGAGGTCGTCGACCGAGTTATGCAAGCCCATTTCCAGAGTCTGCATGTAGACGCGCTCATAGGAACTCCAATAGCTTGCTTGACGGCTTTGCGGATGATGACGTCCAGCACCGTGTGTTCGCTTTGTTCAGGAGGAGGTAAGGTGCTACATATGTTATTCTGGTTACCACAAAGGCTTGGACGAGCCTAAGTGTGTCCCTCTCCTTGAGACCTCGGTTTCTTGACGCCACCCGTCGGAGCATATGAAGGATTTGTTCCGACGTGCGCTTTAGTTTCGCAACGGGTATAGATGCCCTGTTGTCGGCCTGGATGACTAATCCGAGAATTTTTGTGCTGGGGCGTGGGAGGATGTCTTCGCCCTCTAGGCTGACTTTTATGTCCTCTTTTTTGTTTTCTTAGGCGCCCTTGGCCGGATGATCACCAGTGCTGATTTAGATGGAGAGCATCTAAGGCCACACCCTTTGGCGAATTTGTCCACAACATCTGCGGCTGCCTGCAGCGTTGTCTTGGATCCATCCTAAAGAGCCTGCTTTCGTCGTCCAGAGCGAGATATCGTCGGCATATAGCGCATGCCCCAATCCTTCGATCGCTCCGAGCGCCTTGGCAGGCCCAGGAGCGCCATGTTGAACAAAAGGGGTGACAAGACGGATCCCTGGGGGGTCCCCTGGCTACCCAGTTTCACAGGAGGGGATACCTCTTCCCCCACTTTGATTCTCGCCTGGCGGTCAGTCAAGAAGTCCCGTACATAATTGTAAACCCGTTCTCCGCATCCGGTGCCCTGGAGGTTCGATAGGACGCTGGCGTGAGAGACGTTATCAAATGCGCCCTTGAGGTCAAGCGCCAAAATGGCTCTGGGCGAATGTCTCGTGGCCTGCTTCATGACCTCCTCTTTTATTTGTAGCAACACATCCTGCGTTCCGAGGCGCTTTCGGAATCCAAACATGGTATCCGGCATCTGATCGGTGTTTTCTAGATGCTTTTGCAGCCTATTTAGCACCATCCGCTCCATCACTTTACCCACACAAGACGTGAGGGAAATGGGCCTTAGATTGTCAATGTGCGGGGACTTTCCGGGCTTCGGTATGAACCTGATCTCTGCCTCCTTCCATCGCCTCGGTAGGTTGCCGCTCACCCAGGCTTCGTTCATGTGCCGCAAGAGATCCTTCTTGCTCTGCCGCTCAAGTTTTTAAGCAGCCTATACGTGATGGTATCTGGACCCGGGGCACTATTCTGACGGCTCTCGGCAATTGACACCTTAAGCTCAAAGTCGGTGAACGGTTTGTCCAGCGTCTCGTTGGGTGCTCCCCGATAAGATCCTGGCCGCTGTACACTCCTGTCCGTCTTGAGGTATTTGTCGCTAAGATCCCCAAAGAGCCCTTTACATCGCCATTATTAATTGTTCAACGTTCTCGTCATATTATGTTTGTCTCACCCTTGCTTGTCACTGGATCTATAAGGTGTCTAAGGAGCTGCCACGTCTTGCGAGCCGATAGAGTTCCCTGAAGTTCGTCGCACAGGCTGAGCCAGCTTTCCCTGGATAGCTCCGCAGCGTATTCCGCAGCCTGTTTGTTGATTTCTTGGATTTTCTTGCGGAGCTTTCTATTGTGTCGCTGCCGTTTCCAGCGTTTGGTCAGACTGCGCCGAGCTTGCCAGAGATGTGCCAGTTTTGCGTCGATACGTGGGAGGCGTCGCAGCAACAGTGGCCAAGTAGGGGTCACGGAGGCGTAAATCCTGATACTGCCAAGCGGATACCCAATGGTCTGCAGGCGCTACTGGAGCAAAGGACAGTAGCGTGCGAGCAAAGGGGGAGGACGTAAGTGTTGTATATTTGTCTATTTGGTTTCGGTTCGGCGATCACTGCCGCAGGTGGCGCCAGTGTTGTTTAGGTATATAAGCATGCGCAACTTGGAATAAAGGGTCTTTTGTTCCGATGTGCACTGAAGTTGTCTAGTCGTTCATTCATCGGCGGCACACGCCGCCACTACAGTGGCGACGAGGATGCTCGTTTAGGAGGGGGCGTGATTTTCGTGATTTTCGCCAACTGTTTCTCCGCCATGAGTGTTTCCGGACTGGCACCACCGCCCCCGTTCCTGCCCACGCCTGGCCGTCCTGCTGTACCCTGGCCGCAATGGATCCGCATCTTCGAGAATTTTCTGCTCGCATCGGGTGCTTCGGAGTGCGCGCCGGACCGTCGCAAGGCTCTTCTACTGCGTAGCCTCGGTGTCGAAGGCCAGCGCATATTTCACACTTTGCCGCTTCCATCCTTGGCCAACGCTAAGCCCGGTGAGCAATCAACTACTGATACAGAATCGGGAGTTATCAAGGACACTACTCAGACAAAGCATGAAGCGTCGTCGTACGATATCGCTGTCGCAGCGCTGCATGCGCACTTCACGACAACAATCAATGTTGTATTCGAACGGCACCGTTTCGGTAGGCGCGTGCAGCAAGTCGGTGAAGCAATCAATGAGTACGTTACCGCGTTACGTGAGCTTTCAGCTACGTGCTCTTTTCCTTCTCAAGAAGATCCCTTGCGTGACCAGTTCATCTCGCAATTTGCGCGAGCGGTTGCTTCTTGAAGGGTCTTCCCTCTCGTTCGCTCGAGCTGTACTTATAGTGACGCAGTTCGAACAGGCAACCAATGACCTCCAAGAATTTTCCACTGCAGATGTGCAGCGCATAAATGCTCGTGCAAACACTCCGCCTGGATGACGGTAAAACCTGGAATGCGTCGAAGTTCTCAAAGGTTCCGCGAGCCTCTCCTGCTCTTTATACGTGGAGAACAAACAGTACAGCAAGTGAAAAAGGGTCCCCAGAAATAACGACGAGGACTTCTTCGGCTGCTCCTTCGGCTGCGCAGGCGTCCATGTCTCCTTCGGCTGCGCTGGCGTCCCGGTCTCCTTCGGCTGCGCAGGCGTCCAGGTCGCCTGCTGTTACGCAGTCGGCCGAGTCTCCCGGAGCAGTCACCCAGCAACGCAGGGTGCAACCACCAAGAAAGAGACTACCACCACAGCGTTATGGCTACAACTAGCGCGGGAAGTTGTGCCAAAGCGAAAGGAACTGACATATACATTGTGGTGGATTTCTATAGTAAATGTAATCTTGTATTGGTATTTAGCTATGTTCATTGTAGTTTGTATTTTTGTATAGTATTTTTGCATATGTACTAACATACTAACCTACTGCATTACTAATCCATATAGCTGTTTTTAAGGAAGGGAATGTGTTGTATATTTGTCTATTTGGTTTCGGTTCCGCGATCACTGCCGCAGGTGGCGCCAGTGTTGTTTAGGTATATAAGCATGCGCAACTTGGAATAAAGGGTCTTTTGTTCCGATGTGCACTGAAGTTGTCTAGTCGTTCATTCATCAGCTGCACACGCCGCCACTACAGTAAGGAGTGCGTTATAAGAATTAGTGAAAAGAGCGTCTCCTAAAATTGCGTCTCCGCCTTCAGTAGCGGTAACATCAGCGCATCTCCTATGCTTTGTTTCCTCCATGTCGGCCTCCACAAACTTAACAGTGTATACGCCAGAAAAGACCAAACATCAGTCAGTGCTAAACGCTGAGGAAACAAGCGAACGATGTAAAACATGGCCTGTTTTTTATTTGCGTAACATGAATGTTGCATACGAGGCCGTTGTTGTGTGACCATAGGTTGGTTGGTCGAGCTAGCTGGTTCCTAAACGTACTATTGGAAAGACGTAAAAATATTTTTATAGCAAAATAAATACGCCTACTTACCGAAACATCCGGGCGCCATTCTTGTGCTGCGTGATTCATTCATGTAGATTATGCATCTCCCCAGAGCATGAAGAGGAAGGCTGAGCGCAAAAATCTTGTGTACGACCCCAGGAATCATGTCCTTGGTCGCACAGTCATGGACATTCTTTTCTAGCAACATTCAAAAGCGCTTAGCGGATAGCTTTGCCAGGTACAAAAACCGCCGCTGTCGCCCACGCTAACTCTCGCATGGTGTCCCGAACATCTACTGGAAAATGGCGGGACTCAGCGGATCGAATGGTTAATGCCAGAAACGGGGGTAACGTATCAGGAGTTTATGTTTTCGTTAGGCAGCTAATTTTCTTTCCCCGTCCTTTTTTCTCATCCCCTACCTTTAAAGATGCCCCTACCAAAGGCACTAAAATATGTCGGTCATCACAAACGCGAGTGAGGTGCAAACTTTTATTCTTAAACTAAAAACAACGTCGCATCTGTCATCGATGGTATTGCTCCACTTCCTGTTAAACACATCGCTTCTGAAATTAGTGAAGTTTTAGCTTTTAATATTAATATGACATTATCTACTGGAGTTTTTTATCAAAAATTGAAAGTAGCACTAGTTAGGCCAATTCACAAAGGAGGTGGCGATGACCAGTTGTCCAATTAGAGGCCAATCTCTGTGTTGACTGTCTTTTCAAAAATATTTCAAGATATAATACATAATAGACTAACAAACTTTTTCAACTCACAGAAGGTCATTTCATCGTATCAGTACGGCATTCAAGAATACAAGTCAACGCAGGAAGCTCTGCTTAATATTAAGGACAGTATAATAGAAAATATAGAGGGAAAGAAATTTACACTCGGGTTATTCGTGGGACCTCCAAAAAGCATTTTACTCTATCAATCATGAAATATTGCTAATAAAACTATAAAAATTAGGAATACGCGGAATAGCGATGACCTATTACGGAACTATTTAAGTAATAGGGAGCAATTTGTTGAATTTAACGGTATTTCATCGGAGTTATTGGCACTAAAACACGGTGTTCCGCAAGGGTCAAAGCTGGGACCCTTGTTATTCTTAATATATGTGAATGATATTTTAAACATACCTTGTAAACCCCAGATAGCCATGTATGCAGATGACACGAACATATTTTTCTCCGGTTGCAGTATAAGAGATCTCCAGTATGAAGTAAATAGTTATTTAGAAATGTTGTCAAAGTGGTTACACGAAAATAACTTACAGCTAAACGCATCGAAGACTACCTATATCATTTTTAGACCAATTAATCAGAAGATAGATAAAGGCATTCATATTGAATATCGGGGCAATATGATCAACAAAGTCAAAGAACAGAAGTTTTTAGGAGTGTGGTTTCATGAAGAATTATCTTGGCATCCTCATATAGAACACTTAGGCAATAAAATTTCAAAACATATTGGCGTTGTCTACAGATTGAGAGGCTTAATACCGCTTTGGTTGAAAACACAGCTTTATAACACTCCTGTCTATTCTAGGCTTTGCTACGGAATATTATCGTGGGGACCAACAAACAAAACAAATTACAAACGGCTGATGGTAATACAGAAAACAGTTCTCCGTCTATTTGCCAATTTTCACGTGCACTATACCGACTTGAGAACTGGTCCACTATTTGTTTAGTATAGTATGCTTAAGGCTGACCGAATTTATTATATGAAGCTTTTACAAGCTATACACAAAGAAAATCTCCACGGCAAACATAACGGCAATAGCAGTATATACCCTCTTAGGTGTGCCAAAATACATACACCAAAACTGCGAACAAACTGTGGCAGGCAGTCTTCTCTGTTTCAACGCACCGACATACTCAACAAAGTTGGACACCACATTGACTTCAAATGCAGTAGAAACTTATTTAAAACACAGGCGAAAGAATACCTCTTAAATGAGAATATCTGCGTCAATGGCAACAGCTGTGATGTGGATGTCGTTTCGACCTGTTTAATGCGGGGGTTTTGTAGTTGTCTTTTTTTAAAACTCAATCATAGTTCTACTCTGATTGACCACTTGTATTTTGTTTAACTTTACTCTTTTGTACTCTAATGTACATTACTGTACCTCTCCCATATTGTTCTGTAATATCCTGGGCTCTACATGTTGTTTGTATTTTTGTAACTCACATTAGAATTTTTAGCTTGTTTGATTCTGCCTCATCATTGTACTGTACCAAAGGGGGCTGGGGCCTCTGTCAGGCTTTGTAGCCTTTAGTCCTACCCAGCCTCCTCGTACTTCTGAGGAAATAAAATCTTTTGTTTGTTTTTTTGTTTATTTGTAATAATTTTTTACTTTAAAACTGCGTGGAAGCCCCATATGAAGGCAACGAAACATAGGAAAATGGGGGACGAGGCCATTCATTTTTTTTGGCCGCAAACACAGATAGCATGCGAATGCTCATTTATTTGTGCCTAAAATTACACGAGCATAAAATAAAAAAGAAGTAGGTTTACGTAAAACACAGCCAGATAAATAAAACAAATGCCTAGATAACTGTTTGCTTTGTTGCATATTTTGTTCGCCAAGCTTGTTTTTGTAGTTTTATGACACCAGACGGCATGGCATACGCCCCTGCCATACATCTCCATTTTCGGGCCATCGCCATAGTATTGATGCTGTGCACGAGAACAAAACTGAAGAAGCCAAAAAATATAGCCCATTAACACCCGATTTCAGATCCTTCGCAATTTTTAGTTGGTTGGTTAGTACAACCAAGGAACCGCGAAGGCACAACTGTCTAGGTCACCTAGGCTGGCCCCTCCACCCTGCTGGCATCCACAACACCGACTTAATTTGTACATTTAGCTCTTCAAAGCTCTAATTTCAGGTTTTCATTCTTACTTTTATTTGCTTTATTTCTTCGTCCCAGCTTTCTCAAGTTTCAATCTCCCCGATATTTTTTTTGTTCAGTTCATCCCCTTCTTGTTTTCGTCTGGAAATCTGACACGCGAACCAGAGTACAGGGTCTCCGAAGCGTCACCGCAAAGACGCCCGAAAAAGCTAAGCACGAGACCGTACATTTCATCTGATGTTCTAAAAAAATTCCCCCGCATTTCCCCGAGGGGGAGAATGTGAAAGTGCGAATGCACGGTTGTCGGCCCGCTTGCCGCGCTTGCGCTCGGCCCCCGCAGCCCACCGCCTCGCCGCCTTCTCTTCCATCTCTTCCATCGGGTTTGTAGTATCACGTGTACACCACGCAGTTATCAAGCCGCTATAACGCCGCTGAGTCGCCAACGCACGCCGCTGACGACGTAGTTTGAATGCGTTAAAGATATAAGGCGCGTCACTAACACTGACATCAGCGTCGCTTCCGTGGCTTGGTCGGTAGAGCGTCGCGCTGCGGCCGCAAAGTCCTCGGATCGAAACCTGGCGCCGGAGGCTGTTTCTTTTTTAAATATAGAGGAGCACTGCGGACGCCGACGCCGCCGCCGCCGCCGCCGCCGCCGGCGGTGGATGGTTTGGGGTCGCTTATAAAGTGCATTCGCACTTAAAAAGCCACAAAGAAAGCCGCCGAAGTCACACGACCAGTGTAAGAAGCCACCTTTACCAGTCTCGTTGGCCCTGAAGCATCCGCGTACTGCTTGATGTCCGCCGCCCTAAAAGTGGTCTTCGAGATGATGAAGGGGCGTCGTTGACCCCACTGTCGTCCCATTGAAGAACAACCTTGCTCGCTACACCCCTCCGCGTGAAGCATTGATACCGGCGGAACCCCGCCTCCAGAAATCACCCTTCTTCGCCTCTTCATTTTGAAGCCGCGCCCGTCAGCTACTCCGGCGACATTCTTGGATGCCAAAATGATCCTGGCTTTCTTGAGTTAAACAAGGATGTAAATTTCAATAGGCTGGTGGGGGACGTAAATTGAACGGGCCAAAACTGTGGTATCGTTCGAGTCGTCTTCCAGTTTTCGGTGTCGACATTACACATTGGAAGGGCACGAGTGGCGCTCCCTCCCCCTTTACTGATGGGCTGGTGCCCGGCGCCCAGGGCACCCCCTCCCACCCTAGCGAAGCCACTGGTTTGTAGACAATTGTCCTGTTGAAGTTCAAGTTCTTTTACAAAATTGTCTTTAAAATGTATATACTGTTGCAACAAATGTCAAAACCAGTAAAAATGATACCAGCTGTTGCCAGGCCAGCCTGCATTGAAGCCAGTTACAATAATTACTTATTACACTAGACAAGCAAAAAAAAAGAAAAATTTCGGGCGCCTTTGACGAAGTGGCGCAAAGACACGCAAACAGCGAAGCTAGCCGTCCCACTAGCTTATTCTTGCTCGGCTAAGCTTATGCCTGATTATGCTTAGAAACTCGCCCAAGTTTTTTCATGGTTATGTTTTAGAATTCGGGCAAGTTTTCAGCATGGTGCCATCATTAGACCCGATACAATCAATGACCACTCAGTCATGAAAGAATATACAATGTATGAGCGCCAACCAACCTTGCGGTGAAGCCGGAAGAGTAGTGCAGCCCCTCTTTTGATGGAGGAGAAAAGCGTAAACGCCTGCGTGTTCGAGATTTCGGCACGGAATAAAAATCCTCAGGTGGCCAAAATAAATCTGCGGCCCTCCAATACAGCGCGCACAATTGCCTGTGTAGCGTCGGCAAATGCACCGTGCAATCAATCCATCAATCAATAAAGCTCGAAGACTAGTGGAGGGCACAGAGGGACAATAGTTTGCTAAAAAGATGTTGGAACTCCTTCGGTATCAAGAGTTCGGCTAGTGTGGTCTGGCGTCTGGGACGCTAATCAAAGGTTTATTGACGTAAGCGCTTCTTCAACTTTTGGCTTCTTTCATTGCAATAATTCGAGCAAGGCAGGAACCATAGTAAAGCCGCCTTATCTATTTCTACGGTACCACTGAAGGGCACATCAAGAAAGATTTCTACATATTTGAAATTGTTCATTTACATCTTCCGTCGTTGCTTTGCACTGTGCAAGTAGTAGTTATAGTCATATGGATCGATATCACCGTGTTCCACATGCCAAGCATTGCATCCGCGTCATGAAACAGCTGAGGCGCAGCTGCGGCTCATACTCACACGACGCATGCGCGGCGTTTCTGGAGTTGCGTCGAGGTTTCATTGAGCAGGTGTAGCGGTGGTCGCTAGGCAACGCGAGGCGCTCTTCCGTGTAAAGCCAATGCGCATGTGGGGGTCGGTCAATGGTAGATGCGAGGGGTGCGGTCACGAGCACTCGTCAGTTTTTGGGAGTATTTAAGGTGCATTACCGGGCCACACATTACAGCTAGCTACAACAGATCAGCTCTCCAAACGGCACGCGTCCGAGGAAACTGCGGCAACAAAGCGAGCCCCTATTTGTTGTCCAGCACTCCAGTGTGATCATCACGAGTGTTTACTGGCAGCTTGACCACCGACTGCACACTGACTGTTCCTTACTGTGGGAAAGATACATATAACTGTAGATTATATTTTTTGTCGTTCGACGATTGTTCGCTATCACCCGCAACAACATGCAACATTACGGGCTTCTTTTTTCCTTCTTTTCTTCTATGCCAAACTGTCGCGATCGTTTCACCCGAAAGTTATAAAAATGGACGCGTATCTGCTCCTTGTGTTGCTGATGTTGTCAAGAAACGATAGTCTTTGTAGACATTTGCCAATAAAATGCCCCCCTTGCTTTCCCTCTCACCTCTTGTGCTGTTTCTGTACCATCGCGCTGTACTCTGTACCATCAGTAAATAAATGAAAGCCCTGCCACGCAACCACATCTGCCCAAAATAAAAGGTTGCGTGGACGTCGGTAGCATGGGGCGCCGCTTCACCTTCCCGCGGCAGTTCTCCCTGTGCCTTCGGGCGACGCAAACACTGAGCCTAGTTCCCCGAAATGGAAGCGCACTTTGTCCAACTCGTAAACCGCGCGCTGCCGCATTACCACTACCCTACTTCCAGGTTACCTACGCTGTGAGCTCCCAGAGTAGTCAGCGTCCCTAACACACAATTCAGGCCTACGTTATGACGCGCTTGAGTACGATTCCGTCCTATCACAATGACGCCGCATGCCCCCTCCGACTGCTTCCTCGGCCGCAGTAAAACACTAAGAGGTAGGAAAAGCGCTCGCTCGTGCCCGAACCCGAGCCTCGCTCGTTCCCGAACCACGAGCATTTGACACTAGAGCGAAAGAGTGTCCCACCAACACCCGGATTCACTGTACATCCTCCATCGAGTCCCTTTACTCCGCTAAATAGAGTGACCTTGCCAACCCTCCCATCGTGTGACCTCAGGAACCGCGACGTGCCGCTTTGACAGATCAACTGCGTTTTTGATCTCTACTGACACTCCCTGATATTGGCTTTCTTAACACCCCGCTTAGCCTCCGCCTTGCCAGAGCATAGAGCCCAGTCTTACGGCAACTCAGGACGGTCCTCCTCACTCGCTATGGTTGCGAACTTAAACATACTGCGCTGGCAGCACAGACAGCCGAACCCCTGGCGAGGCCCTCGTGCCCGGAACCAACATGCTGGGACCGACGTAGCTCCCCGTGACGACACCACTCCCACTACGGCCAATGCATGCCTCACAGACAAGCACTCAATCGAAAGAACAAAAAAGACTACACCCGTGCAGCACCCGACAGCACTCAATCTCTGTGCTGGTCCCAAAAAAGTGCGGGTTTACCAAATCTCATTCAATCTGCTCCTCCGAACCCGAGCGCAATTTTAGGAAGTACCACGCCTTAGTTATCTGAAAACCTGGAGGGGCCCGTCGAAGCCATTGTTTTGCGACACATTTGCACCCTCTGTGATGTGGCTGATGTGTCCCCTCAAGCAAAACGCCGCCGTCGAGTAGCATGCAGGATGGGCAAGCTGTGGTACTCATTACCACCGACGACGAAAGCCCGTGCCCCAAGTAGCTACTGCTACGGCCCGGAATACAGACGGTTACCACAAAGGCGACGCCAACGACTGTCTCGCCTACATCCCTCTGTTGTATGGGAGAAATTTCAGCAATACCGTGGTCCGCAGCTTTGGCTTGACCAGAAACGGTGAATGGATACAAGTATTCCGATACACCAGTTCCGCACCTTCGGACGTTCCATCACGGGGTGAATGAGCCAAAAGCGCAATCCCCTGGGGCCGGAACCTACCTCCGCCAGCAGTACTGTCATCATCGATGATAAACGCCGCTGTGGATGTCATTAGCAGGACCACAGAGGCAGTCTTTTACGCTAGCACGACGGCAACACCTTCAAAACAACATTTTGCTTCAACAGGACCGACTCCCATTTCCCGTGCAGTGGACTCATCGTGGGTTTCTCTTTAGCGCCACTAGTGTGGCGTTAGTTCTGTGCAGTGAACATGCAGCGGAAATGGTCTCCGTCACCTCCCGTTTCCACGTGATAAACACGTTGTGATGCTTCTCCCGACTTTGTATTCTCTACTTCAGCTTCAATGGCTCAGACGTGGTGCTAAAGCACCGGCGCACGGACGGTGTGGAACATTATAGTTACTACCCGCAATTCTACACCCGACCCTGTAGCCGCCACTCAGTGACCAAAACGGAAAGCATCTACCAATATAACGATGAACCCCTCTTACATAGTATCCAAAGCGTGGCTTCTGCACACCGACCGAACCATGAAATACATCTTTCGAATTACATCGGTAATACAGGCATAAAATTACATCTGCCGCAGACCTGTCTCAGGTTCCTGAAGAAATTGCATATACGTTCACTGGGGCTTTCATAATGCTTAGTGGCTTCACCAACCTGCTTTGAGAAAGCTGTGATAAATTATAAACCAGAAATTTACGAATGCGACAGCTCATAAAGCACATTCTGCTTTGACTGTTACTATGCTGATGTCGTAGGTGTACTTCCAAAGAACCATTCCAGTGGCTCAATTTTAAATGAAATGGATTTGTAATTGGTGAAATATACAATACGTGTAGTGGTGTAAACAGCGTAGCATATTGACGGAAACCGACGTAACCAATGGAATGACTTACATTTACCCCATCCCGCAGAGCACTTCCTATCGCTAACTAGCCATAATACCTGTTAGGTAACATTGAAGACTCTGGCTACTCACTCAAGAAAACCAGTCAAGCCATCTCGGTAAAATTAAGGCCTACTGCTCACAGGCACAATAATAATCCTCCCTTGGACAATTCCGCGTCAGCAGGGAAGCAGAATATTGCGATGAGCTCCTACAGTAAATACCCGTACCTGTCACTGACTATGCAGTCACTAACAATATTACCTACTCTGTCTACCCAGTGCCCAGAAGTGATTCAATGATTAGGAGAAAAATCTACCAAAATAATATCATACTACCTTCATTGCTTGGAGCATGTGTGGAAAAAAGTTTTATTCATCCGGGCAAACCGCACTCGCTTTTTAACATACAGCAAGATCTCACCGGTGAAACATCCGCCTTGGAATTGACATCGCGAGAAAATGTTACACTGAAGCGGCTCCGCCAGGATTCGAGCCAGTAATTCTCTCGACGCTACGAGAGGTACATAGAGCTTTGCCAAGTGCGCAATTATTTGAAGCGCAAATTTTCCTACGAACGTGCGTTATATCTTTCCCACAACCTTGTTTATTCAGATGGTGCTGCCGTCTAAGAGAGGCGACACGAAGTAGTTTATTATGACACTAATCAGCGCTGCCAGTTAGCGCCTAGATTCTGGCATCTCCGTGAACGCGGGACGCAGGTGAATTGAGACACCATCCACCAGCTACTTCTTTCGGTTTCGGTTCGATTTCCTTCGCACGCTTTTCCAGGGGCTGTGGTTTCACTCGGGTTTCGGCAATGTTCTGGAGTGTGCAACGCACTGTCTAACGTTGGGGCGCCTAACGGTGTCATACCGACGTAATATAAATAGGGCTGTGCAAGTTCATACGTATGCTCTGGTAAAAGTACATTTTACTGCCGTGTTTTACCGATTCCCATGAAAGTGGGATCAACCACATATTTTTTGATACAGGTCTTAACTCGACGAAGTAAAGCTGTAGACTCTGCTAGTTAGTAACTCGACCGTGTTTATTGGCAATCTGGAACTGTAATTCAAATGAATTTACGTAGGTGGAATGAAACAGTGTCTCCTTAGTAAGACCCGTGAAATGCCCTGAAGGCCGCCTTATTACTGTGCAACGCGTCGGGCATTGCAAACACGTTTGTTGTTGATCAAATACTAGGGTAATGAGGCAGTGGGTTCAGAATTCCATCAAACCACCGCGAGAGCATTTCATTGCGTGGTATTTTCAACAAAGGCGATGACACACTTTGCAAAACTAAAAGCCTATAAAAAAACGCTGTTTCGTAAGTGATATTCTTTTCGTTCTGAACACCGCATGCGAACTCCTTAGCACTCAGGGATATTGACATAACATAATCATAAATGCCACAGGCGTACTGCATGGACACTCAATAAAGGCATCTCTTGTACTATATTTGATATAAGATGAACGGTCACAGCAGTAATGCACTAACAATAGACAAAGTTAACTTGTGGTGTATATTTGAACTTAGACTAACAACCTTACAAATAGACAAAGAAAATGTAAATTTAGTGGTACTTTAATTACAGTTCGGTCTATTTGTAAAAACTTTGGAGCAGCTTCATAGAAAAACCGCAAATTACTGTTTACTTTAGTATTGTTTTGCGTTTACAACTTTGCACAACATAAATAAAAGTGCAAAATATTATGTGTACATACAAGTTTATTTCACCACTTGGTCGAAAATGGTTTTTAATGGGTAAAAAGGAATTATCACCGTAGACTAAAAGTCTCGTACGATAGGCCTCCGCAACTAATCCCTTGCAGTTTCCGTATCCATAACTAAAATTTAATTGTGTGCGGCTGCTCCCGAGAAAGAAAATTGTATTATATTTGCAAATGGCGGTGTTAGCGTGTAGCGGAAAATAATTTTGCTACTGTATCTCAAGGAGTGGTAACTTCCCCACAATTAAAACTTACTTAACGGACCTCTACGCACGGAAGATACAAAAATGAGTTTGGCCAAATGGATTAGAAGGCCTCCTCAAAGGTAGCAGCTAAATAAGCTGGTGTGACGCCCATTGCCGTATTACGAAATTTGGGCGCCCGGGCATAGCAGCGTCATTGGGCCCTCATCTCTAAAGGACGGTAGTGACAACCGACATGTCACGCTTACAACTTAATTAACTGGCTTGGAACACGCTACCCTGCCTGCCCATGGTTGAAAAAAAAAGTCGTTTGATTATTTCGCGAGGCTGCCGCTTTTATGGAGTTCTAACATTTTTACGGTTATTATCTAGCAAGGACATCGCTCTCCTGTAATCATATGTCAATAAAAATTCTCAATCATTGGATGGGCCAGATCGGTACGCAACCCGAAACCAAAGGAAATACTAGCTGGGAAGGGGGGGGGGTGGCAGACGTATGTGCCCAAACAGTCGTGGGCACCGCCCCAAACAACCGGAACGTGCTCCGGGGCACATGAACAGCCAGCAGTGCTCAGGCGGCGGGCGCGTGTGACAGCTATAAAACAACGTTGCATCCTGCGCACTGGGAGGCACCCGACTACTAACTACGTAATACGGAGGTGCAGCGATACTGTGATCAAGGAGCGGTGAATAAACTTGCTCTCTTGATATGTGGTCTCAGCCTCTGCTCACTACCGGGTAGCAGCAAGGACGTAGTTTTCTGCAGTGGCGTCGAACGTGGGTTTTGCTATCCGTTCCTGGGTACATGCTGTGTTTTGCAAGCCCTAACCGTTTTGTACTATTTTCCTTACGTTCTCCATACCTAGGCACCAGGCTAGGATTTATTTCATGGTTGCACGTTCTTGGAAAACGCTGAGTGGACCCTTTAGGATTTCCGCAATTGGGGTGGTTCTCGCTTGTGGGCGTGGCTATGTTTTTTTTGTTTGTTTGCTCTGCTTCTGAACGATGAATGCACATGAGAACCAAGCCATGATACTTCCCTCCGGAACCACCATTGGAAATTCCCAGGCCGCAAAGGAACGTAACGCTGCCCCGGAGATGGCCGACCAATGCTGTACACTGTTGCGAGCCTTTGCGACAGTGTTACTGGGCGTCTTAACGTGCCTCCTGAACCGACAATGACACGACCACAGCTGACCGTCCCGACATTCAAGGGATACGATGACTCCCAATCCGTTACAGATTTCATCGATAGGCTGATTGTTCACAAGTCTGCTTGCGGGGCATTAGAGTAGCACATGCTGAACCGGGTGTTGCCACTGGTACTGGTTGGATCCGCCGACTGTTGGTGGTGGCTGCAAACGCCGTTCAAGACTCGGCAATTGTTCCAGGGAAGATGTCGAACGGAATTCCTACCACCCAGCTTCCAGTCTCGTATCTTATGCCAAGTGTAGCTTAGAACTTAACACCCCGAAGAAAGCCTTCTGAAGATTGTACGGGCTCTTAAGGAACTTTTCCGTAGAGCCAGCCCTCAATCAATCCAAGGTGAAATGGTTGCTAGGTTTCTAGGGCACTGTCGCCCACGTTTTTACCCATATTTGCATGGACGTACTTATTCCAGAATTGATGTTATTGCACGCGATGCGCACTCCATACAGAAAAGGTTGCTGGCTGTGCTTTACTATGCTCGACCATCACAAACCACGCGGGTCCTGGAACTGACATGTGCCTGCACCGGGCCAGGAACATGCCAGTTACCACTGGTTGAACCATCATATCCCGCCGTCGACTACAATGTGTTTCGACGTACTGCAGGCATGCCTCCCCATTAGGGACCGTACAATTCATTTACAGTCACAAACAGCGTAAGACCCTGGCGAGGGCAGCGCTATGCCCTAAGACGCTGGCGGGGGCAGGCAGCCCTAAGACCCGATCGGAGGCAGGCTGGCGTTAGACCCTGGCAAGGCAGCCCGAAGAGGGTGAGTTTCGTCAAGAAACTACTAACCCGATGTTTCATGCATCTGAGAACGTCGGGTGTTAGCAGTATGAACAGCCTGGTCACTACCAGCGCTCCTGTCCTCTGTTACTCAGAATGTCGCAGGAAAAACAGGAATCGCCGGCGACGCTGAGAGTGGGAAGCGTAACGCCTGCTGTGGACAAGGTCGGTGGTGATGCCGTCCTGGTCTCCGTCAATTGACCGCGTAAAAGGTACAACTCGGGCATTGGAGCCGAAGGTAAATATCAGGATCTTTGGGACAGTGGTCACCATAATCATAGACACAGAGTCTAGCATGTCTTTGATTGGAGATGTGATTTACAACCGCTGCAAAGCGAAAAAAGTTGAATTTAGGCAACCAAAAATAAAGCTCAAAAGGGCAAGCTGCAGTTTAGTCGAAAGCACCAACGCAGTGTTCCTACGGTTAACATTTAATACACGGCAGCGACGAAAACGTGTACGATACCCCGATAGTTTGCCTGTGCCCATGATCCAAGGAAGAGACTTTATTGCAGGCACTGGAGTGCAGCTCGACCTCAGCGGTGGCTGCTACAAATTTTCCTACGATCCTACCATGGTCCCCTTTGCGGCGTCGCTGGAGCTAACCCCACATACCAGGGATGTTCTCGCCACCACTGCATTGTTACCGGAAACGCTACTGCAGCCAGTTCGCGGCTTTAATGGAACACCAACCCAGCGAATGCGGATCGAGGCCACGTTACTGCAGTTTTCCGGTATGTTCTAGTAAAAAGAGGGAAGGACCGAGATTCTGCGACACCATATCGACACAAACAATGCAGGGCCTTAGCGTTGCAACCCTCGGCCCTTGAGCAATACCAAGAGAACCCTGTTTTGACAAGGCCATGGACAAACTCATCGATACTGGAGCAGTCCGACCCTCCCAGAGCCCATGGGCATTCCCTGTCGTGTTGGCAACAAAAAAGGACGGCTCGGTGCGCGTATGCGTGGGCTACCGCAGACTGAACGCCATGACGGTCAGAGATGCCTACTCATTTCATCAATCCATAACATATCGTACGCAATGGCAGGCGTCAAATATTTCCCAATACTGGGTTGTTCACGGGTGACTTGCAAATAGAAATGGACGGAGATGATATTCCCAAGACGGCATTTACTTGTCATAAGAGCCTCTTCGAGTTTGTGCGCATGCCGTTTGGTCTTAGTAATAGGCCAAGTTTGTTTCAACGAATAATGGATAGTGTACTAGGTGACTCAAAGTACAAGTTGCTCTTTTGCATCTGGATGATGTAGCCGTTTATTCTAATTGCTTCGAAACACACCTAAAACACGTGCAGACTGTGTTTCAACGCATGCGTGATGCAGTGCTTACATTTCCTCCGGGCAAGATACAACTAGCCACAAGTAAGATCGACTGGCTCGGCTTTGTAGTCCATAAAGGCACCCTGTGACCAAACCAAGATAAATTGAGAGCGATCATAGAGTACACCCCACGCAGTGACTTCAAAAGCTTGCAACCGTTCCTCGGAATGCTCGCATTTTACCGAGACTTTGTTCTGAAGTGTTCCACTGTTTCAAACCACTGAATGACCTGCTCAATAAATGCATTAAGTGGAAGTGGCCAAAAGAGCAACAGGGCACCTTCGCATTTGTTTTGACAGCAATATCTAAAAACGCATTTTCGCATTTGCTGGACTTAAACAGCCCCTTTGTATTACAGGCCGACGCCAGTGAGTACGGCCTGGGTGCTGTACTTCAGCAGGCATCCGGTAACTCACTACGGCCAGTTGCTTTTACAAGTGATTCGCTCACCCCTGCGGTACAAAATTACTCGCTCACTAAGAAAGAGTGATTTACCATTAAAATTGCTTTGAAAAATTTCTATATGTTCCTAGATGGTGCTCAGTTTGTGATCCAGAAATATAGATCATCAGGCTCTGTCCTGGCTACAGCGGCTACATAACCCGTCCCGACGGCTGGCACGTTGGGTACTTACGTTGCAGCACTACGAGAATACCAGCGAGTACAAAAAGGCTCCACCAATACTGTTGCAGATGCACTTTCCCGCGGCCCAGTAAAAACCACTACGCAGGTGGAGCAAGAGGAACCACAACAGCGACGGACACCTCTCATTGCCGCCATCGAAGCGACCATGCAAGTGCACTGGAGTACGTTGGTAAGTAAGACGTCGTGAAAGCGCAACAGGAGGATGTATTCTGCAAAAAGGTGATCGACAATTTAGCCGTAGAGCAACAAACAGACACCGTAAGTGCCGAGAAATTGGACCGTTATGTGCAAATTGAAGAAGGTCTGCTTCTACGCTTCATACCCCAAGCAGCTGATACGACGGCATGACCATTCAGTGTGGTCATTCCACGAAGACTACGTCAGCCCTTCATCCGATGCTCTTATGACTCTGCCTCGGCTGGCCACTCCTCCGGTCAAAAGACTTACGAGAAGTTGTGCAATGCAAGAACTTTGCCAGGAATGTGGCAAGATAGGCTTCGCTACGCCCGTTCGTGCATTGGCTGTCAGAAAGCTAAACCGCAGGGTGGTTTGCCCCTTTGCACAATGACACCGGTACAGACTGTGGCCGCATGGCAAGTGGTAGCATGCGATATGATGGGCCCAGATAACCCGACCAAAATGGTAATCAGTTCCTGTAAACAAAAATGGTAATCAGTTCCTTCTCGTGGTAACCGACAATTTCAGCAAATGGGTCGAACTCTTTGCACTTCGTTTGCTGACGTCGCAAAAATATGGCAGCATCTATTGGAGGTTTTCACCAGGTTCGGGTTCCCGGTACGGCTAATCATGGGCAGTTCTTGTTACTTCCCCAACAAGGTTTTCACAAGTTCCTGTGAGGCTCTGGGTATGCGTCACGTGCGGACATCCGCCTACGACTCCCAGACAAACATCACGGAATGGGTGAATCGAAACCTGAAGTCTATGCTCGTTACTTTCACATATCACCCCAAAGACTGGGACGGTAAAGTTCTAGAAATGGCTTTAAACCGATGGCTTTAAACCTTCCATAAACAGATCGACCGTTTTTTCGCCTGCCAATTTAACCTTCGGCAGAGAATTTGAGTTTCCAACACAGGTGCGCTAAACCCCGATTTAACCGCGCCACACCAGTTCGAGGCAACTTTCGCAAAACGTTACCTCGAACTGGTGTGTGCTGGGTAAACCGGGGTTACAGAAGCGGCAACAAAGCTGCCGTTCTGTGCCCCCGGAAGCGGCCACAAAGGTAAACACAAAGCAAAAACCTTAATGCAAAAAAGGTCCAACAACACTTTCGAATCAGTACTCAGAGAACGTTGGAAACGCTAAGGGAATTGTTTGCTGTGATTTTGTTTATTTTTGACAGGCGCCATAAATCGGATTTTTATTGTGCAATGAGAAACGTAAGTTTCCGGTTAGGAACTCGGCCTCTCTACTTTTGCTTTATTTATGCAGGACAAGCATTCAAGTCGTGAAATTGTTAAAATATGGTCCGAAAGCACTCAGGGGAACTCCCCAGGTGGACAGAAAGTGCTCGGGAGCACCACAGATCATTGCGCTCGAGCCTTCTCTTATTGTTGAGTTTATAGTTTGCTTGGTGGCAGGTATATGCATAACAGAGGGAGGAGTGTACTGTGGTATGAGAAGTTGCAGAACAGACTTAACGTAATAGACAGATTTCCTTGGGCGTTCGGTACGCAGGAGCGTACGCCCCGGGGGTGAGGATTGCGACTGTCCATGCATAGTACATTACGCATACGCCTCGACGATATGTTTCTAGGGGCGCAACGGTTGCGTCGTGCATATTCGAGGTCGGTTTTGGGACGCACCTGCCGCTCTCGGAAGCTCTCAGCATGGCAAGAAGCCAGCTTCCAAAACGTTAATTGCTCCGGCGGCGTTTGGAGATCGTAACAGTGCTGCAACTAAAAACACGGACCGTCGCGTGGCGTTCTCTGTAGGTGGCAACGTTTCACTTGTAACACACATACAGGACGGGCAGAAATGAACGGTGAAGGTCAAGTCAACGTTGATGGCATCCAAAGGAGGTATCGGTGTTTTTGCGTGCGTGACGTCAACACACGCTGGTAGTGTTTGCGCGGGAGGCCTTCCTTTCGACGCATTCAAGAATTCTCACCTTTGGTGTCGTCGCACCATCAGGTGCGAGCCAAGAACGTTTTGCTACCCTTGTGAAACGTGAAAAGTCGATAATTGGATTCTTCATGTAACACCGGTAGTGATTAATATATATAACTGTTTTCGGACACTTGAGCGGATGTTGTCACTAAACCGCTGTCTCATCCAACCCGCTGTGTAATTTCCTCATCGCATTAGCATTCCATGCATCGCTCAGCAGTATTTGAAGCACGGTCCTGTCATGTATCGTGGCTGTATAAAATGGGTATGCGGAGCTCTGCGTGCTGCTTCAAATGATTGCTGTTCCGAGTTTGAGGGAACATGTGGCTACAGGTATATGGTATCTCCCCTAATACTGAATCAAGGCGAGAAGATCATATCCTATCTTTATAACACCTTCCATCATACCTGTGTCATACCTTCCAGACCTTAACAATCGAAGCCTGCGATAACACATTGAAATAGGAAACTCGCCATTCAGCTAGAGTTTGGTTTGCATAGTCACATAGGAAAGGGCATATTCTGCTTCTTGTAATTGGCTTCAACTGGTTGACGCCGCAAACGAGAGAGTGCACTGCAAAAACGTCGCCCCAAAACTATCCAAGGGCGCATCGCGACGAGCGTACGGTCTGCTTCAGCCCCAGCCATATGCTGACACCCGCAGTGCCTAACTAAGCTTGTTTAATCCTTTACACATTACATTCCCCATTTCTACCCTCATCTCGAAAGCGATTAATTTTTTGCGGCTTTTTGTGTAGTAAGGCTCAACTTGAGAAGCACGCGGTCAGTCCCAAACACATTTTAAGGCGTAATGCAGCTTTTCAGGAATAAAGACATTAAACAGACTCTATTAAAAGCATTATTCATACTAATCACGAATATCAAAGCTGCAGGTGGCACATGACTGCATTATATAGACGACTTCTTAAGCTCTCATTTCAGAATAGTGAAACATACCCACAGAATAACACATAACGTCAAGAAGCAGGTAGAATAATGAACAACGCTTTGTAAACAGAAAACTATGTTGCTACAGGGCGTGGGTCTACGGTTCTTAAACAGTATGCACTAAAAAATGTAGTTTTTTTATTCGAATATATGAAGTGCAAGTCTAAGGATAGACAAGCATAATAAATGTGGCCCGTTATCTAAATTCTGCATGCTACGTTGTCACATCGTATAGTTTTGCATTCACAAAAAATATTCTAGAAGACCTGAGCTGTTGAAACTTGTTTACTACTTTGAAATACAATGTAATTTGCAAATTTTGTTACCAGATTTTTAGCATGAATTGTGTTGCTTGTGTTGCTTGCTTCTCGCATCTTGGAAATATGAAACGGGTGTGCTCTGCGCAACACTCGACACAAGACCGAGCCGGCAACTTTCTTGATGGTACCAAGCTTACAACCTCCCCGAATCCACACGCCATGCTGTAGTGTAAAAATATTTAAATAAAAATCTACCCGTCGCTAGGGTTTTTCCCAGTGCGACAGCGTTCTTTTACCCCATTCCCCGTTCTTTTACCTCACGTTTTGCTGCTTATTCTTGCGTACAAAAACGTTTTACCCCTCAACATTCCGCAGAGTCGCATTGAACACACAAAGAATCTATTAACTCTCACGGAAAATATGTGTTTCCTTGAAGTAAGGAAATCATTTTACGGCGGCGGAAGATCTGATCTGCGCTGCAGCTCTCTACGCCCTCTGATAGACTATCGCAATCGCAAAATAAGCTGATAGTAAGAATCACAAAAGCGATTTTTTGTACGAAACGCCCTAACAGGAATCTGTAAACGAGATTGAACTAAATTGCTAGCGTTGATTGCGAAAATGCTGGAATAGCTCTTTGAAAACGTGGCCTTGAGTGACTCAGGTTTGGCGGGAAGTTCAAAAGAGCGTAGGAATTAACTTGGCACTGCCTCTTAGGTATCAAAAATGCGGCACTGCGCCTTTTTATTCCTACTAGTTAAAGCCTGTTCTGATTTATTTTCTGTAAACGCAAGCGTAGTTTCGCGGTTTAATATTTGGGAAATATATTTCCATGTTGCGAGAAGTGGTGTGAAATAGCAATAAACGAAGATTTAAAACACTTGAGAAGAATAAGGTTCCGTTTAAGAAATTTGTGGCGATGCGAGTTTTTTCTGAAAAAATGTTCCAGTGTCGCAATGTTTCGGTCGAATTTGATTAAGTGCGGCCAGATCTCATTGGTTTGAACTGCAAGTCATCCGATGCTTGTCATCCGATCGCCTTCCACAAGATCCGTTGCTGGAATAGCACGCGCAACTGATGCAACTGAACCGTGTGCCGACCAGCCCAAAGCACGTCCCGGCACGTGAGCGGTATCGTCAACTAACGCGTTCTCAGTGCGGCGACGGTGTTTCTGAACACCGGCCACCCTGTTCGCACTGTTACAGTCCTGTGGGTAAAAGTTCATAGTGGTGAAACAGCGCGCAAAAAACCAGGACAGAAGGAAGAGGACAACAACACGAGCGCTGACTAACAACTGAAGTGTGTATTACCCAAGGGAAATGTATAAGAACGTGTGTGACCATAACAATCTTGACATTATCTCAGAAGTGCACAGATCAACCAGTCATACAACATGTATCCAGAAAGTCTACTTCGCAGTCCAGTAGCGATATGGACGGGCAACGAACACAATCTTTTGAATTCTTTTTCATACAAAAGGCTTCCGCTCTCTCCCTTGTTGTCCTATCTTGTGTAATCTCCTATCTTCCCTTGTGTAATAAACACTTCAGTTGTTAGTCAGCGCTCGTGTTGTTGTCCTCTTCATTCTGTCCTGGTTTTTTGCGCGCTGTTTCACCACTATGAATCTGTATCAACTGGCCCAGTTCGCGACACTTTTGAACTGTGGGTAAAAGTTGGCTTAATTTAAACTTTTGTTGTGCTCTACTTTGCCCATCAGTCATCTGATCATTCGGGACATGACTGCCGCAGGGCCAGCGTAAAACAACCTGTTTAGGCTACCCTTCGTACATGCGGCGCACCTGAACAATACGGAACCCGTGCGGTGACCCGGCCTCAATCAGCTCGAGCGACCTAGAAGGCGACAGCTCTTAAAAGAAAGTGTCCGAATTCAGACTCTTGCCTGACGACACGAAGAAGAAAGCCAAATCTTTCCATGGCTTCGCAACTCCAGCGCCCAGCAAATCACCTACATTCCCATCACCCCTCCCGCGGTGACACTGGTCCGTGAGTACTCACTCGAAGACGTGGAAGACTGCTTCCAGTCTTGTGAACGAGTGGCCCACCACAACCTTTGTTCACCCACCAGGAGTAATGCCTGCAGAATTAACACTTTCATTAAAATGAACTGCGAAGTAATGATTGTGGGATCCGCCGACCCCCAAGGACGAGACTCGACCGTCAAGGGGGGAGGGAAGCGACCATGGAGGTCTGTCTTTAATGGAACATCGAGCGGTAAGGAGAAAGAAGCAATGCGTGCGCTCGTGAAGCGCGATCCCTGATGATGACGATGGCAGCAAAGGGAGATTGGCCGGAGGCCATCAAGTCGATTAGGTTAGCTGGCTGCAGCAGGTTGATGGCGGTCGATGGCGATGCAGCTGTGATCTCAAAAGGATTCTACAATGATACTAAAACCAAGAGGCTTCCCTTTCATTGGGGCACATATGCAAGGACGACTTCAAATGGGTGTTCAGGAACCCGGACCAACAACATCGTGCCAAGGTTCTTTTCAAAACGAGGGGCCTAGATCCAAGTTAAAGTTTGACCAGCTTCATGGAAGATGTGCTCCACCTTGTGGTTCGCGCTGACCCCGGGCCATATAAAAATGGAAGTTGCACTCTCTTATGAAAGGTATGAAGAGCGACATGCTTGGTGATCTCATTCGTAATCCCGCAACCACCGTGCGTTATTATGCTTCTCAGGCGAAGAAATTTCAAACGGCGCTTTAAACATGAGCTAGCTATTATCACGCGCTCACCGACGTCCCAAGTGTTGCTACACTAGGGCTAATTCAGCACCCAGCAATCTTTGTGACATTATTGGTAACCTCATCCGGGGAGAACTGAACGCTGTCGTCGTCTCCGTGGCCGCAGTGGCCAGTGGTCACCTGGCCGTGAGTGCTGGCAGCACCGACAGCTCTCTAGCCACAAATTTCGACATAAGCAAACAGGAACTGAAGACGCTGCGTCCAGTCACTTAACGCTGGCTTCTTTTTTCATCTCGGAACCCATTCGGCAACATGTGACACTTTCCTTTCTTACAAACCCTCATGTCCAGGCTGCCCCTATGCAACCGGCCTCGAAGTATGTACACATAGCGTGAAATCCGCCGCCAAACAATCTCCACAGCACGGCAAACCTCCAGTCGCTGAGAGGAAAAAAATCAAGAATTCGTAGGCGAGTGAGGGACGCGAAACTTCTTTTGAGTGGATGGGGCGAAGGCGTATGCATGGTGCAGGCAAAAAAATAATGACGGAATTAGGCTGCTCGGAAACAACTTTTGAAACATCCATTGGCACAACTGGTGCTACAAAATGCACGATGTAAAAGCTGCATTCTTATTTTATTGTTGATATGGTGACGAGGTAAGGTTGCTTTAGATATATCAATCTTTTGATTTAATAGTAACAAATGAGGCTATTCACAAGACAAATTGTGTGGGTTCCGAAAACAACATGCACATTCTAATATCATCCTGATGAGAGATTGACGTGCCCGTGTTTTCACATGCTTTGGACCACGGTCAAAAAGCTTGACTATTTTTCAGCAAATAAGGCATTATTTGTAGCAGGTGTTGTCAACGGGAAAGTACTGGGCATCTTGATTAGGAGGTATTTATAAAGATATAGGAATTCGACGTTGTTTTTAGATATTCTCTACCCAAAAACCAGGTGGATTTAGGCCGGTTGAAAGAAGCGGCCTTAAATATGTTAGTGGTTAGTTTCATATTTCAGTTGCTTCGACTTTCTTGAACTCTGCATTACCGAATTTTAAGAGATTATTGCTATTCAGAAGCAAAATAGGCAGTCGTTTGGTGAACTGAATTCGCGTTGCTCTCCACCTGCTATGATCGCTTGGACAGCGGCTGTTTTTCTTCAAACGTAAAAACAGCACACAGTTGCAGCCTAAATTGGATCTTAAAGCAATATTTAGTCATTTATTCACCTTAAGATGAGGCAATATAATTTCCACAGTTGCACAAGCGAAGGCTGTTTTTATGCTTTACAGAATGCTATCTATGGGATACAGGAGCTATTTATGATCGCTGCACGTGCTTAGCTTTTTTTATCTGCTAAACTAACCCAATTCATCACACTACGCGCAGAGATTACGTAAATATACGGTGGCAATTACGTGACTGCAAAAAACGCCAGTAGTTTCACTACGAGAGATGAGCGGATGGCGATTATATTACAAATATACTCCGGCTTTTTGCAAAAGTGGTAAAATAAACAAAAAGCGGGCAAAAAGTGTGGGTGATACATCCGAGAAACCGTTGAAAGAGATATTGATTGGGCTAGTTTTCATGTTAAAAGAGATGACTTGACCGTTGCACAATGTGCCAACGTATATATCCTGGATCGGTGTCGGCAGAAGTGCATCATATAAACTAAGTGGACTAGAACGGCGCCGAAGACTTGAACTTCCGCAGGTGCTGGATTCTTTCCGGCATATATTTTGAGGCAGTGGAAATACTAAATGCGAATTTGTCAACTACGATTAAATATATATTTTATTTATTTAGTACATACAGCCGGCCCAGTTTGGCGGCAAGCAGGAGGGGCGATACAGCACATACAATACACACAAACAAAAAGCACATAAATGTAGCCGCACATTATGGCAAACAAAATATCAAACATGGAAATAACAATACATAAAAACAATTCATTACACAAATCAAGCAATCGCTACTTAAAGAAAAAGAACTACACATGGAAACAAAAATGCATAAAAACAGTTCACTACACCTTACACTTCTCAAGGAAAAAACATTTGGTTTGTGGAAACAAGAATATGTACGTAAACATGGCGGTAGTTCAGAAAGTCATGCGAGTGCATAAAAACCGAAAATAGGGTTTTTTTGTTATGCTTTGGATCCTTGCAAAATCTAACTTGCCGAAGAGCATTTGGCGGCAGATGTGGAGGGGGAAGGGTTCAAATATGTGTCGTTCTGAAGGAGGCGGTTGACACTCCTCTCGGATTGCAGTCGGAACAGAACAAAAACAAAGTTGGGGTATTTACGTGCACTACGTACACTTGGGCTATATGGCGCACCGCGGTAGAAGGCAGGGGGTTCTATTTCACCGCGAGGTTATCTAAATGGTGCGGCGAAATGTCGATGCACGGGTGTTGTTTGCGTATTTCAGAAAACGCCCACATCTGGTGAGATCTACAACGCCTCTTTTCGATAAGCAGCTCAGGCCCTATATGAGATGATTCAGCATGGCGCGTGAATGCGAACTCAGAGTTCTCCGATGCGAGAAGACACATCGCGCCACAGCAGTGGCTAGTGCGCTGTACTGGCACTCTAAATATATGTCTAAGGCGTGCGCCATCAAACATGTCATAGTGGAATTCCCCAAGTAGTTGGGTGTGACGGCACGTAAGTAAAAACAGGTGAGCACCGTACATTGAGGACGGACACTGATAATCAGTTAACTGCGCTCAGCATCCCTACCAAACAATTTGTTGCGGTCACAGTTACGGAAGTTGCTTGTGCGTAGGGTAAAGTTGTGCTTTTGTAGCGCTGTGCGGGTAAACGGATGTTTCGGCACATGCGGCAGTAGGAAAAAGTTCTTTTCCTATTTTAAGAGTTTCGCAAGATACGCTTTGTTTAAAGAAATCTTTTCGGCCAGTAAAAACAGCCGGCGAATATGACACCAACTTTCTGGCTGGAAATAAAACATGGTTTCCTAAAATGTTTTCATTTGATCATTTTTACGTGATCTGAAAAAACAAATTTCGTATGCCATGTAAAAACATTTTTTTATCTGACATGGCTCTCACTTAAATCATTACTGCTCTCTGCTTTGCCCTAGTAACGAAAAAAGGTCTCCAAATTGAAAGCCTAACACCTCTTGATTTTTAATGTAAATTAGGAGTGGATTTTATAACAGATTGGCATTGTGTTCGTACCTTGCTAAAATTAGGGAGGGAGGGCAGGATATTAAGTCACTTTAAGTTAAGGGGTTTATAGGAATGTTCCATTTTACGTTGAATAAAATCCCGTAAGCTCCTTTTTTCTGCTAATATAACTTTGAGGGAGCTATGTTGGCGTCAAGTAACAATTTTCTGGAAATACAAACTGCAAAATTATTAGCGGCTTTCTGTTCAAATATGGGCACCATGCTGATATTTTTCTGTCGGCCCACACGGTGCGCCAGGCTGAATAATAGATGCCAGATAAGCTTTCCCTGCTATCTCGCACCTGGGCTTATTCTCGTCGCTGCGGCCGCCGTTCAGTAGAATACATTTCTCCTCCTTAGTGGGCACGGTACGTGTCTGCCCAAGGTGCATTTTAGGAGTACAAATATATCCAAGGCACACTGACGTCACTGTACAAACGAACTCTAATTCGATGAGAAGTACGTGGACGTTCACTTTATACATGCAAGTTTGCCGAGCGACGCGGGCCCTAGCGGCGAATTACGAACGCTGCGCCGTAAACAAAAAGTCATCTATATTAAAACACGACACTGGCGACGAGCGCACAAGGATTAAAACTAGGTTTTTGGCATTTGTGGTACTGACACTACAAATCCAGGCTCCTCTCTACACTAGTTCCGTACACGGATTTTTTTGTTTGTGGTGTACACTCAAGGAATCCGGAATAGCCTTGTTAGTGTTATGAAGCTTCGCTTTGAAATTGGATTGAGACAACGGCTGTAAACTTTGATCTAATATTAGTCGCATGATATTTTTGTAAGACTGAAACAGTAACCGTGTTGAGGGGGACGGGAGTCATATAAAATGCGCGCTGCAAGGATCATAGACAGGACTTGCAGAATGTGCAGTTAATTAGCTTCTGCTAAATGCAGACTAGAATTTTGCATCGGGGTACAAGCAATCTTAAGCCAAATTCTGGTGTTTATAGTGAAATGTCCACGTGCTAAGTTTACTTCGAATAAATAGTGTGTAACGATATTAAAGCAGGATGGGTTTATTTACCCGATATACATGATGTAGGTTCACAGCACATCTGGTATTCTAGTTTCCCTCTGACAAGCTGTTGACGGGCTAGTGGTTTCACATATTGAGGGCTGTGGCGCAAATGATATGCTACAGGAACACTACTGTTTTGTATAAGGACCCCTGCAACGTTTTTTACAGGTACTTTTTTGGACCTACATCGTTTGTTTTTCTTGTTCAGTTACCACCGCAAAACGAAGCATCGAGATCTGTGGCGAAATAAGAGAGTTATTTATTATTTACTTCTAAAAAAACAAGCAAATGCGGCGCTGTCTACGTAACGCCCAAAGCCTGTGGTTATGACGACGAAACGCGGGGACCCTACGCAACCTTAGATTGGCTGAGCTTGGAATATTTGTATTGTATAGACCAAACTAGCACGATATTGTACTTTTTCTTTACTTTTTTCTTTCAAAGAAGCATTAAACGTAGCCTCGGATAGTAACAAGGCCTGACGTTGCTTCCCTCTTCGAGCACTTCGTGCCCTTTCAAACCGTGTAACGAGGTTATAACAGCGTTCCGCTTTCTCTGTCTCAGCATCGCCCGATGTCCGCCGTCTGTACGTCTGGATAATATGCATGCCATATTGTCCTTCGGCATTACATATGACGCTGCTCGGCGTATACCAGCACCTACACCAGAAGTGGCGTAGTGAGGGAGAATCGCAAAGCGGTGGGCAGATTCAGTTTTTTTCTAGCGTATCGATGTTTGGGGACGTGCTTTGGCACTGGCAAGTGCGTTTGCGTTGACCAAAAAACAATCGTACCTTTGCTTTTTTTTGCAACAACCGGCTGAAACCTAGCTACTTTTGTTGGAAATTTATTACCAAAGAACTGCAATTCTATAGTGGGGTATTCGCTGGCCTGCGTCAGGGGGATCGCGACTGACGATAGCTTTTTATAAGTTACACGAAGGACCCATGGCTTAGGTCCCTGCAGTATTGCCATGAGAAGGCTCAGGTTCAAGATCGGTTCGTGATGCGCAAACATTATCACTTCTACAATTTCTGAAAAATGGTGAAACTACACGCATAGATATCCGTTGACGTCCAGGCATTGTTTGTCAAGTTCTTGCACTCAGCTCGGTTTCCGGAATGGCCTGGTGGTTAACGTGTCCCACCTAAATTTTGAAGGTCGGTAGTTAGACGCACGGAGGCTGTGTATTTTTTGGGGCGGGAGTGCTTGAACATCTTAGAAGTGGATTTTAAAACCAGTATATGGGACAGCTTCTCCCCTTTCTGTGAATCCACAAATGGAGTTTATGTCAATACTCAGTAGCGCGACCCTGAAAAAACTTCACACTTTGAATTACTCGGTACGTTCTCCAGGACAAGTCTTGTTATGCACAGCCTACCTACTAACCAAAAATGGCCTCGAGAGTATCGTAGAATTTATATAATTAAGCCTAGAAACACCCTTAAACATACTGATGTGCAGGTGATTTCGGAGGTCACCGCTTTCTTTTCGTCGGCGATGTATCGGCACGGTGGTCGTGGTGCCACCGAACGACGCTGTCCGTCAGGTGAACGGATGGTGGGGTTGTCTAGACCAACGCAGATAGATGAATGCACGAAAACCGCTGGCATGTTTAACACAACGCACAAATATGCACATATAGTCATCACGCCACTGGTCTCTTGAGCGGCGTTCCCTCATTCTCTGACAAGCGCACTGCCAGAATTTACCATGATGCCTCGGAGTTTAGGCGCCGGCTTTCACTGACTGGTGCGCTGCTGGCGCTGGCGCACCTTTCAAATTGGCGTTTTTCTGTGCTTTTACCCACTTTTGGCGTTTTGATGCATCTCCTCTCAGTGGGCGCTCATGACACATGACACCATCAAGCCCAGAAAAGACCTCCCAAGGTCTGTAACCTTAAAACATCTGGAACCCAGGGTTTTCCGCGGCCCTGATTGGTCTTGCGATGCGTCGTCTTGGGGGAGACTAGGTGGCGTGCAATATACGGCTGGTTTTTTTGAGAGAGACCAACTTTCAATTTGTTTGTATTTTTAAGTTCAAAAATGGAATAACACTTTCATTTCCTGCGCGTGACTTGATTCGTTGTTTGCATATATCTCCACATGACACGGAGAACAGACGTAAGGCTGGAAACGTACCTTCAGGAACTGTGTTCCAGGTGTCCTTTAACAAACGAGGAAAAGTTCGTAAAGAAGATTATCAATGTTTAGTAGTTGCGCGATTCAAATAGAGGTATATACCATATTTTTGCTATTCTAAGCACCCCGATTTCTAAGCACCCTCCCCTACTTTCGGCAAAAAATGTATGTGCAAAATTTTCCACGCGACTCTAAGGGCCCCCTTTTCTAAGCAACCACCGTAATGCGGATTTCACACCCGTGCAAGCGGGCCCGCTTTAACGACGTGGCCAAGCCATTTATGAAGCGTTCAATTAGAAAAGACTTCGAGGAAACACAAGCTGGCCTGCTGTGACATACTGAGAGCGGCGACGCAAGCGCTGTGTCACGCTCGACTTGTAGTGAGAGTGATTATCAGACGTAAGCAGTCGGTTCACTGCCTCCATGTATTTTTCTTTGAAATATCTGCGAAATTAAACATTATTTTTCTTGCCCGTCTCGTCGAGATACCACCCCTAAAAATGAAAGAGGGGGGGGGGGTAATTTACGTTTTTGCAGTTTCAGCAACCTTGGCCATCGCTATCGTGAAAAAATTGGGTTGTTATAATGACGTAAATACGGTTGAGGAGATAGTAAATCGAAGATGTTGTTATTGTTATGAGCAGAGGAAATGAGCAGTGAAACATGACGGTATTCGCAAATCCAAGTTCGGCGACTCGGTTTGGCAACACTTGTAAAAACAATCACAATGGCATCGCCAAACAGGTCTCCGTCTTAGTTTTGCTTGGCTGCCGTACTAAGATTCTTAGACTGCAGCGCTGATTCCCGTACTTTTGGCGAGGAAAAGCGCGATATTTCAGCTGATGAACTAAACTTGTCGGGATCAGAGATTGTAGCGATAAAAACTCCGATATCGCCGCTGTGTGCGTGGAAGCATCTAGATTTAACTAGGACCCGCATCGCATTTCGTTTAAAATGAGCTGCCTTTCTGGTCAGCCAGAAAGCGTAGAAAGGAAGTGCTCGTGCACGCCAGGGCTGTGAAGAAGTGCAATATCTTTGCTGCGGCCTCATCAACTGCTACACCTAAGTCGTACAGTTTTACCTATCCAATGCTCGGGCTGTGTTAGTGCTTCGTCATAGCAGTATGAATAATCATGTGGTGCCAGTGGAAACTGCAGAAAAGGCAAAAAATGGGAAGGCCCAGGGTAATAACAACACTTTTGCTTTATTGTTTGTTTTCTTTACGCTCGTATACATGGCACTAGACGCCTATAGAAGCGGGGCATTTTTAGATTGTGTGATTTATTGTCTGCTTTCGAACTCCGTCAGTTATGTAGTTGTCTCGGCCACCATCGCAGAGGCTATGTTTCGATGCAGGCGAAAAACGGTTGTGCCGTATATTCCAGGTATTGGCGTTCAGCTCGAAAAATTCTGTTGTATCAACAGGAAGGAGTGTCGGTGCCGCAGCACCAGCGGTGAAATGGATGACAACCAGCCTAGAATTTAAACTGCCGTCCATGTCACTTTGCATTAGTAATTACTTCAGTATGTTTGGTACATGGTGTGTCTCTGTGTGTAGTTAGATCCACAATGCTACCCTGATTTTATTTTTGCTCACTGTTGTGACACCGGCCCTCCGTTTGGTGGGTACCAGTGTTGTAGTTTTTATATTCTGGTCTTTTTGAACGATTCGAAATGAATATGTTTTCAATTTATATTTGTGTTCGCTCAAATGTAAAAGAATGAGTCAGTTTTATTCACTTGTTATTAATAAGTATAGTGGATTTTAATTACTTCTACGCGTTGCAAAATTCAGCCACACATAAGAATCGCTGCACGCATTCCCACGTTGCTATATAAAATAAGTTTGGATGCCTAACCCCAGCTTATCGGGTAATATTGCCACTACCTTGAAGGCGAGACATGTTCTTAGCTATGCTCGTTGCACACCACTGCTAATCGTAATCATCCCGCCAGACGTAAAAGGGCAAGTTGAGCATCAGGTTTGCCTAGGGTGTTTGCAGTGAGCTGTTACACTGGCTACTTCTTCCTGTGTTTGATTCTAGTCTGATGCTTGAGCAGCGTTTAAAAATTGGCACCTTCGCTCCCAATGTCATACGTGCTTGAATGACGAAAAGCAAGTAATTGAATGACGTGCTTGAATGACGAAAAGCAAGTAATCGAAGCAAATAATTGTACTTGTAGTTAACCAGGTTCAACAAACCAGCATTTGCAGTACTGCAATTGTGCAAGAATGGGGTTAATATGACGCGTATTTTCTGTAGAAGCAACGCACACTTTAGTTTACCTTGGTATGTAATTGTTCATGTTGCTGTTTTTCAGGGATGTACTGCAACTATGCGGAGCGTTCATAGGCAACTGGCTTATTCTCTAATTATCTGTAATCAGACAATCTGGAAACTGCAGTGAGAGTAATATAGGAAAGACATTTTACACTCGAAACCATGTAACGTATAAAAAAGAACTTGTTTGCAAGTGCTTCATATTTAACTTGAACAGCGTTGTCAATTTTCACACCATCTTGAGACCAGGTTTCTGCAATGGCTGTTGCAGTGCCGTACTCTCGAGGAGTGAAGCTGGGCTCCCGGGCACATCCACCAAAAAAAAAAAAAAACAAAAAGAAACTTGTGGTGCCAGGTGAGGAATAATGTGTTTTCTTCAAGTAACTAGCCCGAAGAAGATTTGTACTTCAGTGCGACCATAAATATCACTTACAGCTTTGTTTAATCGAAGGATTTTGAGTCAACATCTTGTTGTAATTTTGCTCGATGGTGACATTGCGGCCATCACGAAGGAGGAATTGCCTCATGGAGTGGATTTCAAATTATCTCCGTACTGCACCGTAATATAAAGTGGCAAAGGGTATATGACCATTTCAGGGAGAAACTAAATATTAGCAGTCAGCGCATTGACCCCACACACCGCAAAGAGAAAACGTGAAGACTGGAACTGATCAGGTTTAAAGAAACTCTGCAGGGCCTTTCATGTCTACCTGACGCTTGGTGTGGCGATGAGCTTTCTTGGATGAATGATGAAGTTGGATTATTTGAACTTGCATGAACCTCAGTACAATTTTAGAAAACAGAAGGTGCAATTTTCCGATTTTTTATTTCAAAATCCTTTCTGGCGCAATGTGATAGACATAATCTTCATAATGCGAGGAGCACTGGTTCGTTCTTGACCAGGGGAAGTGGTTTCCTTTTCGCAGCCTCTGTGTGCGCGAGCGATGCCTTTACCCCAGACGTGCTACGAATAACAGCAGGGCCCTTATTGTTGTCTGCACTTAAAAGAACAGGAGGGAATGGAGCAACCAGGTAACCTATTTGTGCGAAGGATAATCTCGTCCTACATACAAAGTATAATGACTAAAAGTCTTTTGTAGCGAAACTGTGCATTAGTGCCTCTGTGGTCCTCTGTGGCCCTCTCTGTGGTCAGAGAGGGCCTTTTTTCTCGACTTCTCTATGGGTGTCACGATATGTCGGTTGCAGTAACATATTATGGGTCACACTTGCAAAGCAGATCAAACTAACAATGTGCTGTTCGCAGTTTAAAAAATCTAGGGTTTCGAATCCAGGTTCCTTTGCTTCTCACCAGGCAACGTGAACGTCAGCTCAGAAGCTTCTGGTAATGATCATTTAACCTGCGGATTTTTGTGTATGTCGCCTGTACAGAAGACAAAGGTGGCTGAATGAGCATTCAATGTCTCTGAAGAATTTCTCTAGAAATGGAAACAGCAACGCTAAATACACACTGTTGCTGCTGCAAAGGCATGCTGACACACACGTGACATATCCACATAGACAACAAACGACAAGCTGCTCGAGCTTTTGGTCCCGTACTCCTGCTTTTCAAAGGAACTAAAGTTGTTTGATTGATTGATTGATTCTTTCGGGGGCAGGTAATACCGACTATGCTGCACCGACAATCGGGCATGTAAAGTTGGGCGTGTTTAAAACGTCAGTCACCTGGGTAATCCAGTCATAACAACGCTCAGTTCTTGAACGTATCGAGCACGGGGACGGGATTTAAGTTTCTCACAGTGCTGGGATCCGCAATTGCTACAAACGATCACGAAGCAAATGATTGCTACAATAATTGATTGATTATAGGATTTTAAGGCGCCAACGCAGTGTTGGGGATGAGGTGTGCCGTAGTGTAGCGCTCCAGATTAATTTGGACCACTTGGAGATCTCCTACACACGTAGTTTTTGTTTTTCGTACATCAGTAAAGCTGCCTACGCCACCGGGAGTCGAACCCGCGACCTCGTGCTCAGCAGCGTAACGCCATAGCCACTGAGCCGATTGCTATAAAAAGCACCCTAAGCTACAGTTTATGAAACACCGACACCAACGATGACGCCGTTGAAATTTCTTGTATGTAACACATTGCATTAGTGTGGCAAGGTGGGCAAGTTGAAACTGCATCTTGGATGGAACCAGAGCCGACAATACGGAGCGCGGACAAGAGCACACATGCCAGATACCAGTCAACTCTTCAGGTCTAACCTTCTGGCCAGGACACGCACTGCTTTAAAGCCCCTGTCCTGTGTACTCTTCTCTGTGTCCCGTATGATCTGTGCTGGTTCCATTCAAGACACGGCAGAAACCTGTACTTCAAAAGTAGGCTCAACTACGACATAAATTACTGACCTTGACTTGGCGGCGTCATGAATGCACAAAATATTTATGATTGCTTGTTTGTTTGCATCTACATCTGCGAAAGTGAAATGACTAAACCTTGAAAATTGACAATATGGGAAAACATCGGGAAGACACAGTGTAACAATAATAAAACAATTTAACATGTGTCGAGGGTTTCCTTTTCCGAGATGACTTACATTCCCTGACACCGTGATGTCTTTGCTGTGTTTATACCATCCTACATCCCAGGTGCCTTTATTTTGGCATTTTAGCAACAGAAGACAAATAGGTACCCTAACAAGCTTTGCCAACCCTTTCACCATAATATACAAGCGAATCAGAAAACACACATCGATGCCCCCAAAATTGTTTCGTTTATGAGATTATTTACAAGGCATGCAAGAGGAAAAAATATATGTAGTTTTTGCGAAGCGTATGTTGCGCCTACAGGAAAAACTGCGCTTAGCTAGGTTACGGATAGGCTATACACATGTAACGCACTCGCACCTGCTTACGGGATCTCCAAGAGCCCGGTGTAGCAGGCGTGAGCAGGGCCTATCCGTGACACACATCCTCATTCAATGCAAGGAACTTGACATTACACGACACAAACACTCAGAGAAGTCTACAGACAACATATTCCATTACCCCCGTTATACGTTTTAGGAGATGATGCCGTGTTTTCTGTTCAGCGCACCTTTAGGTTGCTATCAGAACTTCAGTTCTTACAGCTCATCTCATACCACCCGTAGTTTTACCCCTGGTCCTATACACCAGCCACCTCATTTGTCTTTTAACCACCCTTGGTCTTTACCCTGGCGCTTTACATTAGCCGGGCTCATTGTCTTTAACTTATTTTAGTTGTGTTTTCGCCTGATATATTAACTTTGTTTGGCGCTCTTTGCCCTTGTCGCCCTTGCGCCATTAAACCCAAACCACCACCATCATCATCAAAAACTGCACTAAATACCCACGCAAGCTTCGCAAGATAGCACTGGCGCCCTGTAGGAGACAAGTTTGGAAAGCGGTCGGCATTGCCCCTAAGAGAGCTGCACGAACTTGAACTACACGTCTCCATAGTTGTGCCTCCAGTGATGGGCCTGTGCCACTATTCTTCGCTCGCGCTGGTCTTCTATCACTGGCTGCACTATGAAAGTAAGAAGTAAGAATTAAAATTCACGTCGCTCTCTCAAGCCAGGAACCCATGCGACAGTGGCAACTGCAGCACACTGCTGGCCGGCGCGACTGCTGTGGTCGTGTGGCCCCATGGCCCATACAAAATTTGGGCAAAGGCTCTACCTGCCAGTACCCCATAATCAGATATTGGCAGAGCACCTGAAGCTTAAGCTTACTTAAGGACTTGAACTAATAAACACACCTTTCGAATATTAAACAAGTTTGGAATATTTTGCATGAGAGCATGATTTTGCTAGTTGCAAAAACTTTTGCAAATCGCAGACACTTGGGGGCACGACACCGCAAGCCGCGCCATGCTCAACCCGTTTCTGACGTTGCAGAGGCTGGTGTGCCTCGCCACTGCCGGTGTGTGCCCGTCGATTCAAGGAAATCCCGACTACCCTACCCCCTGCACCCAGAATCGTGACCTGGGAATCTGGCCCATTTCGTGAAACCGCCGACCGCCCTGCTCTGCTATAACCAGCCCAATGGACAACCTACAGCTAGCAACCAACCCCGTCGATGACGTCGCCAGTCACATGACCGATGTCGACGCTACATAATCGCTGCACCGATGCCGCCAGCTTGGGGCACGACACCGTAAGCCGTGCCATGCTCAACCCGTTTCTGACGTTGCAGATGCTGGTGTGCCTCGCATCCGCCGGTGTGTGCCCGTCGATTCAAAGAAAACCCGGACTACCCCACCCCCCTGCACCCAGCATCCTGAACTGGGAATCTGGCCCATTTCGTGAAACCGCTGACCGCCCTGCTCCGCTAAAACCAGCCCGATGGACAACCTACAGCTGGCAACCAACCCCGTCGATGACGTCGCCGGTCAAATGCCCGATGTCGACGTTACATAATCGCTGCACCGATGCCGCCAGCTTGGGGCACGACACCGCAAGCCGCGCCATGCTCAACCCGTTTCTGCCGTTGCAGATGCTGGTGTGGCTGGCCACCGCCGGTGTGTGCCAGTGGATTCAAGGAAAACCCGGACTACCCCACCCCCCTGCACCCAGAATCCTGACCTGGGAATCTGGCCCATTTCGTGAAACCGCCGACCGCCCTGCTCCACTAAAACCAGCCCAATGGACAACCTACAGCTGGCAACCAACCCCGTCGATGACGTCGCCGGTCACATGCCCGATGTCGACGCTACATAATCGCTGCACCGATGCCGCCAGCTTGGGGCACGACACCGCAAGCCGCGCCATGCTCAACCCGTTTCTGCCGTTGCAGATGCTGGTGTGGCTGGCCACCGCCGGTGTGTGCCCGTGGATTCAAGAAAAACCCGGACTACCCCAACCCCCTGCACCCAGAATCCTGACCTGGGAATCTGGCCCATTTCGTGAAACCGCCGACCGCCCTGCTCCGCTAAAACCAGCCCAATGGACAACCTACAGCTGGCAACCAACCCCGTCGATGACGTCGCCGGTCACATGCCCGATGTCGACGCTACATAATCGCTGCACCGATGCCGCCAGCTTGGGGCACGACACCGCAAGCCGCGCCATGCTCAACCCGTTTCTGCCGTTGCAGATGCTGGTGTGCCTCGCCACCGCCGGTGTGTGCCCGTCGATTCAAGGAAAACCCAGACTACCCCACCCCCCTGCAACCAGAATCCTGACGTGGGAATCTGGCCCATTTCGTGAAACCGCCGACCGCCCTGCTCCGCTAAAACCAGCCCAATGAACAACCTACAGCTGGCAACCAACCCCGTCGATGACGTCGCCGGTCACATGCCCGATGTCGACGCTACATAATCGCTGCACCGATGCCGCCAGCTTGGGGCACGACACCGCAATCCGCGCCATGCTCAAGTCGTTTCTTACGTTGCTGATGCTGGTGTGTCTCGCCACCGCCGGTGTGTGCCCGTCGATTCAAGGAAAACCCAGACTACCCCACCCCCCTGCACCCAGAATCCTGACGTGGGAATCTGGCCCATTTCGTGAAACCGCCGACCGCCCTGCTCCGCTAAAACCAGCCCAATGGACAACCTACAGCTGGCAACCAACCCCGTCGATGACGTCGCCGGTCACATACCCGATGTCGACGCTACATAATCGCTGCACCGACGCCACCAGCTTGGGGCACGACACCGCAAGCCGCGCCATGCTCAACCCGTTTCTGCCATTGCAGATGCTGGTGTGGCTGGCCACCATCGGTGTGTGCCCTTATGTTCAAGAAAAACCCGAACTACCCCACCCCCCTGCACCTAGAATCCTGACCTGCGAATCTGGCATGTTTCGTGAAACCGCCCGCCGCCCTGCTCCGCTAACACCAGCCCAATCGACAACCTACAGCTGGCAACCAACCCCGTCGATGACGTCGCCGGTCACATGCCCGATGTCGACGCTACATAATCGCTGCACCGATGCCGCCAGCTTGGGGCACGACACCGCAAACCGCGCCATGCTCAACCCGTTTCTGCCATTGCAGATGCTGGTGTGGCTGGCCACCGCCGGTGTGTGCCCGTCGATTCAAGGAAAACCCAGACTACCCCACCCCCCTGCACCTAGAATCCTGACCTGGGAATCTGGCCCATGTTTCGTGAAACCGCCGACCGCCCTGCTCCGCTAAAACCAGCCCAATGGACAACCTACAGCTGGCAATCAACCCCGTCGATGACGTCGCCGGTCACATGCCCGATGTCGACGCTACATAATCGCTGCACCGATGCCGCCAGCTTGGGGCACGACACCGCAAGCCGCGCCATGCTCAACCCGTTTCTGCCGTTGCAGATGCTGGTGTGGCTGACCACCGCCGGTGTGTGCCGGTCGATTCAAGGAAAACCCAGACTACCCCACCTCCCTGCACCCAGAATCGTGACAAGGGAATCTGGCCCATTTCGTGAAACCGCCGACCGCCCTGCTCCGCTAAAACCAGCCCAATGAACAACCTAAAGCTGGCAATCAACCCCGTCGATGACATCGACGGTCACATGCCCGATTCGACGCTAAATAATCGCTGCACCCATGGAGAAAGAAAAAGTTAGGACACGGCTTGACGTCACGCAGCTAACCTTCGCAAGCCCTGCTCTGTTGAATCCGCTCCTTGCGCGGTTTCCCTTTCTCAAGCCGCCGCAGTCGGCCAAGCACGTGACCTCCATGGTCGGCTAGGCCGACGGCAGTCTCCAACTCCGGCACATCTCTCGTGTTTGATTGGCGGTGGCTTTTCCCCGTCCTTCCTGTATTTGTCTGCTCGGCGATCTCATGTCCGCGTCTGGGCAGGAGTGCCTCGTACGTGCGAAAGACAAAACCGTGGAAAAAAAACACCATATAGCGTGCTTCGCGACAATGGGCCGCAGAGCAGTTTCGAGCAGACGAAATTGATGAGTGCGGGACGGCCCATACGGCGGTGGCGCGGTGGGGTCACGTGGTGCAGTGATGCCTGGGCCAACTTCGATTTTACTTTTTATGCATACGCTACACGATTCTCCGGTAGCGCCGTCTCCTAAATTTTTCTTCCTCCATGGCTGCACCGATGCCGAGAGCTTGGGGCGCGACACCGCAAGCCGCGCCATGCTCAACCCGTTTCTGACGTTGCAGATGCTGGTGTGCCCATGGATTCAAGGAAAACCCGGACTACCCCACCCCCCTGCACCCAGAATTGTGAACTGGGAATCTGGCCCATTTCATGAAACCGCCGACCGCCCTGCGCCGCTAAAACCAGCCCAATGGACAACCTACAGCTGGCAACCAACCCCGTCGATGACGTCGTCGGTCACATGCCCGATGTCGACGCTACATAATCGCTGCACCGATGCCGCCAGCTTGGGGCACGACACCGCAAGCCGCGCCATGCTCAACCCGTTTCTGCCGTTGCAGATGCTGGTGTGGCTGGCCACCGCCGGTGTGTGCCCGTGGATTCAAGGAAAATCCAGACAACCCCACCCCCCTGCACCCAGAATTGTGACCTGGGAATCTGGCCCATTTCATGGAACCGCCGACCGCCCTGCACCGCTAAAACCAGCCCAATGGACAACCTACAGCTGGCAACCAACCCCGTCGATGACGTCGCCGGTCACATGCCCGATGTCGCCGCTGCATAATCGCTGCACCGATGCCGCCAGCTTGGGGCACGACACCGTAAGCCGCGCCATGCTCAACCAGTTTTTGACGTTGCAGATGCTGGTGTTCCTCGCCTCTGCCGGTGTGTGCCCGTCGATTCAAGGAAAGCCCCGACTACCCCACCCCCCTGCACCAAGAATCCTGACCTGGGAATCTGGCCCGTTTCGTGAAACCGCCGACCGCCCTGATCCGCTAAAACCAGCCCAATGAACAACCTACAGCTGGCAACCAACCCCGTCGATGACGTCGCCGGTCACATGCCCGATGTCGAGGCTACATAATCGCTGCACCGATGCCGCCAGATTGGGGCACGACACCGCAAGCCGCGCCATGCTCAACCCGCTTCTGACGTTTCAGGTTAGTTATTTAAGCAACTGTAAAGAGTTTAGAACTAGTAATCGGTTTCTTCTTGCTGTGTCGTGCCCCAAACGACTCGAAATTGCGTAGTGTATTACACTTGTGCATTGAAGCTATTGCCCTAGGTCTTTGTTCTCAAATAATACTGCGGCTCTCTGGCGACATCGAACTTAACCCTGGCCCATCAAAAAATAGTTAAATAGCCATGGGGCTAGATTCTATTAAACGTGTCGAAGACTATCTAGAAACCATCCCATTCGAGATAGACGACTTTAAAACTGTTCAAGCTGCCCAAGAAAAACACATTTCTGCAACAAGCAACCGACTCGATAACCTGGAATCACCCAGGCCCCAAACCAGCAACCGTGGCGACAGTAATTCATCCTAGATAAGTCGTAAAATTTCCGTACTAACAGCCGCCACTACCGACGCCAGCAACCGTCTACGCGAAAAAATCTTCTCTTCCTCGGCATAAAAGACAACGCAAAAGAGGCCAGGGAGAACTGAGGAAAATAAAAAACATTCTGATTCTGATTCTGATTCTGAAACATGGGAAAAGTCAGAACAAAGGATACTCGCTACTCTCGTTTTGTGCCGGCAAATAAAACTTTTACTTGACTCAGGTACAATGAAACGTGCGCAGCGAATCGGAACTTTTACCGAAAACAAAGATAGATCTATCATTGTTAAACTCGCTCACTTTATAACTAAAGAACGAATCCTCGCCTGCGGACGTATGCTTAAGGACACTGGCTATGTTATAAGAGAGGACTTCACAGCCGCTACCCGCCTTGCATGGTCAAAGCTGTTGCAGTTTAGCCGCCCTCAAAAATGCGCATTTAGACTCAGCCTCGAGAAACTTCACGTCAATAAAAGGTGCTACATCTACGATCACAGCTGCGAAAAAATTGTAGAAATTAACAAAAAATAACTTTACCCACAATAGTTAGTGAATCGTCAGGTGTGACCCCCCAAAGAAACAAATGACGCTTCTCTAGACATTGTATCTCCTATCAAAGACATAACCATCCATCAACGCTAGATATAAATGTTGCTTTCACGAATATACTAAAAATGCTGCCTAAACGTGACGAACTACATAGTTTTATTGATGATACAGAAGCAGACATCCTTGTACTAACAAAAACCTCGTTACATGGAGGCATACTCGCCAAGGGAATCTTCCCGTCTAACATGAACTTCACTTTATATCGCCATGATCACACCTGTTGTCGTTCTCATTGCTATCAAAAACACTCTATCATCTTCGCTTATCATTCATGACGACATATTATAATTAACATGGGTACGAATCTCAAACATTGCCCGAAAAGCGATCTTTGGTATCTGTTACCGGCCACCAGACTGCGATCCTTCCCTTTGTAACCTCCTCTCAAATTCACTCACCCATATTAAAGAGAAATTCTCGGAAGCCCTTATATTTATTTTCGGAGATTTTAACTTTCCTCAAGTAAACTGTCCTTTACTTTCAGTCCCCAGTACCTCCCTGTCCAACGAATCCAAGCAATTCCTTGAATTGACCCTAGATTTTAACCTACACCAATCTATAACGTACCCCACGAGAGGTGATAACACTCTAGATCTTGTTCTAACATTAAGACCACACGACATTAAGTGCGTATCAGTTCTCCCTGGCCTCAGCGACCATAACCTGCTCCACATTTGCTTGTCACTGCCCTTGCTAAGAAGGTCACAAAAAGAAAAATTTCATTACTGACTACAAACACGCTAATTTCGACGCTATTAACAGCAAACTCGGTTCTTTTCTCGACAGCTTTCGCGAATCCTACCGAACCTGCACAGTAAATGCCAACTGCCACATATTCAAAACCACAATACTGAACTTAGAGTAACGGTACATCCCAAGAATCCGCGCAAAATCAGATTCACACAATCATTGGTTCAACAAACAATTGAAAAGACGGCTACATCGAAAAAAACGCCTTTATCGGACCCCAAATCAAAGCAATAACACAGTAGCGTGGCAAAAGTATCACCTATGCGCAAAGAAATACATCGAGGAACTGGAAAATGCTAAAGATAAATATTTTTCGTGCGACCTGCTATCAATACTTCGCTCAAACCCAACTAAATTTTTGCGCATGTTCTCTAGCAAAAGTCCAAGTAACAACATAGAACTTACAGACCGAAATGGGGAACCAATAGCCACAAAGGACGTTGCAACCACCTTAAACGACAACTTTTCTTCTTTGTTCTCTACCTCTAACTCCACCCAGTCAACGCTACTGCCTACTCATTCCCCCTCCGCAGTATCCTCCGAAATAGCAATTCACCCTGATGGAATCGCTAAACTAATCAAAGCTCTTGAAATATCTTCAGCACCAGGATGTGACCGAGAAACCCCCAAATTTTAAGTAAACACCGTCACAGTGGTGAGTCAGATACTTTGCCTCATCTTAGCCAAATCTATTGAAACGGGCGAAGTCCCAGACGACTAGAGGGTAGCCCAGATAGTTGCAATATTCAAAACAGGAAAACGCGCCAATCCACTAAAACACCGCCGAATTTCACTGACTAGTATCCCTTCTAAACTACTGGAACACATTACATCTTCATATATTGCGTCTCACCTAGAATCAATGAATTACTTTTATCATCACCAGCACGGCTTTCGAAAGCACTTTTCATGTGAGACCCAAATAGCCGAATTGACCCATGACCTCTGACAACACATGGATGCTAACCTTAAGGTAGATGCTATATTTTTGGACTTTTCGAAAGCTTTTGATCGCGTACCGCATAACCTGTTACTTTGTAAACTTTCTTCACTGGATATTGCAGCGAATATTGTTTCCGGGATACAACACTTCCTCACTAACCGCAAGCAGTACACGTCTGCAAATAATTATGACTCTTCCAAAACTAACATCTCATCAGGCGTCCCTCAGGGCGCAGGCCTATCACCTCTTCTATTTTTAATATTCATAAACGATCTTCCAACTAACATACAAACAAAACTTCGCTTATTTGCAGACGATTGTGTCGTATACTCCGCCATTCGAAACACCAAAAACAATACTAAACTACGGCAGGACCTCGACACACTTGCAGTATGGTGCCAAGAATCTTCGATGCCTTAAAATCTTACTAAATGAATATCAATGCCATTTTCCCATAAACGCTCCACTGTTCATCAAACCTGCTTTATTAATTCGCTTCCTCTTGACACGGCACGTCATACAAGTATCTCGGAGTGCACATGTACCCGTCCTTTGTCATTCGCACCGCACGTGCAGTTCATCTGCTCAGACGCTCGGCGCACACCTGGATTCCTTCGTCGTAATCTAAAATATGCATCTCCCGACATTAAAAAACTAGCATACTTAACATACGTGCGCCCAAAACTCGAATATGCATCGTCCATTTGGAATCCTTCCCAGGCATATCTAATCAGCGAACTAGAATCAGTACAGAACCCTGCAGCTCGCTTTATAACCCCACAGTTTTCTAGAGAAATCAGCGTAACCGCCGTAAAACAGTCACTCAACCTGCCATATCTCGCCTGACGTCGCATCATCTCACGTTTATGCCTCCTGTACAGTTTATTTTTCCGCCCACAGTCAAGGCATGAACTTTTAAAGCCGCCGAACAGAACTTCTCCCCGCACTAATCATTCAAACTCCGTTGCACGAATTAACGGCCGTACATCGGCGATGAACGACTCTTTTTTCCCCATGCAATTAAACTGTGGAATCACCTCCCCGAGAACATTGCGGTTACACCTGACCGGACATAAATCCGGCAAAAGCTGGAAAACCACTTGATTACAGTCAGTAACCTAACACTAACGATAGTGAATGAGCGCAAAGTATAATTATTCTTACCAAATAGTTCCTGTTTTGGAATCTAACCCCCAATGAAAGTGTTCGTGTATTGTTTTGTTGTCTGTTATTATTACGCGCGGTTACTATTGTATAACGTGTATTGTTTGTCTCCATCAAATTGTACACAGTCACTGAGTATTTGTTGCCCCCCCTTTGTAATGCCCTCAGGCCTTTAAGGATGCAATAAATGAAATGAAATGAAAAAGCTATGGCCTTTCTGTTGACCTTTTGTTTCGTAACGAGACTCGTGTAGATATTTTCTAGCACTGTACACGCCATCGCCACACGCTCTTGAGAAGCGCTACAAAGTACCTGACGTAAATCATAACTTCCAAAACAAATAAAAAAGAAATAAATACGTTTATGACTATTGGCTTACCAGTATCTCTGTAGAGGGTGTCGAAATTTTTATGTGCATACGTCGCAATCATATGCTGTGGGTTAATCATGCCATACATCACATTACAGCAAATTTCTGACGAGGGCTGGGTAGATTTCAATGAATCGGCGACCCGTGCTTCTAATCTACTGTTGCGGTCTTTCAACTCAAAGACCAGCGATCGCGAGAGACAAGAAACGTATGACATAACAGGGAGCGTTATGTGTGTCAGCCACCCACCGGTCAAGGTGGTTGAGAGCAAGAATAAATTGGTTGGTAGTGCCGTTTGAATATGTCCGCAGACGTACCACTGGTGTTTTTGTCATGCGTTTGTATTCTATCTTGTGAAAAAGAATACGCTATGAATGAAGTATATTTCTTGTTTATATATTTATGTTTTGGCGCCCAATCTCCTCAGGTGCTCGGAATATCGGCGTCTCCAGTCGTCCTCATAATGATTCTATGTACTCACGTTACCACAACACCGCGACCCTCGTTTTCCGACACCTCGCGCTACAACATAATGTGCACAAGAAGAAAAAGATGTGGAATTGATAGAATAGGTTTCAAACAAACTTCGCTTGAAGATTTGTACAACGCTTTGTGCCTGTGTCAGCAACCATCAAGAATAAGCAGAAGCTGTTTGTAGACGGATTATAATTTGTGTTGCACTCAAATACCTACCGCCTCTTGACGCTATGCCTGATCTAGTCTGGTGGTTGGTCGAAGTAAGAAAAGGCATATGTACCATGTTGCGGGGCGTCGTTCATTAGTGAAGCTAAGCCCCCAGGATGAGACGGGGGCATTGCCCCACGCTCTTGTTTACCCCTGCCCCTACCGCAACCTAGGCAGATGGGGCATGCAAATTGCGTCAATCCGGTTTAAAGCACGACAGAGCGGCAGCGCTTCCGAAAGCGCGCGATTGCTCCTCTCGGCGGCGCTTCTTCGGCGGCCGATCAGCACACGCCATGTGGCAGGAGAGAGACTTAGAATATTTAAATTCTCTATTACCCGGCCTGGTTAGCCACCCCCCCTGATTTCAAGTTATTGGAGATGACCCAAGAACTTTGTCCTTTTGAAAACTACAGTTGGTTATGTTTTGGTACTTTCAAAGGGTGGCAACTTCTGCGGTTTCTTTCCTGTGAATTAAACTTTCACTTGCAAGTCATTGCCTTTCTTGTTTCCCTCCTTTTCTTACTTCATCGTAATGCGCTCTTTGTTTTATAAACCAGGACCAACTTGTTCCATTGACAGTTCTGGTGTATTCCACAAATTACGCACATAGCACATCCGCTCTCGCAGGTACACCACTTAAAAAATAGCACTCGCCCTCGGAGACCAACGGCTGTTTCTCTCTTTTACTATAGTGCGTGTTTGCACACGCAACTATGTAGCTCTATCAATTGTAAACTGCTTGCGGAGCTTCCGGTTCCATAATTCAAACTGGAATAGTGAACAAAACGAATTGTTACTACGCGGAATAACGAACAATGATTCGACGTTATAGTAAGGGGTATTTTGTTCTGGCTCATTCTGTACGCTGAGCGACGAGGCATCACGAAAACGTGCAATGGCTTCTCCCAGAAACATCGCGGTGTCGTCTGCGCAAGCTATGGAAGCTAGAACCTCCTACGGCGTGTACAGGGATGTTGGTGCCGTTGTGTGGCTTCACTGTGTGTCAAGAGCACTAGTGATCCTCTCAAGATGTTCGCCCTCTCCTTTAAATTTTTTTTGCTGTTGAAATGCTGTTTTCACTGGTTTGCCGCAATGCCGTCGTGTTGTTCCCACTAGGCGCATGTGGTAGGAATTAACCGCAGTGTATCCCGGAGCCCTCCAATCAAAACGAATTTTACACTCTTTAAATTATTTTAAATAGTGGTGAGGACAACACGACGACACTTCGATATCCCGAATGTTTGATTTGAACGAGCTAGAAATATCGAGCTTTTAGTGTATCATTTTTGTTCCGTACTCAGCCACAATTCAACCTTCTGGCATTCTTTCTACAAAAAAGGTTCACTTAAAATATAGAAAAATGAACACTGAAGATGATTTAAACAGATTTAATGGATGGGCAATGTAAACATCCTGCACTTGGAGTGCCACAATAACAGGGGTTCTGTCGAAGCACTTTTATAGCATTACTCACTCAACATTCTAACACACAGATTTGTGAACAATTTTTCAGTTTCAGGATATCATTGTTTACAGATTTATAGCAACCCCACAACAGCGGAATGTGCATAAAAAAAGTACTTCGGCGTGAGTGGAACTCAACGATTACTCGCATACAACCAGTTACGGCTGTGCTGGCTCTTGGAGAAAACAATCCCCATTAGTGGCGACAATTGTGTTGAGTCAGGGAGAATTTATAAGTTGTACAACATCTAACCCACCTCTCCAAGACATAACCGCATATTTAGTAGTTAAAATGCGAAGAGAACATGCTGCAATATTGATACCATAAGCAAACAATGCCTTTTCTTGTTCGACGAGTATTTTAATTTCAAATACAAAAAAGCTAAATATTTTAAATTCGTTTTAACGTAGTACAAGTGTTTCACCCATAATTTTACTAATTCATTGAAAGCCGCCTTATGTACTAAGGTGTGAATTACTAGACTATTTTTTTATGTTGCCTATTAAAATATTTAGTTTTGTTTTCTGCAAACATTTATTTGAAAAGTTTTGTGTTTTGGAATTTGGCTTAAGCTAAGTGCATCTCTGAAGAGAAAGATCCTCTGGAAGTTCTGTAGATAACTTTGTGTGAGAAAACGCAGCCAAAAACAATTTCGTAACACTTTTTATGTGGGCTGCGCCTAAAAGCCCATAAAACCACCCACTTTGTCTATTGTGTGACTTGCTATATGAGAACAGTATACATTCATAAATATAACCGTTTACATAGAAGAAATTCGTTGGTATTGAAACTAGCAATGTGGCATGTAGGTTTGAATCCTAATGGAAAGAAAACGTTGTCGTCAATGTTCACGTCTTTGCCTCCCTAACTGGAGCAAAAGAGACCAGCCGTCATTGGGTTAGCCGCAATCTGTAGCACTAGAAGTCAAGCAGCCACCGATTTACTCAAGAAATGTCTCGCGGAAACAAAGTTCACTGCATAATATTAACGCCTCATTGCAGAAAACATTACATTACACTAAAGTTAGATAGTGCTCATATAGGCGTGCTCACGCATTGCCTTTTCTTACGCTATCAAGGCAATGGCAAGAAAATAGTTCATAATAATTTTAAATACAGCTACCTTCGCTTAATATTTGCTGGTTTCGACAAAGCGTTTATTTTATTGGTTTCGTGCATATGCTACACACTCTTTATTATGATACGTCAGGGTTTTCACGTGTAGGTTTTTTACCGTGATAATATACACAAGGTATCCTGTTTAGCGGACATTTTTTGCCTTGAATTCCCACACTGTGGCACTGGTTGCTTCGGAAGGCGTACGTTGCCCTCCGTGTCTAGATTTTCATGCGCTGATTCGATTATGCGTTCTGGCTGTTTCTCGCGGAATATTTTGCGCACATCGCCTGCAGTGCTGTTGACGTAACATTGGCCTTCACGTAACCCGCCGTTCCCTCCTAGGCATACAAGCGCACTCGTTGGCTCCTGCTTTCAGACGAAGCGGCAGAAAGCACTGTGGAATGAGTGCTTCCACACGCAGACAGCCGGACACCAGGTATTTCTCCCTAAGTACCCGCTTCCGCAGCCTGGCGAGTGAAGTTCATGCCGGTATAACTTCGCCTGTTGCAATTGGGTACGTTTTTTCCGCATCAGCGACCGCACTCCGCTTGCAGTGTCATGAACGTAAGACAAGCCGTAAAACAGCAGCTGTAGGCCCCTAATATCAGACCCAGCAGGCCGGAACACACTGTGGAATCAGCGATTCGAAACTCACATAGCCAGGCGCAACGCATTTCTTCCCGAGGGACCCCTACATGTTAGTCGCTAATACAATTGTCACGGTAGCGTAGCTAGCACACTCTGTAGGGTTTTGCTGTCATCCACCTGCCTTCATGTCTCATTCGCATAGGACTGGGTCAGGTTTTCAACCCCACAGTGTCAGCGCATCTCTCATAGGTCAGCCAGGATCCTTGCTTATTCCCTGGGGACAATGCTAATAAAAATAAAATAAACCGAAAGCTGGTGCAGTCTCACTGTTCCAGTGCTGGGCAACGTCATAACTGGAATACCTCTGGGTTGGCTGCTTGGCATTATATTCGTATCGCAGTGGTGAAGTGAACAAACTACCAGCCGTCCGCGGAGCTCTCCTGGGTAAGTTGGTGTCTTCGCTAAGTACCTAGGAAGCGCACGCATAAAAAAGAAGATAATCGAATGAAGTCTGCCGCAGTCTTACTGACAACGTCACAGGCAGTGCAATGCGCAGGATTCTTCTCTGTCTCTCTGACACACACCTTCTCGCTCTCCCGGCATCTCTCTTTGCTCTTCGAGTTTCTTGTGGGTCTTTGAGCACGATTCATGCAGGTATGGTGTTTTGCCTGCTCCGGAATTAACAAACATCCCCAATACACCAGTCTGAACTTGTTTGGCTCAACCATGCCCTGAATGCTTTTTCGTGCACACACTGCAGTCCCTAACAAGGAAAGAACATGACCAAAATGGTGTAGAAGTTGTCTAACACTTCCCATGAGGTTCCAAGGCCGACGTCGACCCTCACTGTCCAGCAGCTGTAGACCACCCGACTACGGCGGTGGTCAGACCAGTGATACAGCCAAGTAGAGGTATAGCGGTAGAGCTAAAATATGCTCGGCTGCTTCCCGAGGGTGGTTTGGACAGCGTCGCGCACAGGTGAAAGGCTTTGCCAGGTTTCGTGGTGGCTGAATTGCCGGTTTTCGTGGTTGACAGGTAATTTCTAAAAATAGGCATCCAGTGTTTGAACGACCTTGGGATGCTATTGGTACTTGACATAAACGCCCTCGTTGATGATTTTGAAGGAATACAGACTGTAACAGACACCTTATGGTAGACTCATGGGAGAACCAGAACCTGATCTCTGTAAACGTGCAACAAAAATGCGTGGATCAAGTCACTTGGGAGTGTGGCATGCGCTGTCGAGTATCGACTACTGCCTTCTCGAGGAGCGAGTTTAGTAATGGTTTGATGAAATGAACATAAATAACGAAGGACGTCACCATGTAGTCAGTGGCCACAAGCACATAAAACTTAAATAAAACAAACGAGACCGCAAATGGGCCGGTCGAGTACGTACAAAAAGTGAGGCAGTGAAGAAATTGCGGCTATAGCCAAAACTATACAGGCTTTTAATTAAGGAATTCCTGACCAGAAATTGTAATATATGTTCAATAAAACTGCGCACGAAAACACAGTCAAGGCAGAGAGTCGAAACAGTGTGAAGGAGAGAAAACGCGAAGACTGTGGTGGAATATACAAAAAACGAACGTATAGGGAGGCGTGAACAGGCTTCCGGAGAGCGGAGGCACTTCAGAAGGGTATCGACGCATCAGGAAGAGCTGGACCTAAAGTGGGACAATTTAGGCATGTAAAAGTTCAAGTGAAACAACTAGTCCCGGCTTGAGTAGAGGGTGACCGCGAGCGATGATTTGCGCAAATAGGAAGGACGGATAGAAATGCACCCAAAATGTCCGTGACCCTGTGCGTACATTGGGGAAACGCACGAGAGCTCTACAAGGCGGTGCTATAAAAAATTTAGAGCCCTTCCACCCCGTGAAGAGGGATGGCCAGCAAAGCTGCGGTGCCGAGCCTCCACGTGAGGTTTGACTGGGTCGTAGTCCAAGGGGTGCACAAAGCAAAACACGTTTGTTTGTAATTTGCAATTGAGCATTGTTCCTGGTTATTAACTGAAAGTCCAGTCCTTTCCAGTCACTGCTCCTCGTGCATGCTCAGCACTCCTATTCACGAGCCACGTGAAACGGCTATCAAGCGGCTCCGACGCAGCGTCAGACTACGTTACTCCGCAATTGAGGCGCACAACCGGGCACGCGCCGGCGCCAGTGCGCCTGCCGCGGCTATGACGCAACACAACCCAACACAATCCGCTTTAATCCAATTCAATCCAAATCCAACTCAATGTAATCTAATCCACGCCAATTAAAGGCAAGCCAATCGAATCGAATCCAATCCAATGACCCTAGCCCTTGCGCAGAACGGCCCTTCACGGCACACGCGAAACTGCTCAACCTCAGCCAGTGTAACGTACGCTAAAAACACACAGGAATCCTGGGTATAAAATTAATATAGCGCGGGTATCGTAATCACGGCGAATGCTCTGTGAAGGCCCTAGAACCTTTTTAATTTTTTATAATTTTTTCCACGCCCTGGGGGTGTGGCGCTCAGTTTTACGATTCCGGGGATTTCAGTGGGCTCCGCAACGTGGCGCTACGCTTTCTAGCGACTCCTGTCTGCATCGGTCTGGGACCGTAGACGATCTGATGGATCCTAGCCATTTACAGCTTTGCTGCAAAAACAAACAGCCGTAGATTCACAAAGGATAGAATAGATTGGCGCACCCTTGTGAAGTTCTCAACAGTGAATCCCGTAAGGTAGTTAGATTGACTACACGAAACTGAAGCCAGAAGTTTGGAGATATAGGAGAAGAAGATGAAGTAAAAAAAGCACACATGAAAGGTTCCTATAATAACGCAGTGGGCACGGAATGATAACACTTGCATTGATCAAGTAATCAAAGCTGCTAGGAGAGATCAGCACAGGAATGCAAATAAAGGCCATACCGCACAGGTGACAAATGAGCATGATAAGAGTATTTTTTCAAGGCAAACACACAAGAATAAAACCGTGTTTGTATGAACTAGTCGCTGTCATATATTTCGCTAACGGAAGCAACAATACATGTTAGTTTCGAGGGATATCTCTGAGCAAAACTATCTCGCAGAACCCTTTTTTCAAATGCACGTGCGATAGTGTGAGAATTGAATAGCACAAAGATGTCACTTCCCGTGCAATTAACCTACATTGGCGATTAAAGTTGTCTTCGCAAAAAGAATGTGAACAAAATCGCGAATACATCGGTGAGCAATATGAAACCATAGATCTGATTTGAACATGACCACGGGTGTTATTAAAATAAATACACAACTTCAAAGTTCTTTAAACAAAAAAGCAGTTTCGTTTACACAAATTTTGCGTTAGCTGCACACCTTTCCTGCCCAAAGAGACGCAAACGTTTTCTGTACTGCTCAATTCAAAGAGTACAATTGTTTGTACCTGCAAGCGGAGACACAATTTTAAGGGTTTCAGATTTGTTTTCGGGGTATCAATTTTGTCCTTGTGCAGTTGCACCCATCCGCAAAATTATAGTAAAATCCCTATAAACGAACTCGAAGAGACCACGAAAGTTTGTTCACCGGATCAGACGTACTACTTATCAGAAGCAATCCCAAAATAAGAATCCGCAACATGCCCAGGTGCATGAAAATATCTTGGTTTAGACGGTAAATAAAGTATACTGAGACTGGAGGAAAATACAAAAACAATTTATTAGAGTGCGCAATTTCGAGGACGACTATCTTCAAGCGCTCTAGCCTGGTTTTATCTAACAAAGGCGGCGATAGTGAGCAAACACCGGCTAGTTCAAGCGATAACGCAGAAGAAACAGAAAGGAAAATCTTGTGCCTCTTGGGGGTGACGTGGTGGGATTCGCGATGCGAACGTACACGAACTCATAAGCCCCCTCACAGAGACGGCATCGGTTAGGAGAGCTGCTACATTCGTCGTTAACCAGGTCTCCATCGTCGCTTTTTTTACTTTTTATCCACCTAGCTTTGCGCCTGTCTCCTCCAGATCATTTTGGAAACAAAAGTCAACCGCACTGTTTTTTTTTTCTTTGCTTTGCAGCTTGTTGCAGGCTGGGTGAAGGGTGGGAGTGTGGTAGCGTTATCAGCTCACCTTTTTTTCTCGCTTCCTGCAGTCCTCTGGGCGCACATACGCTTCGCGCTGCGGTTATGGGTTACTTTAATGTCCCTCTGGTCGCGTGATTGCCCGTCTATAGCCCACCGAGATTTCCATGATGGCTACAAACAACAACCAGCAGTGGTGGTCACCCTGAAAGGTGTTGTCTTAACCGAAGAGTGCTTTGAAGACTCTTTGTCTTAAGCAGCATTTTTTTCACTGGTTTTACACAAAAAAAACCTTCCCACGTTGTTTTTGCTATAAGCGAGAATTCGCCTTACAAGAGTTTTTCTAGAAGCTCACTGCATTTTGTTTTTGTTCAAAACCCATCAGTTCTCTGCATCTGTATTTTTAAAATAAAAGCGTAAAAATTTATCTATCGTGCGAAATTAAATACCAAAAAATTTTGGGACTGCTGACAAGATCTATACAGGCTCACTAATGGCTGCACACCGAGTAGGTAGAATACTCTATATTTAAGATTGTCTACAAATGCTCGAAACATAGCATTTACAAACGAGAAATTGCTGAGTTTTTTAAGTTAACTGTAGGGCCCTACAGTGTATAGGTTTTAAAGTCACAGCAAAACGTAGTGTCATATATTTGAACCAATGAAATGTTTGTGTATATAGTTACAAACCAAGAAAATCATTTTCGTTTTAACTGCCACCAAGTTAGAGAGCGACCAAGGAATAGGTTAATAATATTCAGCAAATCCCAGCAAAAAAGGGCATCAAAAAGCACCTGGAGTTAACTTTTCTTTTCCTTTTGCGAACGACTGATCAAAAAATAGTATTGCCTAGTTTTCAAGACATGTCCTTTTGTATAGAAAAATCATTTCTTTTTACTTAGACTGTTATGTGTTATACACTGGGGGTGTTTTATGTGCAATCGAAGATGGGCCGTTTTCTCAGTTCGGTACCTGAACACGCATTTGATCCGTCTGGTTGCGCCAGAGCAGTGAATAGGAGCGAAGGTGTGTGACTGAAGACCGAGCTGCCACTAAAATTCGAAAGTTGAGGTTCATTGGTTGACTTGTTTGGTAACCGAAATATTGATGTCCATTATCGGCAGTGGCTGGCTAGTAATTTCTTGATGACCTAATTGTGATCACCGCCGCGATCTATATTCGTGTACTTAGTGGGTTATCTCTGCCTCCCTAGTGGGCACGAACCCCTAGCAGTTGGTGAGCTATGTAGAGCTGTTTAAGTAACAGCTGCTCCGAACAGCGGCTCCATAAGATTCTACCTGCCAAAGGGCGTTATGGAAATCCTAAATGCTGTTCTGGCCACAAGCTGACAGTATATCTCGTTTCAGTAGACCTGGAAATATAAATTCCTAAGGTGAAGTATTGATCACAGCCTAACAATAAAAAACTATCTTTTCTACTGGATGCGTCACTTGTGAGCTACGTTTATGAGAAAGATGAAAAACACCATGTCAACACTGGAAATATTTGCTTTTGTTGTAACTGGCAAGCCAATCGAGCGCTCTTTTTTTGACCTTTTGGGAGAAATACCTGCGCCAGCCAGCAGCTAGCAAGCATCTGTAACTCACACGTCGTTTCTAGGCGCTGACTCACCTTTGGGCCAAAAAAGGAGTTTCCTCGAGGCAGCAAGAAGCCACTGTTATTGCCGCATCAGTTGCAACCCCGTTAATCATACAGGCCACCTGTATGCGGCGCCGAATATGCTTGCACTCTTGTTTGTATAATAAATGTGTTTGTATAATAAATCGACGCAGATGTCGCCTAGCCCATGAATGATTTTTTCTGCTGCAAGGAAATCTTTAGAGGGTACTTCGCATCTTCGCATTATAGGTCTTTTGGGATTAGGTAGATGATCTGTGGGACAATAGGAACCTCCGACAGAGCAGTATCTGCCAGCGGCACAACTCTCTTCATCTGGTAAAATTTATTTCCCACAGAGCCCCTTTGTTGTTGCAAAATACGACAATATCGCAAAGCTCAAGCAAGTGCAACGCAAATGCTCCGAGGAACCTTTCAATCCGCTAGGCGGTTTATCTCGCGTTTTCGGCAGCCGTGGGCAAGCTACTCATGATGCTGCGGAGCAGGAGAATTCGGCAGTTGGCCGGGCTACTCGCCTCGGCTGTGCTTGTACCGGCGTGTAAAATTTTATAAGGTTAATTTGCAGATAAAGGATTCTACACAAGCCTAAAAGACAGCTTGCTCGCTGACGAGTATTTGAGGAATTCCTCGGACGGCCAGCGGCCCGCCAGCGCCTCCGAATGCGGCCCTGTCGCATCGAACGCGTTCTTCCGAGGCTGCGTCACATACAAAACCCCCAGTATTGCAGTAGTTATTCGGTCACTCCCTCAGTTACCTCCGCGTAGACGACAACCCCCGGAGCATTGTTTTACGCATTATCACCCACTTTCACACAATATTAATCCTATTTTTTGAACTAGATCCGCAGGGGGAGCGATTACAAGTCTTAGCGGCTGTGGCATATGTCCTATCATGCCTGCACCACATAGGCGCCTCGTTGTCAACCGTGCTTGCAGATGCCTACCGCGGCCTTACACTCAGCGGCGTTTCTGCGAGCGCAGATGCTCCCAGTTCTTTAGTGTTGCTCATTCCTTGTAAAACGAAACACTATATCTACCAACTCCGCTAAGCTCGTAGGGGAGATGGTGCCGACTGACATTCATTCCTCAAAACATACGCGGTGCTGAAGGACCGCTAGCTGGATCCACGGAAACGTGCACCCGCGTTTCCCCGGTGCCGGGAAGGCTGAGCGGCTGCACTATGTTAGAGTACCACCGAAGAGCTGTGCCGCAGTCTTCAGCGCCAGTTGCGTCGTAAAGCCTGCGTCAGAGCCTGAATGTCCGCCAGAGTGTGTTTGAATGGCGACGTGGATATATTGGCAAGGAAATAACGTAGAATCGTTTTTGCATCTCTATGCGTTCTATGCGTTACCTATAGGTGTAATATTTGGTATGTGTGTTCGTGAACGCGCATTCTAGCAATTTCTCGCTTGAATTAGCCAGCTTCAGAACCTCCATCATTTACAGAACCTCCACCATTTGCAGATGTGGGAGAGCATAATTTTTATATATATACGCGTTTTTCAGTGCAATTGCCATAGGCCTAACATCCAGTCTTTTCTCAGTAACCTGGATTACAGATCACCGTACAAAATTATTTAGTTACTGCTACAGCACAGCTCACGTTTCCCGTATGAACGCAAATACAGTACGAGTATCTGCGTACGGGAGGAGATAATCTTCAGGTGAGTGCAAATGTTTAACACAATATTGCCAGTAATAGCGGAAAAAGCAAGCCACTTATTGGCAGTTTTCAAGGGCTTTCACATATCATATTTACAACACATCACCTATATTTGCAGAATGCAGAAGCCACAAAAGAAATGTATATTCAACACTGGAAAGATTGCTCAACTTTACTTGAATCTCTGCAAACATACTTTACACCATGACGCAGCACTAAATCACATCCTGCAGCAAGAATGGCGGTCGAAGTACTCCTACCAGAGGCCTAATGAATGTCATGTGGCCTTCAAATGCAGTTAGTGCTGTTCGCAGTTGTTTCGAAGTAACATTCATTAGGATTTTGCTCCAAGGTTAGCTATAGTTATTACCCTGCAGTCAGAAACAGAGTGGAAATTCAGGCTATTGTTCGATTTCGGTATCAAAATTGCTTGGGTAGTTAGAACTACATTGGAAGGAAGTGGTTTTGATACGCCCCCTGAAACACAAAAAACTAAAAAGACCAATATTATATTGCCGTATTTCGTTTAAAGCTGAGCTACCTGTTGGACCTTTTAGGGTGATGTTTTACCTGTTTTAATCCGGGTAATGCTACATCTTTCTAACAAGGAATATAAGCTCCCGTCTGTAGACGAACCTTCCGTGAAAAAGAAACATCGTTCGAAGTCCTCATTTTTAAAAGCGCTGTAGTCACAAACATTACTGATATTTTCGACAAGCGTAATTTGTATGCACGCTTCGCCTTCGCCCTTTGTCAGTAGCGAATTATACAAAGCCTTTTTCCCATTTCTGCGATTGCTTTCTGACGTAAAGCCTTCGGTTTTTTGGCGGCTTTACTGTCTCACGCTGTTATGCACATACCCGTCATGTCTTCTCTTCAACGCGTTTGTGTAAAAATTCCAGATTGCCGAAGAAAAAATGATTGCTTCCTGTCTTCTTTCCGATCCCCGCCTTTTTGATTGTTATAACGCCTGCTCTCCCATTTGTTTTGTTTTTAAATCTCGTTTTTAAACGCATTCACTATCGAAATATTTAAGCGCCTATTCTAAGGTATTATCAAAATTATAATGCGTTCTGTGTCGAGCAACCCAAATAATGCACCCAAAGGTGGTCGAGTGAGCTCGCAACACATTGTCGCAATTTTCACGCGCGATTGACCGCAATCTGTTTTCTATTCAAGAAAAACTTTGGTGTTTAATGCGAACACGAATATTCGCGATCACAGGTGCAGAACGTAGATACGGTGTGTTCTCTAGTCTTGTGGGTACGCGTGTAGGCAGAACAGAAACATTTTTTTTTTCAGGGCAAAAAAATAAGAGAAACCCTGGTTGAATTTTTATGACAAACCGAACGGGTTTCTTTTAGGTGCTGCAAACCATTTTTCCGGCAACTACCTGCAAGTGAAGTTAGGAAAGGACCTCAAAGATCCCATAGTAGAATCATGTGATGAGGTTAGTTGGGTAACGAAAGGGTATTTGAAAGTGGTTCTGAAAAATTTTAAAATTTGTGAGCATACACTCATCATTTTTCTATTTGTCAACTGTTCTATCGTAGTATTTTCGACATTCAGTATTGTAAAACAGCCACCTTAGAACAGATGCTGTTCCCTTTTATAATTGCATTTGTCTTTACGCAATCCTATGACCAGCCAAGATGTATTTTAGGTCCACAAAGATTGGCCACACCCTCATAAAATTCCTTCATTTGAAAACGAGCGATCAAATCAGTGGGACGTAGAATTTTCGCGAAAATGATAAAATAGTTTTGAAGGTGAACATTTTGACAGACTTCTTCTGTCTTGTTGGGCAGTTACTAAACTGATGAACAAAACCCAATGTTTTGAAGCCGGCTCGGCTTCTTCTTCAGGGGGTGACTGGAGCCACGCTGCCGCTGCATTTTATAGTCTTTCACCGTTGCTGCCGTCGCGCAAAGCCCGTCGCTGCGGCACCCTAATCTGTTAATTTGCTTCCTTCGTGCAGACTTAGTGCAATTGAACATACCTTCACTGAGGGCAGTAATTCAGAGATGCTGCACGTCTACCGCGTTTTGTGGCCAAGGATTGCTGCAAGCATAGCTGCCATATATAACCAACGTTGCACCCTTAGAACCACAGCAACAATTTTGACGAAGGGGTGCACGCTGTTGCACTTGCGCTGGCGGTCAATCAGAAAGAGCGCCTCTTTTTGCTCAAACTGCATGGGTTGGCCGGTGTCGCATTAGCATACACAGCAGATGTGATAACGTAGTGGAAAGGCGCTTAGCCGCAGGCTCTGTACCGGCGCTTTCAATTCTATCAACCCTGACAGTGGTCTTGCCGTTACCGTTGTCGCTACTGCAATAGCACCGAGGCCACCGGAACAACCCAGTATGAATAACTGAAGGCGCAGCGACTTTGGACGACAGAGTGTGCTGGGCAAAAAAAAGGAACCGAAAGAGCACCAAGAATCATGCCTGATATCAAGAAATAGAAATGAAAAGAAGAGGAGTAGTGGCTGTGTAACTGCTGTCCTAATTTTACATATTTCCACGTTACTATCAAATTACGAGAATACAATACACCTCACCGGTAGTGTTTTGTTGTTCACCAAAGACGGAAATAGGATATCAACATTCTGAACAGTTTCCCGGTCTAACCGTACATCCGCTGTCCGTTACTATGCATTAAAGTAGATGGCGGCGATCAACAGGCTCTTATTGGAAAATGTTTCAGACCATGTAAACTATGCAGAAATGATTTGCTGTGTAATTCTGGTACACGCCCTCTGCGTGGCAGGCATACAAAAACTTCATGAAAAACTACTGTTCGGCCGTACAATCAGCTAAACATAAATATTACTCTGTCGATCTACCTTCCTTCTTGAAATCAAATTCTAAGAAGTTCTGGCCCTTGATTCTCCTGAACAAAATGGCCAACAAATATCCTTCGTAGCTAACAACCATCTCCCCCTTTCAGATAGATATTGCACATCAGCATTTACCGCATTTTTTTCGTCCGTTTTCACCCTGGAAGACCATTCCGACGTACCATACGTTCCCGAACTAGACATTGCATACATGGAAGCGATAGAAATAACTGCCGAGGGTATTGCTCTTGTAGTTAATAACCTCAAGCTATCCACTTCAGCCGGCATTGACAACATCAATTCTAAAATTCTTTAAAACACCACCTCCGTTTCTGTTGAAATTTTTTTATCACCTTTTCAGACAATCTTTAGCGACAGGTCAATTCCGTTCTGAATGGAAAATTGGTAAAACAGTGCCTGTGTTTAAAGCTGGCAATAAGCATTCACCCGAAAGTTACCGTCAAATTTCTCTTAGATGTATATGCTGTAAACTTCTCGGACACAATTTCTGGGATGCAAGGTATGCTACAAAGTATGGAAAAAAATTCACAGGATATTAATTTTTTCGCGGGTTACCATTTACGGAAGGTCTCAGGGGTAAGGCTAGCATTAGCAAAATATTTGTTTATGAAAATTTCGGCTGATCTTGAGAGCGAGGGCTGGGCTTATAAAAGCCGGTTGGAATCAGGGCCTTGAGGTGGCTTTTTTTCCTTTTTTGTAACGTAGAAGCTGTATCGCTGGTGGTAATGTCTCAGTAGGTGGAGGCACAAAGTCGGGTAGCAGCGGAGGACTAGAGGTAGTACACTCCCGCGCAGCCGAGTGGGCCGCCATATCCCCGGGTGATGATTCCGCGTGTCTAGGAGACCAGTCGATGCGAACATGAAAGCCGCTAGATTTCAGGATGGAGATCTGAAGAATGATTTTGTTGGCGCTGGTATTAGCCGACGTAGGACATTTTAGAGTCTGTAGGGCTTCAAAAGAGTCTGTCAGGATGCGTATCTGGGAAGGCATGGAGGAGTGAAAGTCAAACATGAGGTAGTCTATGGCTTGAAAAATAGCATGGAGTTCCGCTTCGAGGATGGCAGCACATGGAATATTAAGGGATCGTTTGCCTTGGATGGAAGGGAGGTCAGGTGATGCCCATGCGGTGCCAACTAGCGGTGGAGAAATGTCCGTGTAAACGTCGATTTCGGGGGGTAGTTTACTGTTTCGAAGAGCGTTGATGCGGGCAGCGTGGACGGGGCAGGCGTTGCGCGGAACGGGATGGGTGGGCGTAAAGTCCATGACAAAAGGGTGGCTCCACGGAGCGAGAGGCGATGGGATGTCGGGGGGATTCAGGCGGCTTGAGATTATCCCAGGCGATGACAGAGACACCTTGATGACTTAAAGTGCGCTGATAAAGGGATTGATTCACTTGCTCTTTAATTCTATTTTTCATTGGGGGAAGACTAACTGCAGCTTCCAAGTTCTCCAGACGAGTATCTTTTGATAGTCCGCTGAGGGGGCGAACGGTGGCTCTTTGCAGGTGTTGAAGCGTTCTCTTGGCCGTTTTGTTGAGGTTGTATGTTTTGTCTGCATAAGTTATGGTACCAATTGCGACAGCGTGGGTTTGGGTTGCCTTCTGGCTTGCTCCATCAAATTTGTTCGAGAGGCTATGTACGGCATGTTCAATTGTTTTCCATTTAGCTTTCAGTTGCTGTAACCATATTGACGGGCTGTTTTTGTGTCCGATTGGGATTCCCAGTAGTCGTATGGGTATAAAACTAGCTGTTATAGGAGTACCGGCGAGAAGAAGGGTGGAAGGTTATAGTGTGGAGGGGGTTTGTGGCCAAATATAGGTAAAAATTCATTTTTTTGGTGGCTAATTCCGGACCAAGAGACGCCAAGGAGCATTCAAGGCTATTTGCGGCGGTTTGGAGTTCGGTTTGCATGTCTTCAGAGCATGAAAAGTCGGCTCATTCAGTCCATATGGTTACATCGTCTGCATATATTGTGAATCGTGCAGCAGAGTCCCGTTCGAAATTTCGAGCGACCCTCACCATGGCGAGAATTAAGAGCATCATGGAAAGTATGGATGCCTGAGGTACCACGCGATCAAGGTAGTAAGTGCGAGGAGTTCAGCCTGGGTGAGATCCTTGACATCGTATTGGCCGAGCGTTCAGAGAATTGCGGTTCCAGATTTGTGCCCGGCTGTTTGGGTAGGCGTGCTCCAGTTCCTCTAGTATGGCGGATTGGTTAACGCGATCAAAAGCCTTGCGTAGGTCAACTGCTAGGATCAAGTCGGGAGGAGAGTGGCTCTGATAGGAGCGATTGATCACTCGACGTAATAGCCAAAAGGCTATCGTGATTGCTCAGGTTAGTGCGGAAGCCAGTCAGTGCAGGGTGAAAGTATTGTTTGACATATTCAAGGTAAGGGATGATAGGGTTATTGCTTAGCCTTTCTAGGAGTTTGCAGAAAACAGGTGCAAGAGAGATGGGTCGGAGGTTGGTGAGGTCAGTTGGGCCGGTACCAGGCCTCTTGGGTTTGGGAATAGGGAAGGTGAAAGTGAGTTTAAGATGCTCAGTAACTTCACCGTTTTCCCAGCAGTAGTTAACATGGCCAAGTAAGCCACCAAGGGCAGGTTTTGGCAAGTTGCGGAGGTGTTTCCAGGTGATACCATCATGCCCAGCAGCAGAGTTGGGTTTACCTGGGTGAATGGCCGTGTAAAGTTCATTTAGGGTGAACGGCAGGTCGAGGTCATCCTGTTGCGATAAAATCGGTATGTGTGGAAAAGGAGGAGGGCGATGGAGTTGGGCGTGGGGAAGAAAGCCATAATGATATTGACACGGTCTTGATGAATGAAATGTGTTTATTTATAGTAATGTCATCCGGGAAGAGCCAAGCGAACAGATCGGGAAGCGGTCGCACCATAACAACCTCAACCTACTCTTCTACCAAACCACAGTGGGCTTGCTCAATCCCTTTTCATTAGAAACCCTAAAGACAATATCCTTCGGAGAAACTGCGCTGTAACAATATCTTGTTCAACGCTGACTGGGTCTTTTGTGAGCGTGAGGGTAGCAAATAGTGGAAGTCACTTTTTTCTTAGGTCCAAGACTTTGGAGAATTTTCCACAGAGCCCGAAGGCCTTTTCCATGACCGAGTGTGGCAGAGATCATTGCAGTGGTTATTGGAAATGCAACGTTGATATGACGTGATGAGTTTATACTGGCGGCGGATGCGGACAAAGATTGTATGGCGTTTGCCGGCAGAGCGGTACAGTTGTGTGAGATGTGCACTTTTCCTAGGGTTTGTGAGGTGGGCATCGAGAGCTGGTGTGTCGGAAGAGCAGTCGATTTCTTCGGTGGCTGCATGGGCACAAGTTCGAATAAGATTCGCAAAATCATCGAACGAGGCAGGGGGATCTTTTTTGTCGATATGTTCACGGAAGGTGTCCCAGTCTAGTCATGATAGTATTTGCTTGGTGCGCGTCTTCTTGCCACGACACTTACAACAGAGATCGAATTCAAAGCATGATTGCACAATGCCGACTTAGGAATAAATGTTTTAGTAACGTGCATAAATACACTCTTTTGGAATTTTGTTACAAACACTTGCGGTTTTGATAGACTTTATGTCAGACATGAGGTATCAGTGCTTTAGCAGCCACACCGAATTTTTGATTTGTGCATGTCCTCGTATAAAATATTTCCTTGCTTTGGACACACATAGATGCAAGTGTATATTTTCTACATATTTTGGTGGTTCAGCAACAAATCTTTCTTCATTCAAACAAAAACCCCCATGATATTACGCTGCTTTATTTAGTTAAGTGCTGCAAAATGTCACATTTGTGCACATTTAGTTGAAGCATGTAAAGTGGCGTAACAATTATCCTGTTTACGCGCATAGCGATCGCACTCGTGTATGATCACACCCCTGAAATTTGTTGTGAAAATTTGATTTTTTTTTGTTTCCTCCGCAATGAACGCGCCTTGAAAGCGTCGCAGGATTATGTCGTTTGGGTACCAGGTCTAGCTGTTTATGGTCTTGCTTACCTCTCTTTCCTTCCATTTTAAAGTACACGTGGCTACATTACTGCCGCAGACGACGCTATATGAGGACAGAGACCAGCTGCCCGATGAATGGCTTGAAGCCATCAATGCCAAGCCCATAGAAAATGAACACAGCGCACTATGGCGGGGGCAGGGGAGGCGACAGCTCGTGCTCTCAAAAGTATTTTGAAAAAAGAAGACGGGGCTATACTCACGGATGTTTGCATGGATGCTGGTACGAACGGGTCAAAAGCAACGGTGACAACCGCGAGAGAGCTGCTGACGGGTGCATCCGCTGTAGTTCAGCGCATTGAACAGGCAGAGGAGCTGACGATTGCCCTGGCCCTAACTCTACCGGACAAGACCAAGATGGTCATGGATTCCCAGCAAGCCTACAGAAGCTTCCAGTGCGGCTGGGTGTCCCGGTTGGCCCTCCGAGTGCCCGAGGAGAAAAACCCTTCGAAGGAAACCGTAAAGTAGTGTGGGTACCGGCCCATTCTGCGGTGGGTGAAGGGTAACGAGTTTGCCCACCAGTAGGCCCAAGCCCTGACTTACCGGGCCACGTCCGCAGTAGAGGCAAATAACCAACCATTGCTTACGCACAGGGAAATAACCACTTATTACAGGCACGACAGGAGGACGCTACAAGCACCACACGCAGCACTCACGAAGAAACAGCAAACTATATACCGGCAAATCCAGACAGAGTCCTTTCCGCAACCCGGCAACTCAACCGCATGTTCCCAAACCAATTCGAAGAAGCTTGCCCAATATGTAAAAACTAGGCACTCTCCAGCACATGATACGAGAGTGTAGGTTTAGCCCGAATCACCCACCCCCCTTACCCGAGTCTCGCCCCACCAACACCACTTCTCTACCCTTTTCACGAGAGATGGAGGATCTTGCTGACCAGCCCCGCCCTGGAGGATCAGCTATTACTGGTCATCAGGGGCCAGGCAGCGAGAGCAGCATATGGATTCCGTGAAAAGAGAACCACCTCGGTCCAGTGTCGAGTTCGCAAAGAACGGCTCTTCAATAAAGTTTCTTCTCTCTCTCTTCTCATTTTCGCGATATCGGGAAGCATGCGTTCGATATTGATGAAGAAACTATCACTAAAGGCATGCAGTCTGCCCACAAGACAAAGAAAACAACGAGCTCAGCTGTCTGAGTCAGCATCCATGTCTCTTTTGATATCCCGCACTGTGACAGCGTCAGGCAGTTATTCGTCGACCTCTTGTCACCTCGCAGCAAACCTCGTTCCAGCCCATTCCGTAATTCATTGAAACACTGCATTTTGCGTGACTCTGCAAAGAGGCTGGCGACGGTGTGCGACGTTTTTATTAGGTTTTTATTTACTATTATATTAGGTACATGAGCATTATTTGTAAAAGTTTGGACGCGCAACATGCTTGCGTTTTTTCGCTCAAACGTATTTAGCGAAAATGTTATCCCCCGTAATAAACGCCCCTCTAACTTGTACCAGATGTTTTTGAAAACAAAGTGCAATCATTACGCGAGTAAATACGGTAAACTGTGTATGGCTCTTTTCGTGTGATTTATAGCAGAATGCAGTGCCACGACTAGGTAGAACATTAGTTAATATAAACCTTTACAGTGAAATTTCTAATTTATATTTTTGTCGCCTGCATATAGTATGAAAAATTCCACCATTCCATGAATCCACATCTTACTCTATGTAGAGGTCACAGAATGAAACTTGTGGCCGTTGGTTTATTTGCTGAAAAGTACGTCTGTGGAGCTTTTTTACAATTAAGTGTACAGGCCCCAGGTAGAGCAAAAATATTTCTGTTCCACCATACTTGTCACGCTATCCATAACGAGACACCAAAAATGTAACACTGACAGGTAATACTGAAATTGAATGAAAAATTAGAGAGTAAATAATACAAACCCACACATCGTACGTTTGCCAGCCAAAAGTAAAAAGAATAGGCCCAGTTGCAAGCACTTTGCCTATAAAATGTACGTCCGCCTTAGTCTGTATTGTGAAATGGGATTTTCAAACAACGTTTACGCCAATCTATCTCGTTTTTGCCGTATGCTTTGAAAATACAGGGCGGGAAAGATATATCTCTTGTTGAAATACCAGGTTTTACATTTTAAAATGGTGCACACATGGCACAGGGAAATACTTAAACTCAAAGTACGAACCTCTTTCATCTTAGCGAATAACATCAGCTTTCCGTGTGTTCAATACCACAAAAGGAAGCCATTAGACTGTATAACTGTAAGACTGGGGAGAGCTGGGTTGTTAGAGCATTCGAAATACCCCGCGTTGCTCGCCCAAATTATTCGTGTATGGGTGACAGCGGAATAATGCTGTGTGTATACTTCCCTTGTGGTAAGCGCCATCACGAAGTTTTAAGTGCGAATGCACTTCTTAAGCGAGCCTGAATCGTCCGCCGCTGTCGTCCGCATAGCAACAGATGCGGGTGCGCGCGCTCCTCGTCTTCCTCCTCGTCTTCCCTAGCAACGGGGAGAGATGGGCACGATACTCTCCTCCTCCTCTCTCCGCTCAGTGACTGCGGGTGTTGGGCGCCTCCTCTCCACTTCGGGCGGGAGAGCTCTCGCTCGCGTAGCGGGAGCTCCGCATTCGGACGCGTGAGGGCGCTCGTGTAGCCCTCGCCGTAACGGCGGGCGCTACTCTCCTCCTCCTCTCTCCGCTCAGTGACTGCAGGTGTTGGGCGCCTCCTCTCCACTCCAAGATCACGATATCCACCGTAATCGCGCAATCAACAAACGTGCATTCGCACTTACACACTCTCCCCCTCGGGGAAGTGCGAGGGAATTTTTGTATTTTACCGGAAGAAGTTCAATGCGGCTTCTTGTGTAAAATAGAAAATCATTCTGCCCGTAAACAGAAAACCAGGAGATGGGCCGGGATGTGTGCAGAGTGTTAAAAAGAAGCTCTTGTAATAACTGCGCCGAATTACTCTAGGAGACTGACCCATTCGGAGAAACCCGGTGAGTTCGCAGAAGCAATTAAAAGGCACTTAAATACCGATTAAGTGTTTTGACAGCACAGCTGTACATGGTTTACCTTGATGCAGTGTGGTTAGAAAAATATGTTCTGAAAAAACAAGCACACGCCAGGATGTGCCTTATGAGAAGCGCCCGGCATGGTCAAGGCATGAGAAGAAGCTTGCGCCACATGAGAAGCTCTGGGTAAATACCAGAAAAAAACAGTTCACATACGTCCACCCCTCAACAGGGGTGTACAGGGCAGCTCGGGCTCAAACGACAACGTCAGGAAGCCGGTTGCGACGCTTTTTAGTGCATGCTAACGAAGTAATCTTTGGGACAGATGAGAAAGCCGGCGGGCAAATTTATGCGGGCATGCCAGCCAAGATGAAGATTCACCGGAAACGCCGGAAATAAACGCTTCCTGTAACTGCGGGAACTCCGAAGAAGGAAGACAGTCCATCACCACTGCTGTTTCCCTAGCCATGCACCACAAGTGGTAGTTGCAGAACTTCTTTTTCTATTAAACCTTTGTGGAGAAATGCAGGATTAGTTGGTTATTTAAATATCATTCTGCCCACTGCGCATTTAAAAGTCATTACAGTGGGATGAGGTAGGCAAAGTTGAAATTAGTGCGGATTAACAGGCAAGCAGAAATATGATGGAAAGCATAAAGCCTAATTGCGAATAAAAATTACACCCATCTCCCCGAAGGGAACCATGAGTGGGATGCGGGGCGTCGTGAGGGTTCCGTTTGCGTTTCCATTATGTTTGTTAGCCAAATTTGGTAGAAATGTAGTGAACCCCGTAATGCTCATATATCCTACTCATGGCTCCCATCGGGGAAATGGGTGTAATTTTCCTTATTGTATGCGCATATACACGAGTGAGACGACATTGAAGTGGTATCTAAAGGTCTTTATTTAGGTTTGCACGTGTTCTTACTTTGAGTATGACAACCTTAATGGTCGCCTAAGTGTACAGTCAGTGGATCTCGTAGCAGCGGTTGTATGCAGTCGACGCCGTTGCAGTCGGTAAACACGAGATCGCTACACGTTCCGTGGATTGTAGTTGGGTGTAAATGCTGTTAGTGTTTGCGCTGATGCTCTAACTTAATTGCGTCAGCACACTCATTGATGGAGCTGTTGCTTCCATCCTACTATATCTGAAGAATCACGAAGTCAAGCGCAAGCACAACCGGAGTTGTTGTTGTTGTTGTTCCTCTCTATGGCATGTGCCCACGTGGGGATTGGCCAAGAAACGGTGGTGTGCGGACGCCGGACCACCGCCGACGCCGCGGAGCATAAGACGCTCCGCATCTAAAACACATAACAAAGAACACACTAATACATGATTGCACATAATTGATACGGCATCATTGAGGAACGTGTTCCGTCCGGCAAGGGTTTTAGGTACAAAAGCAAGCCTAATTCGGCTCGACAATGTATAATATTTTTACAAGAGTGATCTACCGTTAAAAAAACATTGTCTGGACTCATTAAATAACATCTGTCTATTCCTCGAGTGTAATGAGATGTATTCTGAAAAAGAATTTACCCTGAGGACCTTCTTACGATGCTGAAGTGAACCCTAACCTCTGGTACACTTCGCCGTGCAAACACAAGTTTCTACAATAGTCTTCAAGAAAAAAGCCATTAGCCTATTTGTGCAGTGTTTCTACTCTCTCGATATCAGATTCGTCTTGCACAGCAAGTCTTCAGTGTTCACTGGAAAATGTTACGCATTATGGCCTACGAAGCACAAAGCACGACAAATCTCAACCACGTGTAAGTTACATGATGGCGGAATGGCAGGTCTGAGGTAACGTAAACAGAATGATTATTCTGCTAACTATACTTCGAGTATGCTCATTTATGATTTGTTTGTAGTGTCCGGCCGCGCCTAGCTCTATTATCTGTGTCCCAAGTGAAGCGCGTGTTATATTCCTTATTTTCATGCCACATGAGGTACTTCATTTAGACAAGGAAAGTGCCTCACCCTAACGTCCGTAGCCTACAGTTATTCTCCTAGATCTACATGGTTCTGAATGTAAATCGACAGTTCTAGTGCCACTCCCGCCAAAAGTTAAAAAGCCTGCAGGGAGGGCTCCGCAGTATTTGACGCGCCGGCACCAGGCGGCGCACCTCACTTTGTTGACTGCTGTTTCCCCGCCTGTGTATTCTTTGAGTTTGAATAAAAATAAAAACCACCGCAAAACACAGGACACAGAAGAAAACGACGGTAGAAGCCGGCACTACCGACTGAACGAACAAGGCCCTTGAACGCCAAGAAATGCCTCCTTGCAACATCAAGCGCATGTGTGAATAGTGATGTGCCGCTTGAACGAAATGTTAACAATCAACCACCGCGTTTAGAAAGTTCATCTCTTTATGGACAGTAGCAATGATGTGTCACTGACGCAGTTGTTTCCCCCTAATATTTTAAAAAACGCTCCGAAAATTTACCTTTATGTTCTTGTACTTCCCCGGCCGAATATTGTCACAAAGCTAAGGACGACGCAGTTGTCTTGAAGGAAAAATACGTTTATTGGAGCGAACTTGTGCTCCCCAAACAACTCAAAAGAATACAGAGGCGGCAAGGCAGCGGTCAACAAAGTGACTAGCACAGGCGAGTGTCGTCGAATGAATGCCGCGGCGTCTGCTCTGCAGGCTTTTATCTTTCGGCGCAAGTGTTTCTGGAAACGTCGATTCACATCCAGAACATCCAAGCTGTAGGTGCCCCGTGTTTAAACGTTGCGGTCCCACTTTGCACCGGAGTGCCTAAGATGGTACCTTAACACCACCTATATTCTTGCACTGAATGCGGAAATAACACTTCCCCAGCTTCACTTCGGTATTCCAAAATCTACCTGTATCGTCATAGGTGATTTTTCAAATTTTACGCTTCGGACAGAGATTCACAATCCGCAGTAGAGGGTTTGTTATTCCGTAGTACCTTGGGATGGGTCACATGATTAAAAAAGTAAACATGAGGTATCTCATTTCGGTTAGTGTTTGCGGCTTCTAACTGCGCAAAGTATATCCAGGATCAGAGAATTAAAAATTTCAAGACAAACTAAGTGACAAAGTACGTAGGCTGCAGAAGAGTGCTTTACGAAATGATCCTCTCGGGCAGGATTTTGCACATCGGGAAAACGGGCTGTTGCCGCAATGACGGTCTCAGATAGCAATGAGGCAACCTGCTTTCATCTACCGGCCGGAGCTCAGGCTTGTATTGTCAGGTCTCCAAGGGCACATCCCTTCTTACCTCTGCACAGGACACCAACGGATCAAGGCAACGATGAAGCAGGACATCCTCAAGGCCGAATAAATATCCCGGAAACCGAGGTATGCTCCCCTTGGACGTCTTTCGTTTTCGGCGTGCAGAAGCCAAGGCGGCAAAGAAAGTGTGTCTTGAGACCGGCCGGTTTCTGGCATGTCCGGTTTCTGGCATGTCCGGCCATTATCCAGGTTCTGGCAGCCACTGATCATACGTTGAACAGCCAACATTCGGCAACCAGCGCTTAGGTATTTCTCCGGTCGCCCGTGTTCAGACGCACAACGGCACCTACCTGGCTGCCAGATAATCAGTTCACCTTTGGCTACCGATGTTCGGAAAGATACGCCTTAGGACATCCGTTTTTCCTTCGGGAAGCGGGGTTCATCCTAAGCACGGCAAGCGACTGGCCACAGAGTATCCGTATGGTTGTGGCAGTTGGTGTTTGAAAGGAGACCGGCCGGAGCGCGGCTGCCGCGTATTCGCGCTTTCAAACGTGAACCACGCGTCCGGCAGCAGAACATTCGTTTTCTTCGGGCAGCCGGTGTTATAAAGGAGACCGGGCGACGTACGGCCCCAGAATACACGTTTTTCATTTGGGTAGCGGTCTTCGGCCTAATTACGGCAAGCGAACGGCGCAGAATATTTGGAAACCGGTGTTCAAGCGGAGACAAGCCTACGTAAGGTGTCAGGTTATGCGCCATTCTTACTGTAAGCGCTGTACAGCGGAACAACGTCACGCATCCAGGCGCCGAGGCTTGTTTGAAAGAGACCGGCCGGTGTAGGACCGGTTTTCCCTGGGTGAAAAAAAAGCCGTTAAGCAGCCGAACGACGCAGAAGCGTTTTTCATACGCTCGGTGTTTCTACGTTTTAAAATGAACGAACTTCGTTTGTCAACAAGTAATGAGTGTTCTAGTTGAACGGGGAAGGTGCAAGAACTCACTGGAAATTACCAGGGAACATTTAGGCCTCTCCACCAAAGAGAAACAAGGGCGCGCAAAAGATCAACTTCGCGGCGATTCTTCTTACAATATTACTGCGAAAAACAATGTTGCTCTATTTAACTGGTGATAAACGTAAAAGAGGCTAATCTCGTGCATTGGTAGGCTCCACTTCGTGCCCTGCACTATGTTACTTCATGGGATTTTATGACTGCCTATTTAGAAACAAGTGTTATTTTAAATTTGCTATAACAACAGAGCCTTGTCAATGACGAAGCCTCGATGTAATTTATTTGCAGTTTTTGAAGGTGAGCTTACCTACACTTGGGACATGACTAATTTGGTTAAACAAATTCTCCAGCATCCTAGCAAACACAGATTTCGTAAGGTTTCTCTTGCTCAACTCAGCTTCTTGAGTTCACGCACGATTTGGCTCTAGCAATAGATGAGCTTAAAGCAGATGACTGTATTTTCTTTAACTGTAAAAAAGCATTTGATGGTGTTTCATATCACCTTCTTGTTAGTACATTGTGGGCTATAAACTCAATGAATCGGTTATACATGGACCTTTACAAGAAAACCTTCAGTGAAATTGAATACGTATACCATAAATTACTTGCTTTAAGAATGGCCGGGGAATGTAGATAACTAGGAGTTTATTTAACGAGTGGGTACAGGTTTAATAGGCACGTTTAAAACTTAAAAGTTACGGCTTCACGTGTTTTTGGCTTTCTGAGACAAATTTCAGCGAACCTCCATCTTCCTTAAAAGATCAACCGTATTTCGATCATTTGCGCTCGATGTTGGAGTACGTTTGTGTTTTTTCGAATCCGTACACTAAAGAGCTGTTTCATACGCTCGAAAACATACAGAATAGGGCAGTGCGATGCGTATTAGGTAATTGGCACTGTCAACTTAGCATGACGGAAATTAAATGTAAACTTTAATGCTAAGACATGAAAGAGAAAAGACGAAACCTCACGTTGAAATTTTTTCGTAATATCTATCATTCGAAAACTGGATTAGAAATGAATTATATCCAAGCGCCATTCTACATATCCTGAAGTGGGACCGCTAGAATAAAGCAAAAAATTAACTTTCATTTAAAGGTGACGCCTTGCGGGAACGATTATATCTTAGGTCAACACGAGATTGTAATTATCTTCCACGTATGGCTGCATCCGCTGTTTGTAATGACGATTTTTACCGCGCTTTGTAGAATTACTCTGTTACTTGATCGCAAATTTGATGGTTAGGGTTATATATCTCCTTGCTGTAAGCATGCAACAGAAAAGAAGGTATTAAATATATAAGTAAATATATAAAGATGAATACATCAATAAATAAATAAATAAATAAATAAATAAATAAATAAACTTGCGAAGCAGCAAGTTCGCCTCCGACGGGTTGCGAACCATACACATTCAAACCAAACTGCACAAATGAAATATTTCTTGTTTTATTCATTGCGGTATGCAAGGTTTGCTGTATCAGTACTACCATTGCTATGTTATTGGTTTGAAACAAATTATGAAACTCTAGTCTTACGCCTTTCCATGCGTGAACACAGAGGGATGCAACCACAGCAACCTGAAGCAGGACGTCATTCGCAAAGCGGTTAGAATTTTTTTCAAGTAGTACGACATTAAACGAAAATTAAGTTCTTTTGGTCGATTGAAGGGTGTTCACATAACTCATGAAAATACCATAAAAAAATAGATTGAAAATGAAAGTACTTTGATCTCTCCTAGGATCAGTCCTGTGAAAGAGCATCAAAAAAGGTGATCGAGTAGAAATTTTTTTTCAAAGAAAATTGAGCAAAACTGAATATATCTTTTCATGTGAAGAAAATTATATTGAATGCATGTGAGTGTTTTGTGCAGTACCGAACGTAAAGGCATTCGCGCCGGTTTTATATACAACAAAAGTGGTTAAGTAACTGTTGTAAAAATAGTTGATTTAGTCATAGCATGAAATCGTTCAGGAAGATTGTCGTAAAAGAAATTGGCTGAAAGCAGCACTTTAATCTTTGTGAAATTCAACCCGTTAAAGTATGCGCCTTCCGACCCCCCCCCCCTTCTCCTTCCCCATTTATTACAGGTAAGCCGCCCCAGAGAAGTTATCAGGACCTGGACAATATATCTATTCCAGCTCCGCAAAGAAATGAATATTTTCTGTATGCTACAGTAAAAGAGGCACATCAGGTACGGCAGTAAGGTAAGATATCCGGCTCCGCATCTGGGATGGGTGACTCACGACCACTGATGTTACAGGCTGCGGTCATCTGGACTGTTTGCTCTTGGTACCCTGATCCTGCGAGCTGACTGGGCCTCTTCCTTGGCCCACCGAAACCCTTCCGAAGCCAAACTTGGAAGATCGGAGCTTCAGTCTGGCAACGCGGAACTTCCGTATCGGCTCGTGACGTCAACTGCGGAGCATATAAGCGCCATCTTTCAGCCGCCTACTTTGGGTACGGCACCGCATCTGGGACGGGTGACTCACGACCACTGATGTTACAGGCTGCGGTCATGTGGGCTGTTTGCTCTTGGTCCCCTGATCCTGCGAGCTGACTGGGCCTCTTCCTTGGCCCACCGAAACCCTTCCGTAGCCAAACTTGGAAGATCGGGGCTTCAGTCTGGCAACGCGGAACTTCTGTATCGGCTCGTGACGTCAACTGCGGAGCATATAAGCGCCATCCTTCAGCCGCCTACTTTGGGTACGGCGCCGCATCTGGGATGGGTGACTCACGACCCCTGATGTTACAGGCTGCGGTCATCTGGACTGTTTGCTCTTGGGTCCCCGGATCCTGCGAGCTTACTGGCACCGACCACCTGCCTCTTCCTTGGCCCACCGAAACCCTTCCGAAGCCAAACTTGGAAGATCGGTGCCTCAGTCTGGCAACGCGGAACTTCCGTATCGGCTCGTGACGTCTACTACGGAGCATATAAGCGCCATCCTTCAGCCGCCTACTTTTGGTACGGCGCCGCATCTGGGATGGGTGACTCACGACCACTGATGCTACAGGCTGCGGTCATCTGGGCTGTTTGCTCTTGGGTCCCCTGATCCTGCGAGCTGACTGGCACCGACCGCCTGCCCCTTCCTTGGCCCACCGAAACCATTCCGAGGTCAAACTTGGAAGATCGGCGCCTCAGTCTGGCAATGCGGAACTTCCGTATCGGCTCGTGACGTCAACTGCGGAGCATATAAGCGCCATCCTTCAGCCGCCTACTTGGGTACGGCGCCGCATCTGGGGTTGGTGACTCACGACCACTGATGTTACAAGCTGCGGTCATCTGAGCTGTTTGCTCTTGGGTCCCCGGATCCTGCGAGCTTACTGGCACTGACCACCTGCCTCTTCCTTGGCCTACCGAAACCCTTCCGAAGCCAAACTTGGCAGATCGGCGCCTCAGTCTGGCAACGCGGAACTTTCGTATCGGCTCGTGACGTCAACTGCGGAGCAAATAAGCGCCATCCTTCAGCCGCCTACTTTGGGTACGGCGCCCCATCTGGGATGGGTGAGTCATGACCACTGATCCTACAGGTTAGTTATATGAAGGATTCTTCCTGTACCAAGTGTAGTCATCCCTGTCTCATTGCGGTGTGGTGCCCACCAGAGTTTTGCGGTGTACTGAAGCGAGTGTTGCGTTTGCCGAAGAAGTTGTGTTCTGACGCCTTCAAAACATTGCTTACGCTTTGCGGTGAAGTCGAGTCGAATCCGGGACCAATGAGTAAAGCTGAAGCTGATTCGTTTGCTTCTGCATTAGAAACAATAAAAAAAATTGAAGCTGATCACGCCGTGATGTCAGGTGACCTGAAACGACTAAGTGGCGAGAACGAAAAGAACTAAAAATGAGAATAAATTACTCCACGCCAAAATCGCTACACTCGAGGCAACACTTGCATTGCAAAATAACGCCGAAAGATCCACTGGCAATGCTCTGCTTCGAGTTCCAGATCGGTTTACGGAAATCACGTCTAGATGCTAAAAGTAGGACGCGGCGGCATAATCTTCTCTTCTTTGGAATTGAAGATAGCGAAACAGATAAATGGGCCGAGGCCGAGGAAAAAATAATTAAGTTTTGCTCTGAACGACTCGAAATAACAACTTGTTCACAGGTCAAACGGGTTCACAGGCTTGGCAAGTTCACCGAGGGAAAAAACCGACCAATAATTGCCAAAATAATCTTCTTCAAAGATAAACAGCAGATTTTCTCCTCTGCACGGAAACTAAAAGGTACGGCGAATTCAATCGGAGAAGATTTTTCGCTGGCGACGAGACAGGCCAGGCGAAAATTGGTGGCTTTGCCAAAACCCAAAACAAGGATTTCAAAGTGTCTGTTGACAGGTTGCCCATTGATAAAAAAACATACGTCTATGACATCAACACGGACGCAGTTGGGCTATCAAGCAGATAGCTACAGTACAAGTCATTGCAAGATCCCAATGTGACCTAACTTCATACATTCCAACATTATCGCTATCATCTACTAATATCGGTAGCCTAATGCCGAAACGGGATTTGGTCTGTTCATTTCTAGATGAGAGTGACTGCGACTACTTGCCCTTACTGAAACATGGCTTAACCCAGATATCACCGATATTGAAATTTTTCCTGATCGTAACAGCCTCCACATATATCGAATTGACCGTAAACATAGGCGTGGCGGAGGTGTACTTCTTGCAGTAAGAATGTCTGTGCAATCATACGCTGTCAATGTTCACTCTGATTTAGAAATGATCCGTTAGCCTGTGTTACGAAGTTCACTGCACTACTTATCGGCAATTGTTACCGGCCCCCTGATTGTTACCATTCATTTCTAGACGACTTGCGCATTAGCATAACCCAGGCCACCAAGTTATGTCGCACGGACGCCATCTACATTTTCAGCGACTTTAACTTCCCCGAAATAGATTGGATCCACTTGTCTTCCTCTTACCGCAGTTACACGGAATTTATAAACCTTGCTTTAGATTTTAACCTATTTCAAATAGTGAACCCACCCACGCGCCGTTCTAACATCCTTGACCTAATTCTTACGACAGTTCCTTAAACAGTAGGTACCGTTCTTAACATAGATGGTTTTAGAGATCACAGCCTCCTCCAATTAACCTTAACATTCCGCTACCTTTCCCCGGCACCGACAACAAAAAAAATTTGCGACTATAGTAATTCCAACTACAG